>OX465246.1:11734094-12173094 GCA_949987775.1 Aproaerema taeniolella
TTAAGGACTTTAAATTAAACATTCGTAAGGCTACCTACGCTTTTATTTTCAAATTACGATTATGGATGATGAGCAACCTGGCACTCAACGATCCCCTAACGCGACATCAGAAGCGGGATATAACCAGGCCTGCCCACAAGAAAAGGAGAAGAATGCTGACGACGAAAAATGGCGTTTACTGTTGGAGCAACAGAACCGCAACTTCTTGACTCTGGTGCAAGCCATGAAGGAATCTTCGACCAACCGTGAAATCCAGCTACCCGAGTTTGACCCAGACAAAGGAAATGTGGACGCACGTGCATGGATCAATACTGCGGACATGTGTGTACCAGATCAACAGCTTCAAGGCGCTCCGCTGATGTTGGCGCTGAGTCGTGCGTTGAAAGGACAAGCGTCTGCTTGGCTATCGCAGGTGTCTTTTCACGGTATGTGCTGGAGCGAATTTAAGGATCTGTTCATTTCAAGGTATGATTGTCCAGAAACTGCCGCCGCCTTTCTAATTAATATGCATGGTACTAAGCCAAAAGAAGGTGAATGTCTTGCTGCCTTTGCTGCTACACTGATGACGTCACTTATGTCAAAGTGGAAAAACCTTTCTGTGGAACAAATCGCCGTGTCTACAGTCTTGGCACACATTTCACAATTCGAACCACGAGTGCAGAGAATGTCTTTTACGCATGACATCACCAATAGGAACCGCTTACAACAAGAGCTCAAGGCGGTATCCTTTCTGAAACGCAAAGCACCAGCCACTACCACGACTAATGACAATGCTGTTGATGCAAAGCGAAGCCGAGAAACCATCGTTAAGTGTTACAATTGCGGCAAGCCTGGACACAAAGCGCCACAATGCCGTCACCGAAAGGACTTTTCGAGGCAGAATAGTAAAGCTTCGACCTCATCAACTGAACCTCGACCTGGGTCCAGCCAGAACAAAAGCGTTCCTGCGAAGCCAGCTGTCACCTGCTTCCATTGCCGAGATGTGGGTCACTACGCATCTGACTGCCCCAAACGACGTACCCCGGATGCCGCCAGTAGCGGTGGTGCTAGCAGTTCCCGGACCGCGACTGAGAAACGAGTGGATATATGCACTGTCAAGGCTCCTGCCGGGACATTACGACATTCAGGTGAGCAGTACCAGTTCTATTATGATTCTGGAGCAGAGTGCTCTCTTATCAAGGAGTCTGTAGCTTCTAAATTCAGTGGCAAGAGATTTAATAACATTGTAACGATGACCGGTATTGGACAGACCTCAGTCAGCAGCACTATGCAGATTCTATCTCTAGTTGAAATTGACGACATTACATTAGAGGTTCTTTTTCACGTCTTACCTGAATCTTACTTACGTTACGACATCATGGTGGGTCGCGAACTACTAGGACAGGGATTGAGTGTTAGTATGACTTCAGACAAATTGCAATTTATTAGGGTAACTTCTGTTAACGCATGTGATATCTCTACAAATCAGGCCGTTGATTTCGACACAATTGACACAGACTTGCCTCCTGAAAAAAGAGCAGATTTAATAGCGGTTTTAAAATCATTTGAAAAGCATTTTACTAATGGTATACCTACCACACGCGCCGATGTAACTCCCATGCAAATACGCCTTAAGGACCCTAATAAGACTGTATACAGACGACCTTACAGACTTAGCCCTGCAGAACGGATAGTTGTACGCGATAGAGTCAATGAATTGCTCAAAGCTGGTATAATTCGGCCAAGTTCATCGCCAAATGCAAGCCCCATTCTTTTGGTTAAAAAGAAAGATGGCGATGATAGAATGTGCACGGACTATCGTGAAATTAATGACAATACGATACCTGATCGATTTCCTCTTCCGCTCATTTCGGACCAGATAGCCAGATTACATGGTGGTTGCTATTTTACTATTCTTGACATGGCTTCAGGCTTTCATCAAATTCCTATGCATCCAGATTCTATAGAGACGACAGCATTTATCACCCCGGATGGCCAATACGAGTTTTTGACAATGCCGTTTGGTCTCCGAAATGCCCCATCTGTCTTTCAGCGTGCTGTAATGGAGGCTTTAGGTGATCTGGCTAACTCGTATGTGGTTGTCTATATGGATGACTTGCTGATTGTTGCTAAAACTCCGGAAGAGGCTTTTGAAAGGCTCAAGACGGTCTTGCAGGTACTGGCAGACAAAGGTTTTTCGTTAAAGCTGAAAAAGTGCTCATTTCTCAAAACAAAAATTGAGTACCTAGGATATGAGGTCAGTCAAGGTGAAATTCGACCCAATTCCAAAAAGATTGAAGCTCTCACAGCTCTTCCACCTCCTGAGACTGTTACTCAACTGCGCCAATTCATTGGCTTGGCTTCTTATTTCCGACAATTTGTCCCAAATTTCTCCCGCACTATGGCTCCCTTATACGCTTTGACAACCGGTAACGGTAAAATTCAATGGAAACCAACTCATGAAGACGTCAGACAACAAATAATTAAAGCACTAACCAGTGAGCCAGTGTTGACCATTTTTGACCCCGAAAGTGAGACTGAGTTGCATACTGATGCCAGCGCAATCGGCTATGGTGCCGTCTTATTGCAAAAGGTCAACGGAAAACTACACGCTGTAGCTTATTACAGTAAACGCACGACGTCGGCAGAGTCCAGGTATCATTCTTATGAGCTTGAGACTCTTGCAGTCGTCAATGCAGTAAAACACTTCCGGCACTTTTTACACGGCAAAAAGTTTACTGTTGTGACCGATTGCAACTCTTTAAAAGCGGCTCGTACGAAAGCTGATCTCACTCCAAGAGTTCATCGTTGGTGGGCATTTTTACAGGCCTTCAACTTTGATATTGTGCATAGAGAAGGTAAAAAAATGTGTCACGCAGACTTCCTCTCCAGAAACCCTCTTCCAGACAAACCGGTTAAGACAATTGAGAAGGTACAACCTTTGCAGGTCAATTTCAATGAGCTCAGTGAGAATTGGCTACTCGCTGAACAGCAGCGGGATACTGATATTTCACGGTTAAAATCTGATCTGTCTGAAAATAAACTAAGCGAAGACGTAGCTAAAATATACGAACTACGGTCTGGCATTTTACATCGCAAAGTCCAAAGAAACGGTAAAGTACGTTGCTTGCCGATTGTACCAAGATCGTTACGATGGTCTGTTATTAACAATATTCACACAGGATTGTTGCATTTGGGTTGGGAAAAGACGTTGGCCAAAGTTTATGAACTTTATTGGTTTGAAAAGATGTCAAAATATGTGCGAAAATTTGTCGAAAATTGTGTTACGTGCAAAATTTCAAAAGGACATTCTGGCAAAATTCAGGCAGAATTACATCCCATCCCAAAGGTAGCAATTCCCTGGCACACCGTTCATATCGACGCAACGGGCAAATTAAGCGGTAAAAATGATAAGAAGGAATACGTGTTCGTATTAATTGACGCCTTCACAAAATACGTGCTGTTGTACCACACACACAATATTGACACTGTGAGTAGCATCAAAGCTGTGAAAAACAGCGTTTCTCTATTTGGTGCTCCGTCTAGATTGATCGCAGATCAAGGTCGTTGTTTTTCAAGCCGAGAATTTCGCGAGTTTTGCGAAACTGCAAACATAAAGCTGCATTTGATCGCGACAGGAAGCTCACGTGCTAATGGACAGGTAGAGCGCGTCATGAGCACCCTCAAAAATATGTTGACTGCCGTGGAAACCACTAACCAGTCCTGGCAAGATGCTCTCCCCGAAGTACAACTAGCCCTTAATTGTACTGAGAATCGTGTGACGAAATCAAGTCCCTTAGAGCTACTCATAGGTAGAGTTGCAAGACCCCTTGACATTTTAGCTTATGATGACAATGAACCGACTGTTGACATAGACCAAGTTCGAGATGACGCAACCATAAATATTGACAAGAACGCCAAATACGACAAGACACGATTTGACGCTACTAAAGCAAAATTTTCAAACTTTTCCGTTGGTGATTTTGTATTACTCAAAAATGAAGAACGGAACCAAACAAAACTTGATCCGAAATACAGAGGTCCATACCGTGTTATCGAAGTACTCGAGGGCGATCGCTATATTTTAAAGGCGTTGAATGGTAACCGTACTTACAAGTACGCGCATGATCGTTTAAGGAAAATGCCTGAGGATTTTTCACAAATAGACGCTGATCGCAATATAGTAGAGACTGACGAGTAATGATTTTTCTTTTAAATTTTTTTTTCTTTCTTTTCTTTTTAAGCTTTTGTCTTTACCTCGATTCCTTTCAATTTTTGAAGTTCTGTATTCACGTGATAATTTTGGAGTATCCGCCGGATGGAGGCGATGATTAGATAGTATCCGCCGGATAGAGGCGATGATTTGAGTGTATCCGCCAGATGGAGGCGATGAATTTTGAGTATCCGCCAAGTAGAGGCGATGATTGTGTGATTACAGAACCGAATCTTAGATTACTCTAAAGTCATGATAATTTTAATGCATTCTGTAAATAGTCAAACAGAATAAATGATTTTTTCCTATAAGTGCCTATTAGTTTTATTATAGCCCGGTCAGGGCTGACCGAGATGGACAAATACTGCTTGAAACTTTTCCTTTTCAGATCACTCACACGAGGACGTGTGATGCATCAGAATGGCCGTGTCGCAGAATGAACAACGCCATCTAGATCGAGCTGTCAGAATCACTTCAGTGTTGCTATTTTAAATTAATAGGTCGCAGAATGAATTATGCCATTTAGTTCAAGTTGTCATAATAAATTCAGTGTTGCTATTTTAAATTAGTACGGTATTGAAATATCAAGCTACCGCTTGGGTGGAATCGACTTTGCGAAATGGCAACCCTATGAATACTGAAATTAAAAAGTTAACTGTCAATTTAGTATAAAAGCCGTAGATAAAGCAGGGAGCGGGGCAGTTGAGTTTCGTCCGCCATTAAGAGCACAAGTCGCGTCCACCGTATTTCAATATCCGTTATTGTGATTTTGTGATTAAGGACTTTAAATTAAACATTCGTAAGGCTACCTACGCTTTTATTTTCAAATTACGATTATGGATGATGAGCAACCTGGCACTCAACGATCCCCTAACGCGACATATATATACCTAACTTATGTGAAAATAGGCATGTTATTTCTGGAATATTGACTGATTGAGAGCGATTTACAAATTGGTACAAGTTTTATAAACATCGGATGACGGGAAGAGAAAATATTTTCATTTTAACGAATTATACTCGGACAAAGTCTTGCGGACGACAGCGGTAATTCTTCAATAAATTTGTAACGAGACAAGATATTGAGTAACGGTTTTTTGCGCAAAACGTGTAAATGATTGCGTGACAATATGTATATAAATAAAAACTTCCATTTCCTTACACACTGTTCAAAAAATTTCGTTAATACAAAAAAAAACACTTTATATATATTTATTCCGGTTTTTTTATCTTATATTTATTTTAGGGCGCTTTTTTATTTTTTTTAGAATAAATCAATTGATTTCCTGTCGATTGACACCTTCATTATGCAAATCGGAGCATCCATTCAGGATTGAGAATTTTTTAAAAAAAAATCGAGTAAGTGGCGCCATCTTTGTTCCAAATGGGGGAATCTCGTTTATCCTCGGGTCAAATATTTTATTATGGTCGCTTCTATCAATTTGCAAAGTGGCTTGTTCCTATCATAAAATGCAGCTTGGTTTCCATAACAACTAGGACTATCTTAAGTAAGTAAAAAAGAGAAAATTCTTCATCTCATTTTGAGACGCTAGTTTACGATATTAGTCTAGAAATAAATCTAGTTCTTGTTACACGAAGCGAGGTTTTCAAGTTTACATAACACTATCTGGGCTTCAGAAACTAGCCTTGAGCTGTATGCATTTTATACTTCAAAAGACGTACTCTTTAGGTATCTTGGACCACACAGATATCAAATTTTTCTACTAGGGTGTAGTGTTTGATTACAAATTAAAAAATACTTTTATAATAAGTAAACTGACTGACTGACTGATCACCCTCATTAGTTCAGTAATTAATCAAATTCACCCAACTTACTTAGCAGGTATAAATTGTATTGGCTGAGTAATTAGCAGTGTCGAGTTACATCAAGGGTCTCTTTTAAGTGGATGTTGCTGGCCTGCTATTAATAGATGTATATGTATATATAAACAATTGGAGATCCTGACTCACTGACACGTCCAGCCCAAACCTTGGACCTAGAAAAATATGTTTTTTTTTAAATCTTTATTTATTATAGAGGGTTTGAGATATGCCACCCTCATCATGGCACTCACAAAAAGAAATCCAAAAAAAAGACACAAAAATACCATACATAACCAAAACAAAACCTAAACCCTGTCCTTCACATATTTTTTATACAATCATCTTGGCCTTGGCAGACTCTGGGAAGGTTGCTGTTATGACGTAAGCAAGGAATAAGAAAGGTTTAAAAAACCCCACGGGAACGAAGTCCCGGGCATTCCTTAGTACTTTCATATAGTCCGACGGGACTAAGCCATGACTAAGCGCTAGGAAGAAGATACAGCCCGATCCTAATCTACAGCGCTTGACGCTTTTCATATACATATACATATACACAACACTTAGTATTGGTTATATTATCTGTGGCTAAGGGTATCTCTGCCCTTTGGACCTTTCAATCTCCCATTTCCACCGCATTATTGAAACCTTTTGCAATTTTGATAAAAGCACCTAAAACTATGCGTTTACCTACTAATATTATAAAGAGGAAAGATTTGATTGTTTGTTTGTTTGTATTGAATAGGCTCCGAAACGACTGAACCGATTTGAAAAATTCTTTCATCATTAGAATGCTATATTATCCCTGAGTAACATAGGCTACATAAGTTTCCCGAATTCCCAAGGGAATAAAGTCCCAGGCGGAATGCTAGTATATTTATTACCTAGGTAAGTTTAACCCACCACAGCATTAATAAATAGTACTCAAGTTTATGTACCTAATACATTTTTCCAGCCTTTGGAATTGGTACCATCACTCCTACTCGAGTTTAAAATTAGAACTTCTGCAGTTTGTCACACTGCACTGCAATGACGTGCTAAATTACCTAAGACTCAGACACGTCGATTCGTGCTTTTAGAGACATTCATTTAAGAATTGCCAAACTTTTGAATTTGTGTTAAAATCAACCTTTGTCTCAGTTTTACAAGTCGCTATAGGTAGTTAAATTAAAAGGGTCATATTAGACCAAATTGGTGACGTAGAAAATGCCGAATTAGAAGTGACGTAGAAATGCCGCAGTACTGAAGGCTCTGGAGAGCCAAACATTCACATGAGGACTAATTATCGAATGCTATCAAGCGCTGAACAAAATAGCATCAGCCAACAGGGTCATCCTACAATGGATCAAGGGGCATAGTGGATCTATGGGTAACGACGCAGCCGACATCTTGGCGAGAAAGGGATCAGATACTAACGTGGCAGGCCCTGTGCCAATTATCCCAATTCCCTTTAGCCAATTTCGTGCTTGGATTCGCGATCGAACCCGTGCACAACACATCGACAGATGGGACGGTATAACCACCTGTCGGCAGTCAAAGAAGGCCCTAACCGGACCTATCTCGCGCATTACGCGAAGACTGCTGGACCTAAACAGAACAAACTTACGAATAATGGTGGGCACCCTCACGGGCCACTGTGCTTTAAACAAGCACCTTTTCGTTCTAAACGTCACCGACAGCCCCCTTTGTAGGGGCTGCCTAGAGGCTGATGAAACAGTTGCCCACGTAATCCTGGAATGCGTGGGAGTGGCGAACCAACGGGCAAAAATCCTACCAGAAATTAGGTCGCTTCGTGAAGCCTGTGAATTCCCCAGGAGGATTCTGAGCTTCTGGTCGGAGTGAGGTGGCTGGAATAGCCACCGACCCACACGCATAAACAGCCACTCTAGAGCCTAAATGCGGAAACGGGAGCCATTATCAACTATCAACTATCAACTAGGTAGTTAAATTAAGGGTCATATTAGACCAAATTGGTGACGTAGAAAATGCCGAATTAGAAGTACCCGAATCCGACGAGCGTGTATGAAGCAAATGATGAATGTAGAGAAACCGAAAGAGGTGTGTTTTTCACACTCTGTGGCAATCTGTGGTCTCTCCCTATCCCAATGGGACAAAAGCATGAGCTTATGTAGTGTTCTGTTAAATTATGATGGTTTACCTGTATAAATATACTACATTACATTAGTGATAACTTTGGTATATCACTCTACGCATGGGCAAATATTTTTATTTGCAACAAAAACCTGATGCGCGGCTGACCACTGACCACTGAAATAGGAGATGCTAACGCTCTGACAAACATGTGTCCCAAATGTGGATGACTTTGAAACAAAGTTTAAAACAAAGTTGACTTTTTACTCTTTCTGTGTTATTTTTTTTGTTGCTTTATGAGATCTGCACTCGGCCTTTCTGGCTTTTATCAGACGGTTTGACACTCTTTGGTTTGGACATTTATGAGTGGTGGTCCAGTGATCATCATGCCCATTTTTCTTAATCTAGAGATTACTCTCTCTGTGGTTAAGTTGTAGGACATTCCTTTTGTCTACTCATATTTTCTGCTTATAGCAGGTTTCTTGCCAGGATGTTGCTGTGGCTTTCCAGTCCCGTTTTGTCCTATTTACCGTTTGTGTTTATTGCTAATGTTAAAGTTGACTTTTTTATTCAACCATGCAAAGTTACTGCTGAAAGGAGACAAACTCTATAAGTACCTATATGAAGCTGTACAAACTTCAGGTCTGTACAAAAACAGTTTTCTCGTTGTTGTATAAAACTTTCGAATAACTTCACAAATCTTTATATCTTAATCAGGAATTCATACATAAACGACTCAAGTTATATTATTGTGGGTACGTAATATCAGAATATCGGATACTCATGATTAGTACAGCCTGTAATAAACTTTGAAAGGGGTCATTCAAGTATTACGCAAGCAGATTTATTACAATTATATCCCCCCTTGTCAGCAAAAGTAAGTAAAGCTCTTACCCCGACCCCGGCCCATGCTTACGTAAACATTGGTATATGCATTTTTCTTATAACACGTCAAATCGTTGGCGAAAGAAATTTAGACAAGTGAATAGAGCGCGGTAATTCCCCTACTCGGTTCTAAGAGAGTACTTATAAACTTAAATTAAACGTATATATTTTTTATGGGAATTAGTTTTCAAGCATAGACAATGTGTGGATTGCCATTTGTGTAAAAACAAAACTACTGATGACGTAATTACAATCTAGACGCCCCCCCGCCCCCCATGTCATTAAAAATAACCAGAGCAAAGACCCCATCGCCCCCTATATAGTGCTTACGTAATACTTGAATGGCCCCATATTACTTTAGGAGGAATTTCACTCAGAGTTGTAGTTGTAAATGTATGGTTTAAAACAATCTATAACAATCTTGATTACATTAAAGGTGTTTGTAAATTCTGAAGCGGTATATGTGATATTCGAGTAATGAAAGGAATACTAAGGGGTTTTATTCGCGGAAACGTTGTTTGTTAGATTTTTTAAACTACTCTAGGTATTGTTTGACTCTTTTCGTCATCTCTAAGGTTGGCCGATGTAAGAAATCTCTTGAAGAGATATATCTTTTCATTTCTCATACTCGGAAAGTAGTGTTATTTTGATCTGATTATTGGGTGGAAAATGCTGCTTCCCTCCATAGGGAGGGAAAAACTCATACAAATTACTTCCCACCTAAGGGCCGGAATGAACTTTAAAACTAGAACTGCTGTCAGCTGTGAAGAATTTTATGTAAAAAAAATGCTGCGGCCATGTGAGTTTCTAAACAGCCAGTGTGAACTTAGCGCAAACTTCTTTGAGCGGAATAAGCCGCAACAATTACGCGGTGAGTTCCATTTTTAAAATGTAACTTTTAATTTCACGAATTGTTCTAATTTGAAAATTAATTTTGAACTCGCTGCGCTCGGGCGTCTAAATACCTCGATGTGAGTACAGGCCAGCACAGCCCTGTCTCTGGTCTCCGTTGCTTAGCAACCGTTCTTATTGATTGTCATAAAATAAAATTGTACATCAATATCCTACAAAAGAAAATACATTTGTTTATTTTAACTTCGATATTTTATTGTGTCCTCACAATATGGTAGCAGAGCGTGGTTAGCTGAAAAACAAATAAGATGGCATCCACGTCAAATTATTATCGAAGTGTAGAACTGTTGAGCAAGTCGAACTACGATACTTGGTGCCTGCAAGCGCAAGCGGTACTCATCAAGAATGACTACTGGGATATCGTAAGCGGAGAAAAGACATTGTCACCTAATGCAGATGCGGCAGCGGCGGCAGCATTTAACAAGGAGGACTTAAAGGCAAGAGCTGAAATTTTACTTCTGTTATCGCCGTCGGAACTGAAACAAATCAAGACCTGCACGACATCTAAGGCAGTATGGGACAAGTTAAAAGCTACGTATCAAAGCAGCGGGCCTGCAAGGAAAGCAACCTTGTTAAAGCAACTGGTTCTCAAACGAATGACTGCAGAGGAAGACATCCATGATCACATAAATACTTTCATGGATGTGGTGGATAAACTCGCAGATATGGATATAAAAATACCGTCAGAACTGCTGAGTATAATGCTACTATACAGTCTGCCAACGGCATTTGAAAACTTCAGAATAGCCATAGAGTCTCGTGACACACTGCCCTCTCCCGAAGACCTGAAGGTAAAAATCTTTGAAGAGTATCAGGCCAGGAGCGGCAGCGAACAACCTGAAAACTCAGAAGCGTATGTTTTCAAGAAAAATAAACAGAAGCCATACTGCAAGAGTTGCAAGAAAAAGGGTCACACTACAGAGAAGTGCTGGGGAAACAGGAAGAAAAACGCCAATCAGAAAGAAGACAGAAACGAAAATAAAAACTTCAACGTCTGTCTCAGCACCGTAAATTCAGACGTCAATCAAAATACCTGGTGTCTAGATAGCGGCTGCTCATCACATATATGTGGTGAAAAATCCATGTTTTCTACCATAGCCCCTGAAAGTGGCATACTGAAACTGGCATCAAACAAAACGAGCCAAATTAAAGGAAAAGGAAGAGTCACTGTCAACGCAGAGGAACAAGGCTACAATTTAAACGATACCCTTTACGTTCCCGATGTGTCAGTCAACCTGTTATCCGTCAGCAAAATAACAGACAAAGGATACAAGGTGACATTTGACAAGAACAAGGCCTACGTCATAGAAAAGAGTGGCGAGGTGGCGATGACAGCGAACAAGAGAAATGGACTCTACTACATTGAATTTAAAGATGTAGAAAAAGAAACTGCACACTACACACCGAAGATGGGAAATAACATCATGGAATGGCATCGCAAACTCGGTCACATTAATGAAAAAGATTTGAAGATGATGGCAAAAGAGGAGCTAATGTATGGGTTGAAGCTTACTGACGAGAAGTTAGAAACATGCGAGACCTGCATTAAAGGAAAACTATCAAGACTACCATTCACAAGACATGATGACCTATACACAACGGACAAGCTAGAAATTATACATAGCGACGTATGTGGCCCCTTCGAGTGTGAGTCACTAGCAGGATCGAGATATTACGTCACTTTCATAGACGATTTTACTCGTTACTGTCACGTCTATTTCATGGAGAAGAAGAGCGATGTATTTAAGATCTTCAAAGAATATAAAAATGAAGTCGAGACGTTCCATAACAAGAAGATAAAGTTCCTTCAATCAGACAACGGGTCTGAATACCGAAATAAAGAGTTTAATGACTACCTCAAATCGCATGGCATTCAAAGAAGATTGACCGCCGTTTATACACCACAACAAAACGGCATCAGCGAGAGAAAAAATAGATCATTGCTCGAGAAAACCAGATGTCTGTTGATTGAAGCCAATGCACCCAAGAAGCTCTGGGCGGAAGCGCTAGCTACGGCAAACTATCTTATAAACCGTAGCCCCTCCAAAGCCCTAGATGGTGAAACTCCGTTCCAGAAGTGGGTGGGCCGAACACCATGCGCACATCACCTTCATGTGTATGGCAGGAAGACCTTCGTTCTAATAAAAAATAAAAGAGGCAAACTTACCCAGAACACTAAAGAAGGCGTTTTCATGGGATACTCAATGACCTCGAAGGCGTACAGAGTCTACATACCTGAAGAGGAGAATGTGATAATCAGCAGGGATGTAAAAGTCATAGATAAAATGTATTATGACAAAGGAGAACACAATTATGAAAAACTTCTAGATGAAGAGGAACAGAACTCGAAGACACCTGAAAAAGAAAAAAGAAAAATTCATAAAAAGGTAAACCAAAATAAACCAAAAATAATAGAAATTGAACTAACCGAAAATAGAAATGAAGATACCTTTCAAAATTCAAGCAACCAAGAAGATGACGCATCTTCAGTAGACGAGCTAGAGTCTTACGATGACGCATCTGAAGTTGTAGAAACACCTGAAAATGGGAGACCACAAAGAGAAAGGCATCCACCAGCGTGGACAAGAGATTATATAATGGATCAGACTGAAGAAAGTCAATTAATTGCGAAAATATGTGACCAGTCTGAAGAAAATGAAGACGATGATTACTGGCATGATGCGATAAAAGCTGAAATAAGAGCACATGTTAAGAACGGTACCTGGAAAATAGAAAAGGAAAATAAAGATATGAAAGTAGTGGACTATAAGATGGTTCTGAGAAATAAAGTTGGACCTGATAATAGCATTACTAGAAAAGCCAGACTTGTAGCACGGGGGTTTACACAGCGACCAGGTGTTGATTATAATGAAACGTACGCTCCTGTTGCAAAACTGAGTTCGATCAGATCCGTCGTCGGAATAGCGATAGAAGAAGGGTTAAAGTTGAACCAGATGGATGTAACAACAGCATACCTAAATGGTGAACTTGAAGAAAAAATCGTAATGAAATATCCAGACTATTTAGAAGAATATTTGACAGAAATTGTAGTCGAAGAAAGTACAAAAGAAGATCTGACTTTATACTATAAAACAGTTGAGATGTTAAAAGACATAAAAAATAACCCTAAAGGAAAAGTCTGTCATCTCATAAAAGCTCTGTATGGACTTAAACAGGCAGGGAGACAGTGGTATAAGAAGCTCGACACAGAATTGAAAAATATTGGATTCAAAGCATCAGAGGCTGACCCTTGTGTATACCTACTAGAGACAAGAGGAGTTAAAATTATCATTGTGATTTATGTCGACGATCTTTTAATTGCCTATTCATGTCCAAAGAAGCTCCAGGAGGTAAAAGACCTGTTGAACACCAAATTTGAGCTGAAAGACTTAGCAGCACCCAGACGTTTGATTGGCATTGACGTAACCTACAAGAAAGGCGAGATCAAACTTAGCCAAGAGAAGTTTATTCAAGATACTCTTAAAAAATTCAAAATGGAAGACTGCAAGTCTGTATCTACACCTGTAGAGCCAGGTTTTATTCTAGAAAAAGGTGGAAGAGATAGTTGTCCAAACCTTCCATACAAAAACTTAATTGGAACGCTCATGTATATAGCAGTGGCAACCCGTCCTGACATAATGTTCGCCATTAGCTATCTCTCTCAATTCAATGATTGCTATGGAGAAGAGCATTTTAAGAACGCAAAAAGAGTTTTACGTTACCTAAAAGGAACGAAGAGTGTCGGCCTGGTTTTTAGGAAGACTAATGAAGATTTGTACGGAATGGCAGATGCTGATTGGGGTGCTTGTAAGCTCGACCGTAAATCGTTCTCCGGCTATTGTTTCAAGTATGCTGGGACGGCTGTAAGTTGGATGGCTAAAAAGCAAAAGAGCGTTGCGTTATCAACGGCTGAGGCCGAATACGTTGCCTTGACTGAGGCTGCTAAAGAAGCGATTCACCTCAGAAGTCTGTACAAAGATTTAGGAGCCAGCTATGAACGGATTGTCGTACTGAATGACAACCAAGCCGCCCTAAAATTAAGTAAAAACGCAATGGTGACTTCAAAGTCAAAGCACATTGACCTGAAGATGCATTTCATTCGAAACTGCATTCAAGAAGGAGTCTTAGAGGTCAGTTATCTTAGAACTGAAGATATGGAGGCTGATCTGCTGACTAAAGCTTTGGCTGGTCCGCGACTGTTGAAATTGCGGAGCAGTATGGGGCTATCCTGAAGACCACGACAGTGCCGTGAAGAGGAGTGTGAGTACAGGCCAGCACAGCCCTGTCTCTGGTCTCCGTTGCTTAGCAACCGTTCTTATTGATTGTCATAAAATAAAATTGTACATCAATATCCTACAAAAGAAAATACATTTGTTTATTTTAACTTCGATATTTTATTGTGTCCTCACACTCGAGAATTGATTCTTTCCACCCTCGCTTAACAATCTACTATTCCTTTCTTATAGTGTAAGTATAAAGTCAAGTGTGTGACGAACTTGACTTATCCTGGTTTCAGAGTTTTCGAACTACCAAATGGCGTTTGACTGACTGCAGTCAATCTAAAACAGTCGGAACCGACTTAAGCACGAAAACGCTCGTGATAGAATGCTACTTCGGTCACCCATCAGGTTCCCTTACCCTTTAAATGTAGCTTAACTACACTGATTGGCTCTGATCAGCGAGTGCCACCTTTGTGAAAGTGTTTAGCTTCATGGAAAGAATCTTTTAACCCCTGACAAAAATAGGGATGTTCTAAGTTTAACGCGTGTACCTGTGTGTCTGTTTGTGGCATAGTAGCTCCTAACTGATCGAGATGGTTCTTAGCTATATTTTTTAAATTAGCTCAAGCGTTTAAAGGTTATAAGCTTTTGGGGGTGGTCCAACATTTTTAGTTTAGAGTAACCTACAATAAAGTGTTTTCATACATATTATATTTTGGCTCATCCCGTGACCCTCGCTTGCTAAAAGCACGGTCAGATGCGTTTTCATTACAAAACTAGTTCAATATTAACGTGTCCAATATTTGATAGAATAATAAATGTTAAATCTGCATTTCTGTATGTTAAATTCAGTATGTTTATGTTAAATATGTTTATGTTTAGCGGTTAAATAATTTTATGTTTAGCGGTTAAATTATTTTAGCGGTTTTATTTATTTCAAGTAGGAGAACTTGAATAATATATTCTTGCCAGATTTATGATTTTTGTATAGTGGAACCAATATAATTTTGGAGTTAGCTGATTGAATTCCCAAAACGTAAAAATTTCGCATTTAATTTCATCTTTTGTATAACTTTAGGAAAGTTTGATAAGTAAGTTCATATTAAAAGGAGTTTTTGAAAGCAATTAATCAATAGCTATTGTAATATTCTCCAGGTTGCTTAAATCACTGCTGTGCTGTAGCGATGAAGTGTACCTTATACGTATCTCTCTTTCTTAACTTAAGAGCAACATAAGGGGTAGGGAAATATTCAAAAGACCTTTTAATTTATTGCAAATACGCTATAAATAACCTTGTTGAAATTGGTTTTGTAAAAACTCTTATTTTATTCTATTTTCAAAACCACTTGCTTAACGACAAACTCGTGCTCTGCTCACGCTGAAACTTCACTAGGATTGCGCGAGAGTCCCGCGCAAAGGCTTGCTCGCCCTATGGCGTTGTTAATGTTGACATTTTGACATAGGACCGCGTTGTTGTCGTGGCACTGTCACTATCGCACTCGGCCTGCAGGAGTAACTAATACCATTGCATTGGATACTTCTTCCTGAATACCAAAAGTGCGGTGTCACTTCACTAAAAGTATAAGGGGTGACTGCTTTTATTTTTTTATTAACAGTTAATTTGCATCCACAGACTTGATGTCCGTGCCCTTGTCTTATTATAATTTATATTTTTAATGCTTATTTTACATTTTTAACAGATTTTATACTCTCCTTTTGAGTTTACAATAAATACATGTAAAGATACTAAAATACAAATACAATTATTATTCTATGTTTCGTACAGTCTTTATTTACCTAAGCCAGCGGTGGTTTCTGTCTATTGTCTCCATTTGCCCCTATTAATTACATTGCCCTAGAACAGGGTCCATATTGGATACTTTATTGGATTGTAACACCTATATGTAAAACCTATGGATGTAATAAAATATTGAGTATTGAGTATTGAGTCCTTAAAGCATCGATAACAACCGTATCCCGATTTTTGATGGCCATGTTTAGGTTTCAAATCAATCACTTTTCCTCGGCCCGCCGCCTCTGCTTTTTTGATAAAACTGCCTATCGCGTCATTACCGTCATCTGTTTAACATACACAGCTAACGGTATGGCGGGATACGGCCACTACTGCGTGTGGGATGCTGTTGTGTAGCTCCTGCCTGGTTGTTATAGGTAGTACGAACAATTACCACTTTTGGTACGTTAAACCCTGTGCTTCATGTAATTGTATGGTGAGGACACGTGATCCAGTTCCCAACCCGTATCCTTGGTATTACAGGGTTTCCTTTTCTGCCTGTGTGAACAAGGTACAAGGTTTCGGGTTTAGTTCCATTGGTTCCATTGGTTCCATTGTGTATCCATTGATACACAATAGTGGTAGGTATAACGAGAGGCCCAATCCTGAGAACTAACATCTGTTTTTAGGCAAATGTTAAACCCGGGCCGGGAATTGAACCAAGACTCGTCGTTTAAAAGCAAATTCACAACCAACTAAACCGCTAGGTATGCTGTGATGTTTGCGAATTCCTAATATACTTGTTAAATAAGTAGTTCTGAGCGCTCTTTCTCATTTAATTAGTTCTCCTGAATTTGATTTGCAGAACTGTAAGCTCTGTTCAGGAATCCATGCATTTTTAATACAGTCTTTCAACTGAGACAAAATTAAACACATAGTGAGACTTGGGATCAATTCGATGTGATTTAAATGTTATAATTAAACATTTGCGTGTTAATTTGAATTCAAATAATATTGACGTGCTAAATGTTTTTTTTTTTACTAAATATTGGTAGATTGAATTTCTGTTCTGATTGGGGCCTCCCTGCGTGAGAGGATATGATTTGTTTTTTTATCTTTCATATCAGTTTACCGCACAGACATAGAAATAAGTTAGTGGACCTTCAGTCACAATAACAGTTTACATTACTCGTTCATGGAGAACCCGAATATAAAAAGAAATAAAGCGCTAGTAAAAGAAAGAAAGTAAGTTCAATTGAATAAAGTTATGATAAAGTATGAAACAAAGTATGTATCTAAAAAGACCGATAGAAAGATATAACTGGGTTGGGCAGCTTTTGGAAAGCTAAGACAGGTATTCGTTTCAGCTATTCTGCAGTCCTTAAAGACAAAGGTCTTCAACCAATGTGGAGCCGAAACGTGGAAACTGACACCGCGATTGGTCCATGCATTCAAAGTTGCTTAGCAAGCTATGGGCTATGCTGGGCATTTCTTTGTGCAATTTAATTAGAAATGAAGTCATTCGTCAAAGAACGAAGGTAGTCGACATATCCCATAAAATTAGCAAATCGAAGTCGAATCCTAGAGTGGAGACCGCGTACAGGTAAACGTAGTTTGGGACGCCTTCCCGGTACGATTACATGGAGACCTACAGGGTGGCTGGTTCGAATTTGATGCGGAAGTCTGGGATCGGGTGGTGTGGCGCGCCTTGGGGTAGGCCTATGTCCAGTAGTGGACTGACACGATGACAAAAGTAAAAAAAAAAACGCTTTATATATCAAATAACAGTGTACCTAACAGTCTCTATTTAAAATGTTTTAAATATAATTTTAAAAAGAATGTCTAATGTCTAATTTTAAAACTTTTAAACTCTAATTTTAAAACTTTTAATTTTAAAACTTGTATCTAGTAGGTGTATGATATCAAAATTATACGGGAGGCGTCCCAACTAGCACAACTGGATGGCAAGTAGCTCAGTTATCATAACTATTTGTTACCTTAGGTGAAAATATAGCCATCATCAGTATCTATATGAGTGGAGAGAACCCTTACAAAACTTGTATCGAACTACTCGTAAAAAAGAGAAAAATTGCAGCCTATTTTGGTTCCAAATGAAATCCATAGAAGTTATCACGATTACATCGAGTGTCACTCGATGATTAGAACTAGGTATGGGTGTAAATGGCGCGGAGTGAACGATTTATTGAACGATATCACAATTCAGTTCAGTCACTTAGCCATAAAAACAAGTTTGTCGGTTTGGTCGAGTAGTAGTGGCGCTGCCTCTTGATCGACGGGTCCTAGATGCAATTCCCAGACGGGTATATTTGTGTAAAAAGCAGATATTTGTTCTCGAGTCATGGGTGCTAGTGTCTGTCTTTATGTATGTTCCGAGGGATCCACGACACAAGGGAAAACCTTAGGGTCAGTTCAGACCGCGACGCGACGTTGCGAATAGAGCCACTGAAAATTGAATTTTATTTATTACATGCGAGAATTTAGAATAATTACGTCGCTCGCACCACGCAGCGCTGCGTCTCGCGGCGCGCCGCGGCGGCGGCGTTCTCACAATGAAATGTTTATCTTCTCATGTAATAAATATAATTCAATTTAGAGTGGCTCTATTCGCAACTTCGTCGCGTCACGGTCTGAACTGACCCTTAGTGTGGGCCTTTGAGTGTGTAGCGTAAATTAAAGTTACACTAAACACAAACTGAAAAATCTCTCGAAATACTTTGAAATTACAATCGTGTGGCATAGTGTGGTCACAACCGTATATTAATATGATTAGACACAGACTATATACACTCAGTGACGGTCGTTCTCAATGGCCCATTCATAAAATCAATTGGATCAAATAATATTTTATTACAATTTAACTATCTACCATTATTGAGAAGAATAAGTACCACTATATGAGATATACATATAATTGTAAAGTGTTTACCAGTGTACATTTACTAAGAAGTAACAAGACAAACTGTCAACTGTACCAGTGCAGTGTCCCGTTGCAAACAAAAAATATTATATATGCACATGCACATTATATATGTTTTCGACTCACATGCTCATCATACCTGTAACTAGGCAAGATAATGGACGAAAAAAGTTTGACCTATAACTGTATTATGGTGTAGTTTAAGAAACTCCATATAAATATAATCAAATCATATCATATACTAATTATAAACAAAGTTGTCTGTCTGTTTGAGCGCGATAAACTCAAAAACTACTAAACGGATTCTCTTACGGTTTCAACAGATGGACGGAGTGATTCAATAGGAAAGTTTACGTTTAAAATTCATTCCCGGGATTCCCACGGGAACAAAGTCCCGGGAGCGGCAAGTTAGTATAATGTAATTTTAATTTGAAACTACGTCAAAAAAGAGGGTTACTAACATAATGTAACTCTTATCTCTACGTAGCTAAATTTTACCTAAAAACCCATTTATTAACAGTTTGCATCAACAAATACCTACTTACTATGAAATAGGTAAACAAATTGTAGTTGAAAGTTTGGTTTTCTTGAAATATTTACGTCCATTTTTATGCCGGCTGATAAAATATTGCTGTTTAGCCCAGGTGATCCCGGAGGATATGATCACTCATCGATGGATTTCGTTTTTTGTTCCCCTTTTTTACAAGTATAATATGCCTTCATACTATATGTACCGGGATACAGTAAAGTAGCGAGAGTCGGATTAGTGTCCTTCTAGAATAGCTACCCAACCACCAGCCTTTAGAATAGGTACCGCACAGCCAAGAATAACGCAATTATTTAATTTATAATTTTCGAGTTGAAGAAGTAGTAGGATATCATAATTAAATTACTTGTCAATGTAGCCGAAAACCTAAAATTTGTACAAAATTAATCTCAATTGTTTAATGAAACGGTACATAATCTACAAAAGGTTTAAATTTCATTGCCTACTCCCATTAGTTAGTAGTTACTTCAGTTTGAGAATTTAATTTCTATTTTTAAGAAGTAGTTTAGAAGTCTTGTTTATTTGCTTAAATAGGTGCCTTTTTAAAAACGGGTAGAACTAAATTGGGCAAATAATCAATAAATGAATGTTCGTTTCACAAAATAAGTTACCAACCTAACCCTACCTGTTTTGGAGGAATCGGGAGACAACTATAAATTACGTAATAAAACTTGTAGAAATACGGATATTTACAAGAGTAGTTTGGATAGAAACCTAAAAGACGATTTAAACGTCTACCCACATAACAAAAATTAGAATACATTTTGTAAGTCCTATGTTACTTTCGAAGTTTGTTAAAACGGTGAATCTCAAAGTGTCAATCTGAATCTGAACGTGACCTTGAGATAATTTCAATTGCACGTTGCCCGATTGTGTTAGATGGAATCGATTTAGCTCGCGCGTCGCTCGTGTTGTTCGAAATCATTCTAGTTCATCATACCAGTACATGAATGCCTATGTGACTCGGATCGCACTGTGCTAGCTTGACGAATCGACAATGCGAGCGTACTGGTAACATCAGTAAGAAAAGTGCTATAGCCACCAGACGGCATTTTTATTTAATGTGTTTAGTTGATAAGCGCGTGCGCCGCGCAACGCTCGTATGTCGTGCAGCGCGCGTTCAGCTGTTATCAGAACTACCTCTCTTCAATCGCCGCCCGAACCGTACACCTTCCAACGATTCCCTAAACTTGTCAAACCCGTACCTTCCAATCTAAATGGAATTCAAGTACCATAAATCAAAGTGCAGTTAGAAGAACTTGGAAAAAGCCGGTCCAATCCAAACAAGAAGAGTGCAACGAATAGTTCATTCAAGGTATAATAAAGTTTGCCTATTTGGTAGTTAAATGCGTGCTAACATCATGTATTGGTGGCACGAGATGAGTGCATTGTTCGAGTACTTGTATTCAGCTTTAGTCAAAAAGGTATGTGCGCTTTAAATGTTTATCTTTACACTGTAAACACTATACAATGGCTGAGACATGGCACGTTAAATTCTAAAACGGAGTCTATTTAGAATGTGGAGTGAAGTTACGAGTACAATTAAGTGTACCTACTCCCGGGTTAAACATAATGTCTGTGTCGGTTTCTAGAGAATCTCTTGGTTTCTATTGTAAAAGCTTTCTTATTAACTCCCATTCCATAGTATTGTACCTACTCTAATCTAAAGTGTGCGTCTTCAGACGCACGATTGTTCTGTTGAAAGAAAATTTAAGCAAAACGCAAATCCAAAATTATTTATTTTATTATTATGTTCAAATACAAAATTACTTCTTCATTGCAGATATATTGTAGTCAGTTTACATTTTTCAATATAAAAAAAACACTAGTAAGAACATACAAAAGGTTGTGATAATGATTTATTATGATTACCTACTCATTTGTTAACAAAATGTACGTGGTAAGTAACAACACGACGACGATGCGAAACATAAAATGACTACTAGTGCCTAGTTAGATCAGTAAATAAGTTTTTGGGCATAAATAGCGCTTTATTAACTCATCTTTTCATTCAATTATTATCTATTCCTCTCTTAGCGAAGTAATTGCCAACTAAGTTTCGCGGGCTAAGCCCGAAATGGGGTAATTATAAAATGTTTATTCAAGAACTCTTTAGGTATTAATTAGTTTTATTAAGTTCTTGGTGAAGAGCAAAGAGAAATGTATCTTGGGTCTTCCTTTAACAACGTCGTAAAATTGTTATTCGGTCAAAACTTTCATTATGTAGGTCTCTGAGTAAGGTTAAAATAAAGCTCCTAAGCATGTTTATTCTCCCACATACAAGTTCTATTGAAGCAATAGGACCGTACAAACAAATGAAATTGATCGAACAGATACATTCGATGCATTTTTCATGTAAGTAGTACAAATGTTAGTATAAGTAACTATTGAAGAGAAAGGAAGAAATCCTTTTGTTGCAGAGTGGTATTGGAAAGGGATTTTTGTTACATAAAGCCATCAAGGAAAATAGTGATAATACAAAGATTAAAAGGAAACACTGAAATAGGCTTACCTGGCCTCAAACAACCTGATGAATATTTCCAGTACCTTTTGCACTTTTATAAATTAAACATAGCTGTGCAAAATGTAAACGTTTCATTTCTTGGCTTATTTCATTTTCTTCTAAAGCCGTGCCTAATGAAAATAATAATTCTATGGCGTTTTGAGCGGGTTTTATTACCTACGTTATAAATACAGGGTGTCAGTGCGAGCACCGTTTTGCTGGTGAATACTGGTTGTAAACCTGATATTCCCTAAAGAAAATTATAAATCGAAATATAAAAATAAAAATTGCTAAGTTATCAATTTTGCTGAGTTACCATAAGTTTGCCTTTGTGTAAAAAGTTTTTTTTTTGAATTTTTATAAATGTTCCTGTAATTCTAGCCGAACACTACAAACCCTTTTTATAGCGTACTAGCATCCCGCTCGGGACTTCGTTGCCGTGGGAATTCATGGAAATTATGTAGCCTATGTTACTCAGGGATAATGTAGTATCCTAATGGTGAAAGAATTTTTGAAATCGGTCCAGTACTTTTTGAGCCTATTCATTACAAACATACAAAAATAGGTACAAATCTTTCCTCTTTATAATATTAGTGTAGATTAGTGTAGATGTAGACAAACCCATATCAAGCGTAAAAAAAAAAAATATTGAAAGAAAATTGACTTCTTTATTATTAAAAGTATTCTTCAGCATCAACATAAAAAATTTTCAAGGTTTTATTTTCAGACAAAAAATTGTGCATCATATTGTATTTTTTTTTAAATTTAGCAAACACCATTTTAGGTTCCATAAACCACAGTTGACTCACAACAGAAATAAAAAATGGATGAAATTTTTCAGACAGTGCGTTCATTTCGGGAGATTAACTAAGGTTTCTTTGTTTATGCCGTCTCGTTCTGACCAACATACTTATCTACTTTGTGTAAAAAACACAGTTTGTTTCTGTTGTTTGTATGTACCTGGCCTCATTTATATTATATTCAGTACTTATGGAAAACGATACAAATAACTTTTAGATCAATAGTATTCTTTAAATTTCTCATTCATCCGTCACTGATTCAGTTAAAGGTAGATTTTGTCATTTTTTGCAGATAACTAAATAAAAATTAGGGTGGGCTCGGTGTCGTAGACATGGCCGTGTTTTACGTGAATACGGACGACGCTCTCAGTCTTGCCCAACGTAATTCTTTGATTCTTTATCTATCGAGTGGTGTAATTAAATTTTAGATGTGGATGATAGATACCAGTGTAGCTGCACATCAAACTATATCCCCTGATTTTTTACCGACTTGAAAAAAAAGGAGGAGGTTTGAATTCGGGTGATTTTTTTATTTGTATGTTTCTTACCTCAAAATTCCGTCATTTGTAGACCGATTTCAAAAAAATTTTCGGTATGAACAGGACCTAGTTAAGTGAAATAAGTATAAGCTTTCTTTGGCAGTATAAGGCAGATAGTTTTAATACCCACGCGAATAATTGTTCGGCGCCGACGTCAAAAAAAAATCACTATTTACCATATTCCGCTATGAATCATTGTTTTTTTTATTAAAAAACGGAGTTTAAGTATCCGAATAAATAATTTAATTTTAAAGTTGAAAATATTAAAAAGAACATGATAAAAATAAAATTTCCTGAAAGAAAATTTTACTGGAAATCCACAAGAAAATTCCAATTCGGAATGATGGTCTGAATTCAGGGTTTCAGTTTTTGCTAAGCTGTATATTCAATTTTCACCTCTCCAGCTCGAAAAGAGAGGTTTTGCTTGTCAAAATCAGGCAGCAAAATCGTTGTTTGCTGCGAGCATTTTTTGAGCGAGAGAC
The DNA here is from genome assembly GCA_949987775.1 of Aproaerema taeniolella. Lineage (NCBI taxonomy): Eukaryota > Metazoa > Arthropoda > Insecta > Lepidoptera > Gelechiidae > Aproaerema > Aproaerema taeniolella. The sequence continues at coordinate 11,757,757 of OX465246.1, forward strand.
AGAGTGATTTGAATTTGGAACAATAACTTTTAAATGACTTGTTTTTTTTAAATATATTTGACAAAGCATTGGTAACGAGACCATCAGCTTAAAAGCAACAATAACACATGAAGTAAGTATTCTCAGGTCAGGTCAATAAAACATGAAGTAGGCTTCTCAGGTCCTTCGTAAACCGATAGTGTTTTTACGAAAAACTATGGCGGCAAGAAGCACTGCCGCGGGATCTTTGTCGGAACCAAACGGAGCAGATACACTGTATCACTAGAATTCCTTTATCACCACACTGTTTAAAGTTAGTTTACTGCACAATACACTATCACTATTACACATTAAACCACTTTTTAATGTAATAAACAAAAATTCAATCGGCACAACAACCCCTCACGCCGAGTTCCCGCCAAAAATCCTTTAAATGACTTGGCGCGGTGATTTGTTCTGAAACTGATTTAGGTTTATCAAAACACGAAATTTTATATTCTTTATTAAAATCAAAATCACAAAAATGTGTTAAATATTAATCATTTAAGGTAATAAAAGGTTATTTAACATAAAATCTAATTATAATCAATGTTGTTTTCTAAAACAAGATTTTTAATTTTGTAAAAATGTTACGAAGTGCAATTTCTGAACGCAAACTATAATCCTGGCCACTTTTAAAATAATTCACAGCTATTTGTCAATTAATCTTCATGAAGTATGTAATCACTGATAATCTTTTCTCGCTGTAGAGGTGAAAAGTTGTATGTTTAACACGAGAGCAAGTTTTTTGATCTCGTGCCTTTAAATCAATCACTAGGCTCAGTACCTAGTATATTTTAGAACCACTCGTTGAACTCTTGATGCAACTGTAGACTAGGTACTTCGCTAGCTCGTGATTTAAAGATTGCACTCGGATAGCAAAAAACGACTTTGCTCTCTTGTTGAACAAATAACTATTAATTGCGTCCAATGGTGTCCACAACAAATAAAGTTCCATCAAAATTTACTAAAAATGCAGAAATCGGTAAAACTATTTCGTACCAACTGTCCAATTAATGCAAGTGCGGTCATGATACTAAGTCTTCTACAAACCTTTTTACATTGTTGATATGGTAGAAGAAAATTCAAATTTTAAAGAATTCTGAGTCACGTAACACCGAATCCCGCACGACACGAGTCCGTAACAAACGTTTATATCAAACATATCGATTTGATTTCCAGCTTTATGTGTGTGCTATTTATTTATGTTTACGAGAAGTGTTTATGCAAGCCGATGCACATGCATTACGAATTGGCACATGCGTCTATATACAGTCAGGCGGGTTCCGTACTTACATATTTCAGGAGACGGGCATACATGGTATGATATCGGATTTGGTATGATACCAATATCATGATTATTCATGATGCATGGGGAAATGGCTTTTTCACCTCTCCAGCTCGAAAAGAGAGCTTTTGCTTGTCAAAATCAGACAGCAAATCGTTGTTTGTTGCAAACATTTTTTTAGCGAGAGACAAAGTGATTTGAATTTGGAACAATAACTTTTAAATGACTTGGCGCGGTGATTTGTCTTGCAACTGATTTAGGTTTATCAAATCACGAAATTTTATATTATTTGTTGAAATCAAAATCACAAAATTGTGTTAAATATTGATCGTTTAAGGTAATAAAAGGTTATTTAACATAAAATCTAGTAATGAATGTTGTTTTCTAAACAATATTTTTAATTTTGTACAAATGTTACGAAGTGCAATAAGTAATACTTGTTCTACTTGTTGTAATACTTGTTCCCTTGTTACACTTGCTGCTTTCAATAAGTGTGCCTTTAAATAGTTTAATGTTATCATAATCATCTTAAAATGTTGATTATATTGTATTTCGCGTTTCTGAGAAAAGTGTAAACTTTTGTATGGAAAAAATCAGTTGTACTAAAAAATATATACGAGGTATTTCAAAAAAACCCAAAAAAAAAGAAATTCCAAAATTTAATTTTAAAAGTGACATAGTCGCAACTCTAGTGATCAATTGCACGGTTTGACATCTTTCAAAATGAAAGTTTCGTATAATTAATATGACATACTTGTCATATTTGTAATAGAGCTGCGCAATAAGCTAAATTTTAATTAATTTTGAATTTTTTGAAATGCAGTGTAAAAATAAACGTCAATTTTATGTTTAAAAAGACTTAATACAATAAATAAACACACGAATTCAAAAGTAGGTAAGTACTTATTTTAGATTTTCAATGAAAGTTTCTAATATAGTCCACCTATGTTAGTATCTAAGACAACATCCGTGCATTTTAGACTTCAGCTAGCACGCTGCTTTTCCAAATTTCGGTTCCCATTGAATTTGAAATCCGGCTGCACGGACATAGATTCCTTTGCAAAAAAGATCAATCAAGAAAAAACCTTCTATTTTTACAAAACGTGACGTTCTAAAAATTTGGTACCTAAAAAAGACTCGGCTGTATGGCTCCATCCTTTGCCTATCCTGAAGGATGGAAGAAAACTACTACTGTCATTGTCATTTCGTTTCTCAGACAGGGCCGGCCGGAGTAAGAGTTCAAGGAAAACTGACATAATGACAAAAGTATTGATTTTTTAGATGTTACTTACACTTACGCCTATAATCTCTGTTGGGGTAGTCAGGACATTTTATGATTTTACAGTCACATGACTCCACATTTGACAATTCTGAGAGTCATAAAATTTTCAGCACTATATACATTAAAATCTTCGCGTCCCGCTTAATATGTTCGAAGCATTTTGACCCTAACTGTTTCATAGGAAGTAGGAAATTGTTAAAATTTGGTAGTGTTCCTACAATATTTGAAGAAAATGTTCAAGGTAAAGGTTATACATAAGGGTTACTAGAAACATGTCACGATCCCCGCTAAGGGATAGTAGTAGGCTTTATGAACTATTGAATAATATTTCAAAACTGAAAAAAGAGTACCAGTTTTGAAAAATTACATACTTTAACTTTTTATAAAGTAACACAGCTTTAAATATTATTGTTTTTGAAACTAATGCAAAAGATAAAGCTTATTTCTTTAGTTTGAGTCATGCTAATGTGAGAAAATGGTTTTATTGTTTACGCAAAATTGATGCTCTGCTGTAAGAAAAACAGATCATCTCATACTTAGGTACATACTTTTGGGGAAAAAGAAAAAATTAAGCTCTACATTCCGCTAGATAACATAAATAGTCGACTTATCGACTTTTGGTCCTCACTTGTTAAAAGTACAACTTGAGCTGATTGCCAAGGCAAAGTAGGTACTAAGCACTAAGGCAAAGTACAACTTGAGCTGATTGCCTGCCTACCCCGCTGGGAATACATCGACTAATCGACTTTTGGCCTCACTACAGCGCCAAAATGGCGAAAATCAAGTGGTCTCGTTTTTGATTTGACAACAGCCAGTCTAGTGGTATTTAACTTATTTCTATGTCTATGCCTCTAGCCTATGTATGTCAAAAATGCGTTGATCTCTATGGTATGATGATTTTTTTGAGAAAAAAAAAAGGGGCGCGAACTTTGAAGAGCTATTTGTTTCAAAATTGCAATTTTAACTCTTTTAAAGCCCTTTTTCGTACCTTTTTTTTGATATAGAAGGCTGTGAAGATGGGGGAAAATAGTGGGGGCAAAGGAAATAAAAGGAAAAATGAGGATTCTGCGGGTCCGGAGACCCCGTATAAAATGGCGCCAAAATTCACCAGAAGTGCCAGAGGTTTATTCAAGGAATACAATCACATTTACATAGAAGATAACAAAAAAGAATATCCGATTCTGCTTTCTGGCGTTCCGGATGCTAATGGTACCATTCCAAGAGTAGATCTTTTAAAATCAAATGGTATCTTGAGGCATGTCCATGGCTTGTCATTTGTCAAACAAGTTGGTTTGTCTTTATTGAAAGTTTTCTTTGCAACCAAAGCCGATGCAAATAAGTTTATTTTGGACAGCGTTTTCTTAAGAAATCATAGATGGGTTGCCAGGATCCCATATGACAATCTTGAGGCTCTGGGAGTCATCCGTGCACCGGCAGAGCTTTCGGAAGAGGAGTTGCTGGAACAGCTGGAGTCTTCAGTACCCATCATAGGCGTCAAGCGGTTTGTACGCAAGACTGTATCTGGAACAATCCCAACACAGACGGTTTTAATAACTTTTCTTGGCTCTACACAACCAGACCACGTCACTTTTGACAGGATGTGGTTCGAAGTTAAAACTTACATCAAGCCTATTCGCCAATGCTACACTTGCTACAAATTCGGCCATGGTAAAGGATCGTGCAAGTCGAAACAAATATGTTCAGTTTGTGCTGGAGATCACAACTTCAAGGATTGTTCAAGTGACAGTGACATCAAAAAATGTGTGAACTGCAACAGCTCAGAACATGCAGCTGTTTCATCTTCTTGCCCTGTCAAGAAAGCGAAACTAGATGAAGTCAAGAATAAGATCAACGGCAAGGTAACCTACGCCACAGTCACAGCTAAGTCAGCTTTCCCATCTTTGAAGCTCTCATCTACAGATCCTCGACGTAGGGCTATGTTGTCTGATATTTTGAATTCAGAAGAAATCCTCACTGCTTTGACTAAAACAGTTGTTGGTATTTTGCGTAAAAGAGATACTGAGAATCCCTCAGGTGCTAACCCTCCAATCAACCCTAAAGTAATTAAAGAACTGCTTATTGCCAACTTCACATCTTAACATGGATTGTGGTGATGGCATTGAGCAACTTGCTATCTTGCATTGGAACTCACGAAGCATCCTTTCAAAACTTTCTCAACTTAATCACTTAATTTCATACAATAAATTTGATATCATACTTATAAATGAAACTTGGCTAGATGCTAATAAATCTTTCAAGTTACCTGGATTTAACATTATTCGATAGGACTCCCTTCGTCCTCATGGTGGTGTTGCTGTAGCTATCAATAGTAAGTATGCCTTTAATTGTATTTCATCTTGTTCTACATATCACTTTCAGCACATTTTATTTTCAGTTGCCATTGGCTCTATAACTTTAGAAATTCTATCTATTTATGCTCCTCCTCCTCCAAATGGTAGATTTAACATTCAGCTTTTAAACAGAGCATTTTCCAAAATTTCTAACCGTATTTTTTTAATTATTGGAGATTTCAATGCCCATCATACTGCCTGGGGCTGCAGGGATGTTGACCGTAGAGGCAGTATGATATACTCCTTTGCAGATAATCATAATTTAGTTTGTTTGAATGATCATGATCAAAGGGTCACAACTTTTCCTTCCTTTGGCCAGGAAGGTAACGTCCTTGACTTGGCTTTCGCTTCACAATACATTAGCTCTAGTTGTACTTTTTCTGTTGGAGATGATCTTATGAGTAGCAATCACTTTCCAATTTTTATTAGTGTTCTCTATGAGAAATCTATTTCTAATTCCAGTAATGTTTCGCCTATTACCGGCTCTTCTGGTAACCATTACTTGTCGGGCCTCAATTTAAAAAAGGTGGATTGGTCTCAATTTGTTGATTTATGTAATGAAAAGTTCTCTAATTTCAGTGTAGACTCAGATCCCACTGTTGCTTACAATAATTTTATTCATAAATTATGTGACATTTTAGTAACGTTTCCTAAAAAGGTAATAAGTTGCCATACTTGAAAACGTAAAGCTTTGATTTGGTGGAATGACATTTGCAGCCAAGTGGTTCAGCAGGCTAAAATAGCCCTAAACTCGTATAAGTCTTATCCTAATTTAGAAAATTACATTTTATATAAACAGTTTGATGCAAAGAAAAAAAGGGTACTATCTGAACAAAAACTTTTAAGCTGGGTCAATCTTTGTTCATCTTTTAATCGTATGACTTCTACTAAAATAATTTGGGATTTCATTAGAAAATATAAATTCTCAAAATTAAAAACCCATACTAATTCTCACTTTTTTGATGATATTGACAATGTAAATTTATTCTTAGATAAAATTGCTTCGAGGTCATTATCCAATAATTCTAATCTGTCTATTATTTTACAGTCCTTGTTTGTAAATGAAGGTTCTTCATCTGCCTCATGGTTATTAGACCCCTTCCAATTACATGAACTGGATTCTGCTCTACGTCATAAGAAGAATACTTCACCAGGGCCAGACTTTATTCCGTATAAAGTCATACAATCTTTACCAATTTGCGCTAAAAACACATTATTAACTATTTTTAATGACTTATGGAGGAAAGGACACGTTCCTCCTGATTGGAAATTGCAATATGTGGTTCCTATTCTTAAACCTCATAAAGACGCTAATAGTGTAGATGCATATAGACCTATTTCTTTGACTTCGTGCTTTGCTAAATGCTTTGAAACTATGTTGAAAAATCGTCTTGAATGGTTTGTTGAAAAAAATCTACTTTTATCTGAGTTTCAGTTTGGTTTCCGTAAAGGTAAGAGTACCATGTTTAATTTAGGTTGTTTAATTGGTGATATAAAAAATAATTTTTTTAGAAACAGGGGCACCTTGGCTGTTTTTCTGGACATCAAGGGTGCTTTTGATAATATTGATCATGAATATTTATTTAAAAGTTTATCTAACTTAGGTTTACCAGGCCCTGTGTTAAAATGGTTATTTAACTTTCTTAATGGTCGTAGTCTATCAGTAAAATTTAAAAACAAGCTTTATGGACCTAGATATTCATACAAAGGCACACCTCAAGGTTCAGTTCTCTCTCCCTTAATTTTTATTCTAAGTCTTGTAGATTTTATGCGTCAGATACCTAACTCTGTTAAATATTCTTTTTATGCAGACGATCTAGTCATTTATTTAGAGTGTGAGAATCCTGTTCAAGGACAATGTGATATGAATGCCTGCTTATTAATGTTAAGTAATCTTCTTAAGAACCATCTAAAGCTAGAAGTTAACACTTCTAAAAGTTCAGTCATGTTATTTGTTAGAAACTCCACTTTCATTCCAAAAATATATTATGAAAACATTTTGTTACCTTTTCAGAATTCTGAAAGATATTTGGGGCTAATTTTGGATTCTGAATTAAGTTGGAAAGCTCATATTGAAGGCATTGTTAAAAGAACTGAACTTGGATTAAATATTTTGAGGTCTTTAGCTGGTCTTCGTTGGGGATCAGACCCGAAAGTTTTGAAAACCTTATACATTACTACGATCCGTAGTCACTTTGATTATGGGTGTATGTATTATTCTGACGCTGATAACCATTTATTAAGGAAATTGGATGTCATACAAAACAAGGCTTTGCGCATTATATCGGGTGCGATGATGTCTTCTCCCATAAACTCCCTTGAAGTCGAAGTAGGTGTAGTTCCTTTATTTGTTAGGAGAAGTTACATTATTGATCGATTTAGCTTGCAACTGGTTAGTCGTGATAATGTAGTCGTGAGCATATATTTGGAAAATTATTCTATACCAAATTTTAATACATCTCCTTTACCCATTACCTCCACATTGAGTAGCTCTATTGCTTATTTAAATTTTCAATTCCAGGATATCATATATTGGTCCCATAACTTACCTTGCTTTAGTCATGATTTTCATAGCCTAATATTTCATATCCCTGTCAATCTCACGCGCTTTAAAACAAAATTTGATTTTTTGGAGTTTATTAATTCTAAAAAAGGTTTTGGAAGGATATATACCGATGGTTCCAAAACTCAAGACAGAACTTCGTTTGCTTTTTATGATGCTATTGCTAAATTTGGTAAAGTTTATAAGTGTAACAATTATTTCTCAATTTTCTCAGCGGAGGTGTTAGCTCTGATATATGCGCTATTTTACATTAAGAATAATAATTTAAATTGTAAAAAAATCATTATTTTATCAGATTCAATGAGCGCTCTACAATCTTTATCTAACCAAAAAATTTGTGCTAATTTTAATTACTTAATTTATGTTTTGAGAAGTTGTATTTTTGATTTATTGCATATTAATGTTTATGTTGAATTCTGTTGGGTTCCTGGACATTCTGGAATTTTGGGTAATGAAATAGTGGATTCCCTTGCCAAGCTAACAGAGAATGCTGAATTTTGTAATTTTAATATTCCTTACTCCGATTTGTTTTTATTTTTAAAAAATATCATGTTACAACGATGGTCATTTTCCCTTAGTAGTTCCAGAGCTGTGAAAGGTCAATGGTTGGCTGAAATTCAGCCAAGACCTTCCACAGTAGCTTGGTTCGAAAAGGGGCACAATTATTTAGGTCGAGAATTCATAACATCATTAAGTAGATTACGTATTGGTCACTGCAGATTTCCGGCACACCTTCACAGGTTAAATTTAATTAATAACTCTGCGTGTAAATATTGTTTATTTGAGCCGTGTACATTACAACATTTATTTTTTGATTGCCCGTTATTTAATTTACAACGTTTGCTATTCATTTGTTCATGTAAAGATATTCTCAAATCAAAGGATTTCCCAACAGATGTCCAGGAACTTCTCAAATGTATAAATTTGTACCATGTCATTTTTTACTTTATTAATAATACGTTTGGACCTTTGTAAATTAGTAAATTTTTTAGGATTATTTTTAGTTAAGTTTCTTTGTTTTATGTTGAGTTTTTTTTTCTAGCATAAGTTATTTCTTGATTTTATGTTTGCTTTTAAGCTGATGGCCATGTTGCCAAAGCTTTAATAAATTTTAAAAAAAAATTCTCTATGGTATGAGCAAAATGTACTGAAAAGCTCTTAGCTTCAAATTTTTTCAGGAGTTTTTGTTGTTGGTTTCTATTTATTGGCAGAATTTTGAAATGTTTGTAGCCTAAAGCCTGCTCAGGAACACAGGCTACCACTACGCCAAGTTTCATCAAATTCTATCCAGTAATTTTCACGTGATGCTCTATTAAACAAACAGACAAAGTCTCCAAAAGTCATTTTAAAATACTCAGATATTAATTCTGAGTAGGTACGACGTTTTTCAACACATTTGCGAGGAAAGAAAGAAATAAACACGTTCCTTTGATATTGGCGGCAACAAGCTATCACTTGCATGTTGCGCCTCTGAAAATATTTCTGGCGGTGTACCCACGTAGGTTTCCTGTTCTGCACTTGAAGAAGATATTTTTTGTGTTGTATTTCTGACAATAATAACAATCTGATGAATACAAATGCCGTTTGTGAAAACCAAGTGAAAACATCTGAAAGGAGGCGCGATTACTTTTTTCTTTTTTCGCTCGCAAAATAAGATTCACATTGACAAGTATGTCATACAGCCAACTAATAAAAAAATACTTACCTAAATATTTTCATGTTTTAGCATAAATAAATGATAATTTTCTGTTAAATTTAAATTATTTAGTGGAATTATATTTTTATTTACAAATAGTTCAATATTTACACTTAATTTTAAGTATAAAATAAGATCTGATCTCTTTGCTGAAATTTAGAAAAAAAACCATAACGTAGGTACTAGTGTTTTATTTTTATTACATACTGGCTGGGTAAAACACATCATTATGAACCTTAAAACAATGACATAAGACCCAATTTAGGAGCAAATGTGTTGAAAAATGAATTATTAATTTAACGTCATATTCTATAGAAAATATCTAAATTTTATACAGTTTAAAACTGGTTTAGGGTTATTTTCATAACACAACAAACTGCACCAAAACATGGGATGCTCTTTGAAAATAAGTAAAATTAACGTTCATCAAATATCTGTTCCGCATCATTTAATACTACGGTGCAGCGTTATATGTTCAAGGAAACATTGAATATAAACAAAAACTGACGAAGCCTGTTGCGGATACGTTTTTGAACCTTTTTTCGATCGATGAATATTTTGTCGAGTTTAAAAATATTCTCACTGACTTAATCCCACAAGATAATTCCAAGAGACCAAATCCCCCCGTCAACTACACCCACCGGTGGAAATATAAAGCCACGACCCTCGAAGCCCCGCGACCTGCTTTTCTGATTCCCAGAACATAGCTAAGTATCATAATGTCATTTGTGAAGCTTCCTCTCATGTAAATTGCAGTGAAACTTACCGAGAACTGGCTTCATACCCGCGAATTTTGTCCACGCAGAAGCCTTTACATATAAAAGGTTATTCTACACTCTAAACTTTAGATGTTGTTGTTCAATTATTATTATTACGTCAGAGAGAACGTATAAACACATATTTACGTACACTTCACGTGATATTTGTTAATTCATTTTAACCCCCGACAAAAAAGAGGGGTGTTATACAAATGACAATGCCAGAGGGCGGGCAACTCTTTGCGCGGCGTCCTCGCGCAATCAAAGTGAAATTTCACCGTCATCTAAGGGGCGTGACACGCAAGTTGGTTGCGAGTCGTGCAAGAGCTGTTTTATGAAATGAGTTCCACTATGAAAGCAAAAGACGTGCAAACAACTAACAGAACCACTGATCACGGACGTTTTTCTGTTATTGTCTAGTTACCAATATTAAAATGGTTTAATAAAAAGCCCCCGAAGTTTTATAACGAATTGTCCTTTGTGTCAGATCGCCATCTTCAGTCCCCATCATCAGATCACTTTGTCCTTAACCTTATTCCAAACACAATAACATTGAGTTATCATCGGAACCATACACGTGTGCGGATTTTCCATCGATAAACATGAAGTAGATGAAAATGCATGTTCAAGATTTTATTATCATCTAGATAAGAGTATGAACTGGTAACAGTAAATAAAAGTTTTATAAAAAGTAGACAGAAATATATCTTACTAGCTTTTTGCCCGCGGCTCCGCCCGCGTGGACTACAGGTTATATCATGCCCAACTGTGGGATAAAATATAGCCTATGTCCTTTCCCAGGCTCTATTCTGTCTCTATACTAAATTTCATCAAAATCGGTTCAGTAGTTTAGGCGTGAAAGACGGACAGTCAGACAGAGTTACTTTCGCATTTATATTAAGGATTTGGTGCATCTAAATAGATTTATTACATCCTTACGGAATTGGGTGACATGTGGTCCTTAAAATAAGTGGACTAATCACCCGCTTGTGTATGACGGGCACCTCCATTGCAGATAGATAATATCCTTACTGAAAAGGAGACAAGCGCATACTTAAAATAAGTACTGTGTAAAATGAATATCTAAATCGTACTCGAAGCGAGACAGCCGGTTCGGTTCAGCGGTTAGAACGCTAACTTCTGAAATGATGGTTCGATTTTCGGTCAGGGCATGTGTAAAAAATCTGAAGTTTGTTCTCGTGTCTGAGTTTTAGTGTCTTCTGTCTTTATAAGCAAGGGACCTATTAGAATGTAAGCAAAAGAAAAACTTAGTGTGAAGTTCCAAGTGTTTGGCGTTTATTTAAAAAAAAAAAAACGCTATTCAAGCTCCATTCGTGTTTCTTTAGTGAAAATGCATATGAAGAGTGAAGAATGTGGTCGATTTCTAAAATAAACAAGCAAAACTAAACGAGAGCTGATCAATGTTAGTTTAAAGGATTGACTTAAAATTAGTAACCCTGACTTTAGAGGGTGGTCCTCCCCATGAAACCGAACAACTTCTCCCAAGGAACCAAATGAAATTCTCAAAAAAATATTGACTCCCCATATATAAGCGAATCAGGTGATCGCACGAGTATTATACAAACTGTAAATCTGCAAGGTTGCCATATTTACAGGAGCAAATATACAGCTGATATAGAGTTGAAATCAATAATAATATAAAAACCTAAAATTTTGACATTTTTTTTATCGACAACTCGCGTGCACATCATTAATTCATCGAATTTATATGCACATCACTAAAATAACATGGCACAGATGCGAGAATGTTGGGGTATTCTCAGTGCACTACATTTTTTATTTCAGCCTAGGTGGGTTATTCTCTAAAGCTCAAAACAAAATCTTGTTTTTTTTTTCTTTATAGTTAAATGTTCCGTTTTCGCTATTATCGAATAAAGTTGGTACCATACCATACTATTCCATCATTGAATATGGCAACGTTGCAGATTTACACCCTGTATATCTTATATATATTTTTTCACATTTCGAATTATGTTCATTGGGCATCCTTAATTGTTTCAAATTTAAAGACAATGTTATGTACGAGTACATTGTATACAAACTTATCAGACTACACAATATGTTGATGACGTTGGCGTCGCTCTTATTTCATTTGTAATGAATAGCCCTAATTCGCGAAAACGAGGAAAATTGAGGAAATAAATCATGTAGTTGCAGGATTATGAAGGGGTAGGTCCTCTAAATATTGACTAATAAAGTCCTCTCTATTTTAGGTGCCACCACAGAATAAATTGGTGCAACCCGGCAGGGTCCCTTTTTTCAGTTTTCATAACTTTGAAAACGGTCTACTTTAGCAACTACACTTCCAGGTTTCAGTTAAAGCTCATTAACATTTTGCAGAAATTAAACGTAGGAAAGACAAAGTTATGGGGAATCTTTAGTTCGTACTTGGGAGCATTGTATCTAAGGCGAAACGATTTCGAGTTATAAGCAAAAAATTGAAAGAATGGTAATATCGTGTATCATGCATCAATTATCGTGCCCGATGTACATTAGTAATTATGATCACACGTTTCAGATGTTCATCATATGATTACAATTCGAGTTTTTGATAATCGTTATACTTTTACTTTGTTTTTATTTAGAAATTTTTACATTCTGCGCGACAATATTAGTGAATAAATGCTAAATTCAAATTAGCTTTAAACCAATGATTAATTACCCGTTGTGAGTAGGTCATGGACCTAATGTTACTATTCTAGGCATGTATAAACACAGTTCTTCTAATTTTCTTAGTATCTCTCGGAAAACTTTATGTTCCCGAACCATAACAAAACAACAACAACTTAGTTTAGTTATTCTAAATTACAATAATTGTAGACGATAAACCTAAATAGGTCACAGACATGAAAATTAAAACAAAACAAATCCAAATTATTGTAGGTGATAAATCGGAAAATCGATAATTGTTGAGACACAACACCAAGAAATTAGAAGCATTGTGCCCAGGTACATTTTACGCTTCATTGCAATTCAAGGCATTATACTAGGGATCCCGTGAGTTACATACCAATGCAAGGCAACTCTTTAAACTAGGTCAGGACTGTTTAGTTTAGCAGAAATCTCTTATAGAGAGAAAATATTTATTTACTAACCAACATTAATCACCATCATCTTATTTATTTATTTATTTTGTTTTCTTATTTTATATTACTTTTGCGCTATATACTCCTGGTTTTTTTGTGTTTTCCCTTTCGCCTTGGGTTGCCTGGAAGAGATCGCTGTCTAGTTATAAGGCCGCCCTTGCACACTTTTGGTTGTAATTTTGTATTGTATAAGTTTTTTCTTACCTTTTTAGTATTAAAAAAGTATTTATCTATCTATTAATATGAAGTAACTGCTCTAGCTAGCTCTGAATAATATACTTACCTACCTACCTTTATTCCCACATTATTTATTTAAAAGGATAGCAGCAGCTTAAGCCCAACAACGTGAAAACAGCGCGGTCAAATGTCAAGTCGTAATAGCAACGCCAGAGGGCGAGCAAGCCCTTGCGCGGAAGAAGATGTAGGAAAATAGTACCTAGATATAAATAGGAAATGGCTTATTTATTCGATTTTCTGCATGGAATATACGAATCTGGGAAAAGTAGCAGTAAGATAATGCCCATAAGTAAAAGTAAGAATAAAGACAATTAATTATTCTAGAGCTCGATGACACGGGATTTTATTTTACGTATGTAGGTAACTTGATTTTTTATAGCCACGGCTAGTATAGCATTATACAATGAAAACAATATCTAAAACTTTCTGATACCAGCTAGATGATACCACCTAGACAGATCTCGATAGAATATTGGTTTGGGCACAGGAATTTGAGAATTTGTGTTTCATCTTTCTGCTCTTTCAGTGAGAATTTGTTATTTCAGGAAATGGACATAATTTCAGGCTGTTGACAAACGTTTACCTTATAAAATGTTCACCAATATTTAACCCACGCTATGGTTAAAAGATAACCCAGAATTTCACAATGTTAATTTCATACAGTTTGTCTGATGAGCTACTAAGTGGTTAAACGTGGGTTGTATTTTTGGTGAAAATAGCCCTTAAAACGCAATTGGATAAACAACTCAGAGATTTATCATTAACAAAAAGTATTTTTGTCAGACAAAAAGTCCTCATGCGTCATCGGGATTCGAGACAAAGGTCAACGTGTTTATTAAATGGACTGTAATTTGAAATGCATCACACAACACGACCCCATCCCAATTGTAATTGCCCTAATTGTGTGGTCATCTGTTAAACCCCACGTGTATTATCTTCTGCGCCTGTTTAGAACCCGGCAACACCCTAATGTAACGAACTAATTAGAAAAGCCAATTAAAACTTGGTGTTTTGAAACTTAATTAATTGGACATAATTTCAATTTTAGGAAAGTATATTGCTCATGTAGCTAATACAATTCGTGCAAAGAATGCGAGTCTTTATTTATAAAATAACATTTATTAACATGAAACAAAAATAACATCAAATGTTATAATGTTTTACGCACGTACGGACTCATGATAATCAGGAAATTGAGCAACTACATTGAACGATAGTATATATATGCTAGGTACAGTCTGTTCCCTCAATTAAGTATCCACCCATGATTCTTGACTGCTGGTGATAAACTTTAAATTAGAATGAACTTGGCCCTTTTACTTGGGGCATTGAGTGTACGACTGTAGGTACGTATTATCCTATGTATGTATATGTACTATGTAGCACAGATAGCAAAAAACATTACTGAAGTATTCTGTATACATTCGTATGTTTTTTATCAACCTACATCCTATTACTTCCTTAATAATATTATAAATGCGAAAGTAACTCTGTCTGTCTGTCTATCCGTCTTGCACGCCTAGTAAATTAGGCGTAAAAGACGGATAGACAGACAGACTTTGATGAAATTTGGTACAGAGATAGATTAGACCTTGGGAAAGGTTATAGGCTACATTTTATCCCACAGCTGGGCGCGATATAACCTGTAGTCCACGCGGGCGTAAATCTAGTCGGTACATAAAGACTAATAAAACAATAACGCCAATATTAATGTGTAGTTTTTGAGAGAGTTGAAAATTCTATAGAAAACAATAGATACACCTAGACCCTAGAAAACAATAGAGCCAGGTATACATACATATAGTCTTGAAAGTTTAGATGAATATGGTTTAAAGAGGATTGATGTTGATTGATTGAGCTGTCGGTCCCGGCTGTTGTCGAATGACTACAGTCGTAAAAACCAAGTCAGAGTCCATTGTGCGGTTTGAAAACTCTGACACCAGGGCAGGGTTAGCCCAAGTGCGCCACACACTTGAATAATATACCTACGTGTATTACTATTATGTAGGTAAGTGTCCTATTTGCACAACTACGCAGCAAGAAGATCTTTTTCGACCAAATAGCAATCGGATATCTTTCATGTTTTTACCATGGACTATTATTTAATTTAATAGTCCTCACATTCTTAATCTTGTCGGCAATGGTGGTGGTCAACAACCTTGATTGTTATGGCGGTGCCGAGGCAAACTAATTATCAGTGTCCATTAGAGTTAATTTGACAAACTATTCGTCGCTTTGTACCACTGTGTAAATTTATATTTTACTTTATCGTGCAAGACGTATACGTACAAATTGATATCACGATATTTTTAATTTTAACGTGTGCTAATCAGTAAATAGGAATAAATCCTATTTTGGCGACCACGATTTACGAAAATTTATTTTTATTCTGCGATCGATCTGAGTAACGTACACACGGCAGCACATCAGGCTATACAAGTTCACCTTGACGTTCGCCCTTATCTCGCTCGAAATAGCGCCGACTTTCGCAGTGCAAATGGGTAATCTGACGTGCTTCTTTCTGTAGATTAATTATTTACATTAGGGAGCGTTCAAGTATTACGTAACGCAATTCTTGAAAATTTTAGACCTTCCCTCCCCCCATGTAACGCACCGTAACGTTTTTCTGTACCCCCCCACCCCCTTGCTAAACGTTACGTAACATTTAAGTGACCATTTATGTCACAATTATATTGAATAAAGTATAATACCTTTGTTATTGTATTACTTGCGTTTGCAGAAGTAATAAACAAAAGAAGAGATTTTTAAGTTATATGTATATGTTTTTTTTTAGCCATAAATCAACTTACGTAAAACACAATTCAATTGCAATTACTGCTCCTCTGTCCACGGGTTTTTATTTCACATCCCAAAAGATGTGAAATCCCACAAGTTGCACATATTCTGTTCTTGAGATCAGATTGTACTGATGGACAATAAAAATCGTAAGGCTTAAACCCTTCTATAGGAGGCGACAGACCAACGGAAAACCTCACAAGAAGTGGTGAAAACTTGCATGATCCTTTGTCTCACTAGGTACCACGAGCTTGCTTGGGGTTTGAAGGATTGGGCAGGTTGGCGGTAAGAAAGTATCCGGAAAGACAGATTTTAATGCACTCCTCAAGCGGGAACAGCAAGATTCGTCCGCGCATTTCATCACTTGCAATAAATTGAGCGCTATACCACGCCAGATTAGGTTCTGCTGGATCTTCCAAGCTATCTTTAGGCTTTCTATATTCCGCCGAAACATCGTAGCTGTCAATTTTCATTTCACTCCAGATCTTTGCTAGTGACTCCAGCGTGCTGAAAATTGCGTTTTTCCAAATCTTCATCAACAGTCATTCCTTTGTCGTCGAGTGTTCATGCGGCAGGATGACGCCCGACAGGCGTTTGCTGAGCGGGGCCATGCGCCGCTCAACTCGGTTGTATGCACTCCGCCCAGAAGCATTAATCGCTATGAACAGGGCATCCAGTTTGTATTTTTTGAAGTGTTAATTGGCAAAATTCTTGACTTTCCGATAGCGCGGATTTTCATCCGGTTCACCATCTACAAAGATGATTATCACTGGCTTCACGGTGTTCGATTCTGTTATCATTAAGGGTTTGAATGCAGACACTGTTAAAAGTGAATCGAAATCATATGCATGGGTGTTCGCTGTGGAGGATGCGTGTTTTCCACTCCTTATGGCTATGTGTTTCGGACCGCTGTAACCAACAGTTTCTTCCTTACCGAAACCGTCAGGATCCACGTTGACGCCTGCGTATACAGATGGAATAATTTTGTGCCGCTCTGCCACGACCCAGTCATGGTCAGGTAAAAGTAATCAGTATTCCATATGCATTAAAAGAGGGCTCTGACTTTTCACTGCCGGTTAACCTACTGGTACACGGGCCTTATCGTCTTGAGGGAGAATGGTTGCCGATTTGGAAGATTCTAATTCCCTAGTTTTTTTATTAAAAAAAAAAAAAAAATGTTACGTAACGTTTAAATACCCCTTCCCCCCCCCCTCCCGCCCTTGTAACGCACCGTAACGTTTTACAAGACCCCCCCCTCCCCCAAATTGCGTTACGTAATACTTGAACGCTCCCTTGAACATGAAACTACCTATCATTAATATTGAAATTATAAGTTTCTTAGAGAGTGCCTGGGACTTCGGTCCCGCGAGAATTTCGTAAAAACCTTCCTTATTCCTTGCCTTTACTATAAAAGGAAACTCTGTGCCTTTTAGAAAAAAAAAATTTTCTTATTTCAAAGGTTCAGGCTGGGCGTTGATGAAACAGTGAGTCATGACCTTTAGTTTCATATAATTAGAGAAGATACATCATGAATATGGACAAAGTATCCTGGATAAAGTTTCCTCACCTCCGTGTGTGTTATCAAACCAATCAAAGTTATCAGTTAATAAAGTTATCAAAGTTGAATGTTCAGAACCGAGGTAGATGTGGGGAGTTAATATTGCCTTTATTAATTAGTTTACGACGAAGCAAGGTCACCATATATTACATCAAGCGGTTTACTAAACTATCGGAAGTATCGGAAAAACAACTCAATTAATTGGAACATTTTGTCAATATTTTCCGGAAGTTTAGAATTCAGATAAAGGTAATGGTAAGTTGATGTTACGTCTTATTGGACTCACTGATTCATCAACGCCCAGCCGAAACCCTTGGACCTAGATAGCTTTTTTATTATAAGATGGGTTAACTCTTGACCTCAATCTAGACCATAAGGTCAAAGATGAAGTCGACGATGGAGCGAGTTAATCCAAAAAATGCCTATAAAGACACTGGTACTCCCACGCACCGATGGAACACAGCAAGCTGTTTGGCGTCGGACTTGGGTTGGAGGGTGGTCGCGAATCAGACGGCCCTTTACAGAGCCTACCACACCGTATGAGACCATAGGACGACACCTCAGATTCAGAAAAAAATGAAGTGTCGTTGCCTGGGATAGATTACTAGGAGGCAGGTCTCATTTGTGTTTCCTTAGTCGCCTCTTACGACACCCACGGAAAGAGATGGGGTGGTGTTATTCTCAACACGGTGAGCTGAAAGGCCCAAAGGTTTTTTGTAACGTAGGCAAGGAATAAGTATAGAGTTTATGAAATTCCCATGGGAACGAAGTTCCGGGCATCCTCTAGTTACTATTATAAATGTGAAAGTGAAACTGTCTGCCTGTTACGTCTTCATGCCTAAACTAGACAACCGATTTTGATGAAATTTTATATGGACATAGCGCATAATACCTCCAGGGGTTTATGACGGCCGGCCGGTTTGGTCGAGTGGTAGTGGCGCTGCCTCTTGATCGACGGGTCCTGGGTTCGAATCCCAGTCGGGGCAAATATTTGTGTAAAAAACGGATATTTGCTTGTGCTCGGGCCATGGGTGCTTGTGTCTGTCTTTATGTGTGTTCCGAGGGACCCATGACACAAGGGAAAACCTTAATGTGGGCCTTTGAGTGTACGGCGTTTTATTATTATAATAGGGGTTACTACAACGTCGTCATGGGGGATTTCAAAGAAAAAAGTAGGAACACAGTCTGGCAGCGAACGCCTGTCGGACCACATGATGTGGCAGCAGAAATTCCTCAAAAAAATGGTTTTCCCTCCATGTGTCTCGAGTATATTTCTCTAGCTTCTCAAACAGGCCTCTTTTGTATGAAAAACCATGCAATAAATATCCATAGACTGTGTTAATGTGTACATATGGGATATGTATATATGTAGATATGGGATACAAAAGTGTTTTATGTGTAGAATTCATTCCCGAAATTCCCACGTTAATAGAGTATTTGAATAAATTGATCATTTTATTATAAGCTTTATACGGTTTCGGACAAATTACTTCTAACCCTCTGCACCTTTCACTGTACATCACACGTGGTCCCAACATTTTGGATTAAAATTTTCTAAATCACCTTTGTTATCGATCGAATCATGCTCGAAACTGCTAAACATGAGCCTGTTGATCTAACTTGCCCAAATAATTTACTTCCGGGCTTTTAATACACGTGTTTCGGTAGAAGCTCTATAAAAAAATGCAATAATTTCGGTGAGCTTTACAAAATGACATGATGAAACATTTGTAATTAGATTGAAAACGTTAAACAAATATAAAAATTGACACTAAAAGATCTTTAGTAATTACAACTTGAAAAACCATGTATTTGAAAACCATATACTTCACATGTATTTTTTATACCTAATACACAAAATTAGCAATTTCTAGATAAAATAGAGGTTAGTACAAGTAAGTGATGATTAGGTTTACTTTTATATTTGAAATGCACAAAAGCTTCCAAAAAATGATTAGACTTAAAAAAAGTAGAATTTTCTAAAAATTGCATTCAAAAAAACATATAAGTGTCATTTTTTCATGTTTATTGAAATCGTCAAGTTTTTATCTTTACTTCCCTATAACTAAGTACGTGAAGCTTGAGGACATATAATATTTTAACATATTTTATGTCCGTATAAGTGCCCTCAGTCGATTTACGTGGGTTTTATAGCACGCCGCCATTACCAAAACAGCGGCCGGATAGTATACCAGGGGTCGAACAAAAATATTAGTACCCCTTTAGGATTATAACCACACATTTCATTAACTCAAGATAAACATAGGACGTTGTATCGGATTCCGATAACTTTGTTTGTATAGGCTGATTTTGGTTTAGCGGTTTTACTAGATGAAATTATATTCTAAATATTGAACAGAGAGCCGCACATTTAATATTAACACATGTGTTGTTTTCTTACGATGAAAACAATTTTTAAGTAAGAATCGAGTCGCCTGATGTACAGTCCTCGGTACAAGTGTACATAGCAGAACAAAAGCCACCTATTTCGATCAAATTGTTTCTCACAAAATCAAGTTTATCTAGAGACTCACATCCAGGGTTGGAATCAGACCGTCAGAAAATTATACTACTTGGAGATCAGAATTATACTACTTGACAGAAAATAATACTACATGTCGATTTTCAACGACTTTAAAGTAAATTTTGTTTTATTTCATAAAAAAAAATTAAAATAATAAAAAATAATCACAAAAATATCGTTTTGTTTCAATTTCTAGCCTATTTTTTTCAGTTAAAGTAAGATGGAAACGGCGATATATAAAAAAAACTGTTTTTTGTAAACATTATTTTAGCATATTATTCAAGAAAACTGTAAGAGCATACACAAGAAAGTGCATATTAGTAATCGTCATCTCACTTACACTCATAGATAAAATACATAACAACTCCTATTCTGTCAAAAAACAGGAAATAGTAAAAAACTACATTAAAAACTACCCTTCCACTTGTTGATAAAAATTCTGGTATTTTCGCGTAGTATACTGGCATTACAATACTACATACTACACTTAATGAAATTCTGGTACAAATAGTATAATTATACTACGATTTCCAACCCTGCTCACATCAATATTTTTATTTTATTAAGAACGCTAAACCATTGAATTTTGGCGTTTCTGAAACATTTCATTGAGTAATAGCTCAGAATACAGAACAAAATTTCTTTATTCTCAGGGTAATGGGCTTTTTATTGTAATAAAAACTTTAAAAAAAACTCTTGAATACTGGGTGGTAATGAAGTTTACTTGTCTAGAGTAAACTTCATTACCACCCAGCACTTACATAAATATTTACATTAGTTTTTTCCCGCGGTTTCGCTAGCGCAAAGAACTTTTAAGTTACCCATTTCATTCTCTAAATCGTTGATTTTTGATAAATCGCGAATCACTGAAATTGATATGTTTAACGTTTGATACTTTTTGTTCCTTGCTTAAAAAGAAACCTTTATGAAAAAAATCAGTTTCCTAAGTCTAATGGCTTTAGCTACGTTTTGATGAATCATTAAGAAATTCAGTATATTTTTAACTTTATTTTACCCATTTCGTCCCCGTAGGAGATGATTTTCGAAAAAACGCGAAATGCATATTCGTTTTTTTGGTTTAACGTATATATCAACGAATTTTCGAGATTTCGAGTCAAAAAGTCTAATACAACTTTTTTCTCCATGCAAACTTTTAACCCCTATTTCACTCCTTTAGGGGTTGAATTATGAAAAACCCTTTTTTATCCTTGTATTAAGTATTTTATAAAAGAAATATTTGTGTAAAATTTTAGCTTCGGCACTTCAGGAACTTGCAGTATAATTTTATTAACCCATTCAGACCCCTTAGGAGATGATTTTCGAAAAATCGCGAAACACATGTCCGTTTATTTGTTTCAAGGTATATCTTGACGAAGTTTCGAATAAAATGTCCAAAAAATTGTTTTCTCCATACAAACTTTGAACCCCCATTTCACCCCCTAGGGGTTGAATTTCAAAAAAATCCTTTCTTAGTGCTTGCCTACGTCATAAAATACACATTTTTGTCAAATTTCAGCTTTCTAGGTCTAAGCTAGACGTGATGAGTCAGTGTATCAGGACCTCCAATTTTATGGGTATATAAGAAGATAGATAGAAAGGTTTGTCCCGATTTTTAAGTAAGTTTTAAGTAATTTAAAAATATTTTAATAGCACTTCCCCCAAGAGCAGTTAGGTAACAGTTTTTCCAAGCCCCCTACATAAACCGCAAATGTACATTTGTTGCTTAGTAAATGTACTTGTCTGGACCGATTTACGATAAGTATTTGGTTTTCCACTTGACTAGCTTTCCCTGGTTTCCAGCTCTTTACAAATACTAGAAATTGTGGCAACATTATCGTGAATTACTATCTTTTCCTCTTATAATTTTGCGCCAGATTCATTATTATAATAGCAACTGAACAGCGCATAAAATCGGACTGCTGTCGTTAAATCAATCACTTTAAAAAAAATCTAGATAACACTGACTGACAGTTACTATGAGATGTATAACGTCGTCTTTTTGGTCATGAAAATAAATATGGCTTAGAAATTACACTTTGCTGAAATAGGTACTGTCAAGAGCTCGTTGAGTTTTACCTCTTACGTTTAAAAAATAAGAACGGTAGAAAGTCCAGTGTCAAGATTATCGTACACTTGATGGGCTGGCTTTTGTTGGATCTATAAGCATGTTTCCAGGGCCTCCTAATCTTAATCTTTTCAAATCAAATCTTTACACTTTACACTTCATCCTTATTTACAGATTCGTAGCTTCAAACAAAAAGAACATTGTACCTACTACGGTTGTCAGTTGTTTTTGCAAGTTACAGACTGGTTTTTGCGAATATTTCAAATAAAACCCCTGTCTTTCCTCCCGTTTTTTATTAATGGACCACGTATTGATCGAGTCAACAAACGCCAACATAATTTACTTCGCGATGCGACGACGTACCAATTCATCTCAAAAACGTGTCAATTTTCTTATCCATTAAGCCATATTTTATGAATTCTTTTCATCTTTTCATTTATCCTATTGCGCTTACTTACCATCATTGTTTTTTACAGGCTTATTTGTGTATGTTCGGTGAAATCTTACAACAAAATTTTGAAGCAGATATCTTCAACCGATTAACCTGAAAGTTAGCACGTTTAGTTTGTATGACAATACATCGTTAGCTGTGTGACGTCATTCTAAATCCAACATGGCGGAACACCCAAGATGGCGGACTAGTTATACTTATTTAATGCACTCCTTCAATATGGGTCTTGCTTTTCTTGATGCGTTGAATAAGATGAACAGACTGCGAAATCTGTCCAGCGATAACTAAAAAGTAGAAAATAAATTGAAAGTAAAAATAACTTTTTTAAACAAGCTTTTATTTGGATTAGCTAAAAAGAATATAAGAAGCTTTTTCTTTAAAAGTTTTCCTATCAACTCATAACGTCATTACGCAATTTATATACTTAATATAAAAGATTGTCACGAGATTTTTGTAGTTAGGCTCTAATTGTGGGGGGGGGGTTGTAATTTTAGAGTTAGGTAAATATATAATTAAATTCCAAAACGGGTCTAAATTCACGTATATATATTAATTATAATAAATTATTATTATTTTTTTATTATGTGTTCAAATTGCAAAAGTTTAGAGTGTTAGGTAAATAAAAATAGATTTATTTTTCGTACAAACTTTAGCACCCCTTTCAGAATGAAACTAGTTTTTTTATTTTATTTTATACTTTGTTACTGTGAGAATTTGGGAAAATTATGTAGCCTATGTGTTAATCCAGGGTGACACACTAAAATCAAAATCGGTCCAGCTGTTCTCGAGTTATACCTAAGTGTGCGAACAAACCCGACTTTGTTATATATTAAGATATCAAGGAGCTAAATAACACATTTCATTTATTTTTAATTAAAAATGGCACAGTTACATACTAACTTTTCATCCCTTTAGGGGATGAATTTTGAAAAATCTTTTGTTATATGACTCCTAGGTACAGTATAAAGACAATATCCTTTCAAAATTTCAAACTTCTATCATTAGTGGTTTAGGCTGGGCTTCAATCGAGACATGGCCCTTTATATGTAAGTATCAATGGATAGATTTTATTAAAGGCGCAAGCAAGGTTTTCAATTGGAAGTAGTCGAAAATTTGAGCTGTAAACAAATGACAGGGGTTTGTTGCTTAGTTACAAGAGCACCAGTTAAGGACCTTTCCTTATGAAATACACAGTAAGCATTTGCAGTCTTACTAATAAAATTTACACACTGCGTGTTGCATCGTTTTATTACAACTTCAAAAAACATAACTCTGAAATAAAAAATGTTGTTAAACTCGACCTTATTGTATTATCAAATATTAGACTATTTCGATTACGTCAGCTTTCAAACAAACAAAAACCGCATCAAAATCAGTCTATGCGTTTAGAAGCTACGATGCCACAAAAAGATACACAAATACGCAGATACACATGTCAAACTTATAACACTACTCTTTTTTTTTCGGGGGTTAATTAAAAAGGAAAACTCGGGGTACGAACTTAAAGATTTTAGCGTCACAGTTCTCACGAAACGCAACAAATTCTTTAATTAGTTATTGGGTAAAATGTTGGCTGTAGATGGTAGATATATAGCTGCAACACAAAACTATCTCTCACAATTTCAGGTTTTTGAATTGCGTCCTAAGCAAAAAAGCCGATATCCATGTCAAGTTTGATATAATTAGTGTGTAAATGTTTATTAGTAGAACAGTTGAAATAGAAATCAAAACGAAACGATTACATTTCAAACACAATTTATTTACAGTATCACGCACTTACAGAAAAATCAATAAAGTGATACAATTTTGGCCAGAATTTAGACAATGTATTCTTAAGTAGGTTGCAAAAGTACATCTAAAAATAAACATACAAATACTTCATTTCGAAAAGCATGTGTGTCATGATTCTGTGACTTACATTTACATAACATTCTCACGTAGCACATCAGACTACCGTGATTTCGTTGCTAAATAGCTCTTATCACAAGAAGTTACAACACATGACACGGTAACTTGCTGTTCTCTGTAGTAAATCTTAGTATGTTGCTTTCATGTTACTTTCAGCTTTTAAGGAAGGTACACTGCAGATCCAACGTGTGGCGTTGAATTTTATAAACTTACACATACATAAATGCATGTTGCGGTAACACACAAAAGTGTTGTGCTATGTTGCTGGAGTCACGTATGTATACGTCATCATATACATTTGCACTAGAAAAGCCGTCTGTGGCGCTACCATAAACACTATAAAGGTGACGCTTGTCAACAATTGTGTAGTCTGATGTACTGTCCTGTGTACCTTTAACTTTCGAAATTTTAAACCAGATTTAATTTCTATATCTTTCGTTTGTTTACTTGCACCGATGAGCATGAATGAATCGAATTATTAATGTTCACACGGTAGCACACCAGGCTATACATGTTGACCTTGACGTCGTTCTTACCTCGCTTTTGTAGTGCAAATGAAATAACCTGACGTGCTGCTATCTGAACCTAGAGGAAGCGAAAGTTGTATGTGTGGATTTAATCGTATCCAGGTGGCCGTTTGCACGTGATCTATGCCTAACCCAATGGGATAAAAGCGTGAGCTTAAGTGTGTATGTAGGTATGTTATCATATCCCGACGTCACATACTTACTCTTGAGTCCAGGTATATTTGTGAGCATGTTAATAGTTAAAAGAAAAATTCACCACGGATAAAGCCGCTTTAAGATCAAAGTTTATTTAAAAAGGAAGTGACCTATTTGAATGATTCGTTTATGGAATATAAAATACATGAAGTATGTTTTAGTATGAGGCCTCACAGCACGAGTCGGTTCACCTGTCCCTGCGATGGAGACCTTCGTATACTACACATGGCATAAATACCTGCCTTGCCTAAATCAACATGTTTTGAATATTGATACTGCTAAGACAAAAATTGAATATCCCATATGTTTCCTCATGAATAACTCTGGCCATTGCTTAAAATCGTAAGAAAATCCATTCAGCAGTTTTTCAGTTTATCGCGTTCAGACAGACAGACAGACGCGGCGGGAGATTTTGTTTATAATTTAGTGTGGTATAATGATTTAGATTGTCTGCAATACGAAAGGAATGAATGAATAAATTATTTATTGCACACATACATACAAGAAAAGAAGAATATAATAAAACACGTACAAAAAGCGGTCTTATATCACTAGAAATGATCTCGTCCGGACAACCTTTTGACTGAAAGGAACAATATTAAAAGACACTGAAGCGTAGTGCGTAGATCGGAATGCGGCCATGTGTAGTCTGATGTGCTGTCGTGATATGCTTATAATTTTGTTTTTGCCTTGTCTGATATTGTAAGTGAACACTGTTTTTTCATGAATAAGAAATCAATAAACCTGAATAAGTAGGAAAAGTGCCAAATGTCGCCTTCTCCTTTAAAACACATTGGCAACGGTATACAGAAAATTTCAAACCTGACACACCCTCACCCTCACGCACGCACACGCACACACACGCACACACACACACACACAAATATACACTTGAAACTGTATATATATATATATATATATGTATATATAATATATAAGTATATATTAATAAAAATAAGTCATAGGTACAAAATTGTTATAAATATTTATGTATTTTTTCTCCTATATTATTGAAAATAAATGTAATATTTTAGTATATACACCAGATCTATCCGAGGTGGTTGGGAGCCTGGTGATCTGTAACACAGGTTTTTGTCTGAAACCTAGTACAGACTCCAGCTCTCACAAAGGTTTATGTGAACCGTATGCAATAAGTAGCTGTAAGTAAAAATTGTACCTTTGTGGAGAAAATAAAAACCTATTATTATTATTATTATTATTAAAATGTTTGTCAATTGGTACATAAAGAAGGCAAGAGGTGTAAATACGCAGCAAGCTTTCATTTACGACTCTTGCGTGTCTGTGTACAAGCACATGTGTCTAACAATAATTAAAACGTTTTAAACAAAGTACAAAGACGCTCTTTTATGTCGTATAATTTCGGAAGATTATGTTCAAACATGTTTTATAACAACTTTACTGGCTGCGCAATTATAAGACGAAGATTACGCTGTTATTATTTTTGACTAGTTTTTCAAAATTAAAAGAAAACAACGTAACAGGATGTTATATTTAAAAATATTTTTTTTGTACCCGTGAGAATTTCGAGAAATCGTTCCTTATTCCTTGCCTACGTTATAAAAGAAGTCTTTGAGCCCAATTTCAGTATTCTAGGTCCAAGATTCTAAAGAATCAGAGTGTGAATCAGAACTGCATTTTTATACATTAAGAATTGTATAGGTACCTTTTTTATCGATAAACTGAGAACTATATCATACTATATTCCTTTACCTACAAGTTTTTTGATCAAAATATTTTTAAATTGTGAAGTCTAAAAGCTATGTTTTTTTTTTGTGATAATAATTGATTGCTTGGGAGTTTTTAGAAAGGTAGATATTTGATTTCCTAGTAGAGAAAGGAGAAAGATTTTGCAACCCGTGATTAATTGTAGGTACTTGGCTGCAACGTCATTTTAACATTAAAATCTCTGTACCTTTATTTTTCCAAGGCCTTAAATTGATCAAAATTGTCCATACAATGCTTTGAATACCTAACCACAGTGAATTCTTTTCTGAACTTACGTACTCAGTATTCCGACTTTGGTTGACTCTAGCTTTGAAGTTGGAAAGTTTTGGGACAGGTGGTGCTAGCTTCAAACAAAGCGATGTATAAAATACTTAATCCTTACATTACATTGTTTAAGTTCGAAATCCTATGATTCACAAAAATAATTTTACGTATTACTTTTTCCTGTCGCTAAGATTGAAAAGAAAATCCTGGCATTCGAACAACATGAAGGAACTTCGCTCTCACCATTTTTTGGCAATCTTGATTAGCATAATAATGTTTATTGGTTTACTTTAAATTATGCGAAAATCAAAGAAATTAAAGAAATAGAACCCACGAAACTGAACAACTTTTCCTACGGAACATAGGTCAATCGCTGATCAGCTCGTTTGCCTCTGTATGGGAAGACGACATTTTTTTGAGAATTTCATACAGGTTTCTTGGGAAAAGTTGTTCAGTTTCATGAGGAGAATCACTCTCTAAAGTTTCGCTAGCTAATTTAAAGTCACCTGATTAGTTTTCTTTAAATTTGAAATAGTAGGTACAGATTTGGTTAACACCTAACGGACTAGTGGTGACAGTTTTTCACCATTACAGTCTTGTTTTATTTAATACCATAAATTGTTCATGCAATATGGTGCTTTTAATAATAATAATAATAAATGTTTATTTTTCTCCAAAAAAGTTGTACATAAAAATTGAGCACATAGAGAAGTGGGAGACTGGAGCCTGCACTAGGTAAAGCCTGTATCGCAGCGCAGGTCTCCAGGAGCACACCGCGCAGCTAACAATATTAGTAAAATGTACATATATATACCTAGGTACCTAATATCTAAGGACGGAAATTACTTAGGATATTAAGTAGATCAAAATTAGAAAATTATTTTAACTTAAAACTAAAAGCGGTGTGTGTGTGTGTGTATGTAAGGGAGAGAGAGAGCGTATGTAAAGAAGGCGTATAATTCAAAAGTCAAAGTCAAATTGTGTTATGAAACGGCTTTGAGTAAGCTTTCTGTGTCATTGTAATCGAATTTCTGTAACCAATTGGAAATTTTGGTTACAGAAATTCGATTACAATGACACAGAAAGCTTACTCAAAGCCGTAAAAATATTTCTTTTTGTTGTTCGTCAAAAAAGATGGTAAATGGACCAGTACAATGGTACTGTAGTGCTGTGCCCCAACAAGTTACAGCAATAATTAATGCAACATACGAAAGAGGAAAGCGTGTATTTTAAATATGTACAGTACATACTATTTATTATAAAAAGCAGCGGTTTAAAAGTGATTTGCAATTTTTGACATCAACACAAAATCAGCAATCATTACAAGTTTTGATGTGTAAATGAGTCGACATAAATCCCGGAACTGGTACCATTTCATGCAAGGTACTCGAGGGCTCGGTAAACGGGAACGCAACGCTACCTACAGTCTCAATGGGGAATCGTAAGTTATTAAATTCTGTAAGTGGAGAACGCCGAACGAAATAACATAGCAATAACAATGACTATATGCGAGTTAGTCAAAATAACAGATAGACAAATGACGTAGAATTGGCTATCTACGTAGAATTGGAATTGGTAAAATATGGCTATTTAAAGAGATGACCTAAAAATATCCCGATCCAACCTTCATGGACCAGGCAAACACTCTCACCACGGACATTTTATATTAATACGTACTGCATGGTGAATGATAGAACATTATGATACAAGTATGCTAAGTTGGATATTACATTAGTTTAGAGCCCGAGCCGACTATTATTGACTTTGTTTCCGCTGCGCTGCTTTAACAGTGATTTCTCTAATATTTTTAATAATCATTCATTGTTAAAAGATTTTTAACACAAATATCATCTGTGTAACCCTGGGGCACGATTCGGCCAAATCATTTCGTATTTAGAATATCAGTTGGTTTTTCAAATTTCAAAAACGAGACAGACACTGTTTGCCGAGATACTTTATGAAAATAGAAGCACTGTATTTACTCGTAACTGGCTAGAACGAAAAGTCATGCAATGCCATAAGCCCAAGAGAATAGAAATGGAAATTGACATTCAGACATTTTCCCGCGCATTTCCCGCGTTAAAAAGTATGATCGATAACGCAACGGCAAAGCTCTTCCCACACGAATGTGTGGACCCACTCGGCGCTTTAAAGATTGCTACTAGCTTTCTACCCATGACTTCGTTCCCGTGGGAATTTTGAAAATTACTTTTACTTATTCCAAATTCCATGAATTGGGCAACTTTAAATTAGTTACCTAATCAGCCCAGGAAACTGAACAAATTTCCCTAAGGAACTGGATTCAAATATGAAAAAAAAAAAATCGTCTCTCCATATAACTGGCTGATTTGGTTTTGTGTGGAGAGAGTAATATTTTTTTTAAAATTTCAAATAGTTTCCTTGGAGATAGTAAACAGTTTCCTGGAGAGTCAGCCCCTAAAGTTTCGCAAAGTGTTTTCATGATTCTACCTATATTATTACCCTAAAGTTTCGTCCAAATTCTTTAGAATAGTTTTTCTCATAAAAGTTGTCATTCTACTAATAATAATGGCAATATTTTATGGGTCACACAAATAATTCTGCGGGTGATTAGTTGTTACTACGGTAGTTTACTACGAAACCTAAAACAAGCTGCGAGTATAATTTCCTTGAATGTAGAAATAATAACTTTTTGAATTTTGGCTCTCTCATAATTCAAAATTTGAAAAAAAAAACTTATGATTTACCCATATAATACCTTTTCTCTGGATTTTGATAGCAGGTTTAGCGTTATTAAATGAAAATATTGTAAATAAATAAAAATAAAAATCTTCTTCTATCTGACGCATGTGGCTTTGTTGTGTATTTAAAAGAAATTTGGAAGAATGTAAATAAATATTCATTCACCGCAACGTACGCAACTCAACGTAGGGCAAAATTTCCTCGCAATTAGTCGCAAAACTTTTTTTATTTATTTATTATAAGATGGGTTACCACACCGCATGAGATCATAGGTTCAGAAAAAAATGAAGCGTCGTTGCCTGGGATGGATAAGGTACTAGAAGGCAGGTCTCATTTGTGTTTCCTCAGTCGCCTCTTACGACACCGACACCCACGGAAAGAGATGGGGTGATGTCATTCTCAACTGATCACCACACGGTTAATCAGTTGCGATATCAGCCGACGAAGGGGTATTTGTGTGAGATGACAGATTAGAGCATTGGCTAATTAATTTGTATTTCACGGTTATCACACAACTCCACGATATATTTAAACTATCTTCAAAGTTTCCATATAGGCTTTTTAATGATGGGTTGATGATAGAAAACCATAATACTTTAGTACCTTACATGTTTTGCGAGACACTGCAATACTTTTGAATTGCAGTGTCTCGCCTCGACTTCGTGCACTTGTGCAAGGTTAATGCAATGTTTCGTAATGACATACTAGACTCCAATACCTGCAGAAAATCACGCTGCAATGATGATAGATCTCTTACAAACATCACATGTGAACAAAAACAAACTCAAATACAGTTTAATGATACATCTCGGTAGATAAATAAATAAACCAAATAACTTTTCAAAGGAACTAACAGGTCGAAGTATAAGTAAAATAAAGATTGCTTTTCCGTTCAAGTTGCGAGTTTAGCTAAATGTGTCTTAGTTTCGCATGGGTTTTCTAAGAAAATTTTTTTAAATAGGATGATGTATGAAATCTTTTTCTGTAAAACGTAATTTTATCATTTTGTATGAAGAATTTTTCAAATAGCGGCTTATACATCTGAAACTAAACAGAGCAAGTTAATATTTTTAAACGCTTACCCGCGTGAGGAATATTCACAAATAATTTTAGGGAAAGAAAACGTTTGGCATTTTTGCAAATTATTCTTTCTGCAAAACTATTAGAGCAAGTTTTTGCCCCTTCCGTATTTTGGACAGTACTTTGAGATACACAAATAGTCAAATTTAAAAAAAAAACCACCGATGTTTTTTCTCCCGTACCTCTTTAAGTCCTAAAGTTTCAATAGCTAGTTAAGTAACCAGAGCACCAATTCTGTAACTTAAGTTGTATGTTGATGGAATGGTCGCCATTTTATCCGTTCAGGTGGCGAACTTGAGAACTATCCCAATTTCATACATCTAATGATAGCTGCTTTGACTGGTGGCGCCACGACCAAATGAAATTTCAGTTGTAGTTTGCAACTTTATGTTCGGTTGGCGGTGGCGCTGCTGGTCGGGGTGGTTGTTAGTAAGTATATGAAAATTAAATAGTGCTCAATTTCGCCACCTGAACAGATAAAATGGCCTCCATTCCATCGACACACAAATAAAATTACAGAATCGGGGCCCTGTTTGATAGGTCCCGAAAGAGTAGTAAACATTTACCTTACTTTCATTCTGTTTCTCCTTATAAAGTTAAAAATTATAAAGTTGTAAAGTAAAGGTTTTTTACCTTCTTGAATTCATTACGTCTCAAATACATATATTTTAGTAAAACTTTCGTGGAAATGCCTCGCTGCTTACCTATAAAGTTAGATAAAATAACTTATATAAATTAAATTCAAAGCTCAAACTAATTTTTCCGTCAGAATTTTTAAAAAAGGATTTTTGTTTTTATTTTAGGCTAAAAGTGCTAATTGGGCTAAGTCGCTCCTGAGAGTTTCGTATTAGTGTAAAAAAACGGCGAAGTTCGATCGAGTCTTCTATCTTATCTTTCGACAGAATGCAATAAAATTTGAAAATATTTCAAAAATGATTAAAAAAGAAATTTAATTCCTAGTTATTTTTCATTGTAAATATATTTACATAAATAACAAAACCTCCTCTTATTGAAAAAGGTTAAAAATAAAGCGGTCTCGGAGAACTTTAAAAGACTGGCGACTTTATTACCTACTTAAAGTTCCACTTGGAATAATTCCCCGCCAAGGAACGCCAGAACGTGCAAGCTAATGGCTTTTTGTTGAAGATTAGGAAAACCTCTGACGCTGTTCACAGCAACAAACCTTTTACATATTATGGGAATTCCTCGGGTTTTTATGTAAAGTTTAGAGCACGTTATTAATGTTGCGTTGTAAGCAATATACATGAGTCACTTCCTAATTAATTAAGTAACAATCATTAATCCTGTAAACGTGAAAGTTTATGAGGACGGATTAATATTTGAATGGTATTTGTTACGCAAAAAATGATGAATCGATTTTGATAAGCAGCTCGAGCACGATGGCGACAAACTCGCGCGGCACGCCACTCGGCTGACGCTGAAACTTCACTTTGATTGCGCGAGGGCCCCGCGCAAAGGCTTGCTCGCCCTCTGGCGTTGTCAATGTTGAAATTTTGACGAAATTGCTTTTTTGAAACTGACAGCCGTCTTACTATTTCTCTTTGCTCCCGACTAGAAAAGCAAATCAAAACTAAATGCTGTCCGCGTGAATACGTTTTAAATCAGTTTTTAGTTCAACACTATCACAACCCAATCACAGTGGCACCTAGAAATTATGGAGTGCGCTGCTAATTTACCGAGAAGTTTTTTTATACCCAGTATCTAGTTTTATGACTATTCGAAGCTATTTCTTCTTGAATAAATTTTTGTCTTCCAGTGGCAACCAGACTGGCACTGAAACGGATTTGGGCACTTCTAACAGGTAATGGCGGGTGCAAGGCAAACCGTAATAAGTGAGCGCTTCTTATACAAACGATGGAGCATCTTTTGTCCTGCACACTTGCACAGTACCAATCAAAAAAAGGCCAATCGAAAGGCTTTAGAGCTTGTCAATATACTATAGTGTAAGTATGTACTTTTAGCATCAGCACAAATACAAGAAGTACAAAATTTCCAAGAGCTACCCAAAAGTATTCCGTGCTATTTTTAAAAGAAAAATAAATCTTATATATAGAATTGGAGGTCCTGATTCACTGACTCATCAACGCCCAATCCAAACCCTCAAAAGTAGAAAGCTGAAATTTGACAAAAAGGTGTCTTTATGACGTAGGCAAGGACTAAGAAAGGATTTTTCGAAATTCTAAATGGGGGTTCAAATTTTGTATGGAGAAAACAATTTCTTTGGACATTTTGACTCAAAACTTCGTCAGGATATACCTTAAAACAAATAAACGGACACGTGTTTCGCGATTTTTCGAAAATCATCCCCTAAGGGGTCAAGAATGAAATGGGTGACTAAAAGAATTCTTTGCGCGAGCGAATCCGCGGGAAAAAGCTAGTCACAAATAAGTGGAAACTCGACTGCGATTGCCCGAATAAATTATCTATCATTTTATTCCTACGTCGAAGATTTCTACACATAATAATATGATGGTTTTGCCTTCTCGTCATGATAATAGCAATGTCAGGAGTCAGCAATTGTCTCGGTCCATGGGTACACTACTCCTACTTAATTTGTTTACTTCCTCGTTAGATTTGAACTCTATACTTTACTCCTATCTCACTTTACACTTAGTAATTTATATGATTTGTGTCATAAATACATTTTATAAAAATGTATCGTTTACTATAAGGGCTCATTAAAGCAATATTAAAGATCATTAGTTTAATGACATTTGAAGTAATGAGGGGCAGTTATAGATCACCAGAATCGAAATGCAATCATGCATTCAAACAGTTAAATTATTTCAATCTGAGAATACACGTAAATGGTGCTGGTGAAAAACTGAGTGGAATTTTGTGGAAAGGCTTAAATCGCTGTGGAAGCTTAGTGCTAGTTTTATTTGAGATTAACGAGGGTACAGCATGTCTTCTTACTATTCCCGTCGACGAAGAGTGTCCAGTGATTCCAGCGAAAGTGATAGTGATGAGGAACTTCGTATAATTAAAGAGTTCCGCGAGAAAAGACAGGTAGGAAAACTAACCTACTTATAGTAAAAGAAAATTTAAAATATTTTAATACTGACCTTTTTCCAACACAATGAAAGATTTATGCGTTGTCATGTGTATGATTGGCCGCACATATATAATGTGACCTAATAGATTTCCCATCGGAATTCACTCTCGTATTTCGCATTTGGTTTGCATACCTAAATATCAATTAACATCCACAATTTAATTAATTCTAAGAAGGAGTTACAATGAAGAGGTGAGGCGTTATACGAGAATTATACTTTTTTATTTAAGGATTCATTTGTGCATAATATCCAATTATATATTTTTCCTGCTGAGGTGAATGAAAGAAGCGGTTTTAAACTTATCTTGACACCACTTTATATGTAGAATAACTTTGTACAAATTTATATGGACTCAGGGCAGGACAGTCTTAAAGTACTTACCTTAATTAGGTAATAAGTTAGATATGACTTCAACAAGTTCATTTAGTTACAATTTAATACAATCGATGGCATCCTAACTATCCGGCTTCCTTAAGATCATATTTCTGATAGATTTGGTTTCTCTATTCCTATTACATTTCGCAGATTTTCTTACTACATTTTCCTTGTCGCCTAGAGTTCATACCATAGAATGAATGCATGAACTATTTGCAATATACTTCTAGGAAAAGTTGTAGGAAAGTTTTGCATTTCAAAACCTCATGATATAAATCTGTTCAGAATTCAATAAAATAATATCATGCAATAAGTCGACTTTATTTTATGATTTTAATTGCTATGCTTACTTTAAACTATTTTAGGTTTCGCGTGGTGCTTGTGTCCAAAATGGCGTTAATTTTTGTTATATTTTCGTGGTCGCCGTCTTGGATTTCATAGTAGATCATTTCCGAAATCAGCACCCCAAAAAACCTATTAAACGACACCCATGTCCAAATTAAAAAAAAGGACTAGTCCACCATCTTGAATTTAAAAATGGATGTCATTTTCAAAATCAGCAACCCCGGAAACCCATTAAAAGACATCCATTACGGTTTTCTCCAGAACCAGATGACGTTCTGCCTACCCGGAAAGGGATTATTAGCGTGATTGTATAGATAAATAGGTAGAACTAGTTAAATAAGATAATTTTAATACGAGTATGTAAATGATGATACCTTTTATTACGCGAAGATACCTCATCCATACCAAAAACGTATGTAAACACAGTATAAAGTAAAGATAAAGCTTATATGAGTGTAATTAAGGTCATTACCACCTATGGTAACGTAATATCTCGTTAGATGAATATCGTCAGAGTATGAGGGTTTTTGGTTACAGTAAGGTAAGGCAAAAAACCCAACTAAAAATATGAAGTAGGGGCATTTATTGGCCTTTTTATGGCTTAGAGTCTAAGTCTTGGACTACAAAACATATTCTTCTTCTTCTTCTTCCTAGAGCTTAGTCCCGTTACCAAAATACAAATGTTTCTAATGTTCCTTCCTTATCGTGTAGATAGGTGTAATAAAAAATGTGGCGAACGCGACTAACCTTGGTGTTTTTTCTTACGTT
This sequence comes from Aproaerema taeniolella, assembly GCA_949987775.1. Lineage (NCBI taxonomy): Eukaryota > Metazoa > Arthropoda > Insecta > Lepidoptera > Gelechiidae > Aproaerema > Aproaerema taeniolella. The sequence continues at coordinate 11,793,457 of OX465246.1, forward strand.
AAAAAATAAACAGTAACAGTAATTTTTCTTTGTTCATTTCATCTTTTTTATACTTTACCAGTTGTTGTGAAATAATGCTTTACTGTATATTTTCAGTATTATACCTATTTATCTTTTCAAAACTATCGTGAGGTCGATCTAGAATGATCGCTTTTGCGAAGCGACCTAATAAATGACTGCAATAACCGGAATTGCTTAGCTACAAAGTGTTCACAGAGATAAAAGGCAAAGGTGTCAAAGGTTTCGAGTCTACCCATCAATTTAGTTCTAAGCTAGAACCTTCATTATACCTCCATTTGCCTCGTGAACATTTACGAAGAGTTTTATAAATGTTCATAGTTTTTTGCTTATTCAATATTGTAGAATAAGTCAGCCTATTCTTTATATTGGGTGATTTTAAATTACGGAACTGAACAACTTTCCTCAAGGAACAAAAGTCGAAATATGACAAAAAATTTACCTTTGCAAGTCAACAGTTATTTTTGTCATAAAGTTTTCTTCGGGAAAGTTGTTCAGTTTAACGAGGAGAATTAAACCACCTAAAGTGGCGCTAACTAATTTAAAGTCACCCTATAATAAGTAGGTATTATTATTGCGGTTTGGGAAACATAAATTTAGTTTTTAATTCATTTAATTTGCGGTTCGGACTTACAACTCTCGTACATCATTCGTAATCGGACGTTCTTCCTTCGGTGGAAAATTCTAGTAGATAGGTATTGTAAGAATTAATGAAAAGAAAAGGATCAATTAGTTACAAAATAGCTAAGTGCGCGAGTCGGAGCAATTTTAATTATTAAGCTAAAATTAAGGATGTGGACATAAAATATTAATACTACCGTAAGTGTATCTGCCCACAAAAGTGAATAACTTCCCCTAAGAAACATATCGGTAGAAATATATAAAAAAATCGCTTCTCCATATCACTTGAGCGATCTATAGGTCAATTCTATTAAAAAACTGCCCTTACGCTAAAGCGCATCAAGCGCATCATGTATGTTGTCAAATTGAGCAACACTTTTGGGGTCATAACATCTTAAGTAGTTGTTCGTCATCCTCACCTGTCAGCAGTACACCCTGATTATCAACAGACGAAGCTCTGGCATTTTACAGTCCTTAAAGGGCTATTAAAGGGTTTCTTTACTTGATATTGCTGACTTAGCCATTAGGCCTTTTTATAATATGAAAACGGCACGGCAAAACTGTTTTACCATTGCCTCCTTTGAGTATTTAACCAGACATTGCCTCCTGTGCACTAGTGATACTAGAAGCTGGGAACATAGAAGGCAATGGTAATACAAATTCTGTCATGCCGTGCCGTGCCGTTCGAATTATAAAAAGGCCTATTCTCTACTTGAATACTCATTAAAATACTTACCCTCGGTAAAATCACGGAAATCGTCGACGCCATTCTATTTTTAGAGTCATCCTATCCCTTCAACTACTTAGCGACCAGACTTCCCTACCAGTTTCAAAGTATTGTTACAAACAAACCTACTAGCTTCAAAGCATCATAATACATGTAATAAAGATTTGTAATAGCCTATTTCAACCTCGCGGTCGGATATACGTCACGCGGTAATATCAAACCTCGGTTTTAGCGAGATTTTTTCTTACGGTAATAGCTCTTGACGTACAAAAAGGTATTGTAAAAACTATGCAAGCATTGCATCATTAGGTAGTTCTTCTGTCCTTATCGGTATAATGAAGTATGTAGCGAACTTGACTAACCATGGTGTCAGAATTTCCAAACCGCTAAATGGCTTGTGACTTGATTTAACGACTGTAAGTCAATCGACATCAGTTGAGACGAATTTGTGACTGTGAATTTGATATTGGTAATTTCGCCATTCTATATTTTAATTTTGATTTAAATAAATCAGACATTGGCAAAATCACGATTGTGTACGCCATTTTTAAATGAATTGAATCGAATTGTAATAAATTGCTACTTTGTTCACTCATCGGGTAATTTTCCCCTGCGTATGTTGCTTAACCTCGATTCAGTTCAGCGAGCTTCACTGGGTTACGAGCGCTTCTTCACACGTAATGATTGTAGTGATTATATGAGACAATATCTAAAGTGTCAACGCCTCATTATCATCATCATCATGTCAGCCGCAAGACGTCCACTACTGGACATAGGCCTCCCCCAGGGATCTACATTCTTCACCTCGATCGGTCCTGCGCCACCGCATCCAGCGGCTTCACGCAACACCTCACAACAATATACTCGTAATTCTAAAAAATAAAAAAAATCTATCACCCCCGACATTCATCGCTTATGACCTCTTAGACAGCTGAAACAATTCTGATTAAATATAGCTGATATTCATTTCGATTAGCTACATCAGCTTTCAAACAAAAAAAACCGGATCGAAATCGGTCCATTTAAGGAGCTACAATGCCACAGACAGACGCACAGAAATCAAATCAAATCAAATTATTTATTTGCAAGAACACAGTATAGTAAAGGTGTTACATTTAAATTTGAGCCAAGATGCATTCCGCCTACATGCAGGCGTGCAAATATTTAAATAAAACGATTGTAATTGCTAGTAATGAGTGACATGTCAAGTGGCATAAAAATTTAGTACTTATGCTAGGGCTAGTAAAAATAATTTAGTACATGTCATAGAAAATAAAATAATAAAATAAAAATAATAATAATATTAGTCAAAAATAAAGAAATTATGATAGAATGTCAATTAAAATTTTACAATAATAAATTTATGTAAGAGTAGCAGCTATATAATGACCATTCAATTATTTTTGTATTTAAAATATTCATCTAGATTATAGTTACATTTATTTACAAGCCATTTAATTAGTTCTATATTAAAATTATTTCCAGTAAATATTTTTAAGTTATTTGGCAAATTATTATAAATCTCAATGCACATAATCGGTGCGTTTCTTTTATGCAGGTCCGTTTGAATTGGCGGTTTATATATAAGATTCTCAAAACGTGACCTCTCTTGTCTATGATGTATCTCGGTGTACCTTTAACACTCCTATAACTTATAACTACTCCTACTCCAGATACTTATAACACTCCTTTTTTGTCGGGGGTTAAAAACTACGACTCAAAACAGCTTCATTTTCATCCACGAATGTCAAATAAAATTGGTGTTTAAAAAATTGAGACAAGGTAATAATAACATTTTGCAAATGAATTTCAGCCACGCAACTGTACTAAAACACAGTCTTAACTAGTTAGCACGCAACAACAATGATCTTAGGTACGCGTTAGGTAAACCTTCTCCCATCGGGGCTACGATAATGTAGATTGGTTAATTGGTTATTCCACATGGCAGAGATCGTTATTGCGTCGTTCTTAAAAGAAAACAACAATGGCCTGTAAATACAACCCGGGTCGTGAGCTGTGATTTCCATTTATGTATATGAAATATGAATTTCCATCTCTGGTTTTGTCATGCAAGTACGTGTTTTCAACCTCTCTGTTATTTATGCGTCATTTACTAAATGCGAGCGAACAAGATCACTTCTACAGATATAATAGCACCAGCAAATGTGACTTGAACTGTAAGAATATTGTTGTTCTTAATATATTTGAGCGCACGTACATTAAATTTCTTGACTTGATTATATGGCTTATTAAATAATTTGGTTTAAGTAAACTTTGCAAGTCTGAACTGACTATCTCAGTTTTAGCTCGCAATAGCTTTTTACTTTACCGTCATCACAGTACCATCACATCCTTGATGAGAAAAGGCTTTCCTAATGATTTAGCAGGCCCAAACAGCTTACTGTGTTCCGTCGGTGCATAGGAGTCTCAGTGCCTAAGTAGGCATTTTCTGTGTTGACTCGCTCCATTGTTGACCTCATCTAGACCTTAGTCAAGATTCTCAATCTTAACCCTTCGCATAATAATAAATAAAAGAATGACAGGCAGGTTGAGCGATCTCAGTCTGGTAGTAAAAGAAAGTCGCTTCTGTGCTGTGATTTTAATTTTCCATCCTAATACCCGGCTCTGTGTTCCGTCTCAATCATCAGTCTACAAAAACAAAAAATACTCTTCTACATTTTTAAATGTACACTCAAAAGCACGTCAAGCTTGACACTTTGGACTTTGGACCGACCCTGCATTGTATGGCGCGCAGTCTAAATCAAAGCTCAGCTTAAACTGGTAGGTAGTGTAAAGCGTGACCTGCTCTTGACTGTACCTAAATATATGAAGTTATTGATATACGTTTTACGTTTTTGTCATGCATAGGGCTTAGTAAATATTACCTTAAATTTTCTGTAGCGATGCTTGGATTAAAAACTTTGTGAAATAAAACTAGCCTAATGAGATCCTTCATGTATCATGTGCTTGTTAAAATAAATTGGGTCAAATCGTCGGGCTTGCAAACTTTTGTCCTTTCTGCACGTAAATAGGAGTCTATGCTATAGATCTCTCTACCTTTCCAACTTTTCTAATCAAATAGAGATCAGCGACTATCGGCTACCCTAATACTACTTATACCTTATAACGGTTGTTTTATTATCTTTCGTCCGATCCATATACTCACACACCTTTTCCAGAATGGGACAGTAAATAAAGCATCCAGTAGTCATAGAATCGTTTACCACAGTCAACAAATGATTATTTCTATGGTTTTTTTAGACATTTTTTTCAACATACCTGGTGATGATAGGTTCACAATACAGCAGACATTAGAGTTCCTTTATTACTTTATCAACTTTTGTAGTACGACTCTACTCAATAACCATGAAAGGACATGGTTTTAACACAAGTTCCACTTATTTATTTAATATTTTTATGCGACCGGCAAGCTGTATCGCAATCTTATCGCAATCAATTACTGTCAAATAAATTATAGATGGAACAGGAAATGGCCAACTTCATGTTATACTGTCCGAATTCTCAAGCTGTTATAACTGGAACAAAGACAGAGAATGACATTTTGAATGATATTGAATGAATGTAATTGTCAATTTGTCAATTATTTTCATGTTATTTGAAAATTTCTTATGAAATGTTTTGTAATTATTCAAAAATACTAATGTTATTTAACAAGAAAAAGTAATTTGGGAGATACTGCTCTCTTAAAAATTAATGAGGTAAATAGAAATAGCCATATTGGGAAGTATTGACATGCTTTTAACCAGAAAAAGGGGTTGTTTTATATTGTTCTGGTGTTTGTTTACTTCTGAGAAATACTATTATTATGTTATTTTTCTCGTGTGATTGATAAAAAACATGATTATTGTTACGCAATTATAGCAAAGTAAACGTATGTATACGTACTTGTGGGTACTTTGGAATTTGTTGGGGGAATAATGATGCATCTTACGAGTAAATATGCTTCCACCACGGCGGGCTGTATATAAAAAAGTGCAAACATTTTGCAAAAGATCGTCAAGCTGTACCATTTTTATAAATAAATAAACGCTACACACTTAGAGGCCCACACTAAGGTTTTCCCTTGTGTCGTGGGTCCCTATGAAAACACAAAGACAAACACAAACACCCATGACCCGAGAACAAACATCTACTTTTTACACAAATGTTTGCCCCGGCTGGGGATCGAATCCAGGACCCGCCGATCAAGAGGCAGCGTCACTACCACTTGACCAAACCGGCTACATTAACATTATACCCCTGATTATGGATCATATTAAAACCCTAAGTATTTTTGATTGCTTGACGCTCTGCCAACCCAAGTGTTAGTACGTATATGTCCAATACAGGCGGTTGTCTCGTATGCCACTTAATATTTAACGTTCTCAAATCATGATTTTTTTTAAATAATGTATTAAAATCATTATTTAACACAATTTTCCAGATATTCAATGTTCATCATATCAAACGTCTGGACATGCAAATAAAATAACATATTTTACATTTTGACAATGTCTGAACTTCCTAACGTGAATCCTTTTTTTGGAAATCGAAGTTTTAACTGCAAAACGATGACGAGATGAAGTAAGAAGTGTTTCCCAAATTATGATATTTACGTCTTAACACACTTCTTCTTATCATGTAGGTATAGTCAAGTGTGAAGTGTGTTTACCTACTGAAGATTCCAAAAAGAAGTTCGGTTGAGCTTGTCCAGTCCAACAGTGGGTTCACATAGTACTTATCAAACAAAAAAAAACCCTGTGAATCAAGAACCAATAGCGTATTTTCTTAAACCTTTCCGTAGCCTCTGAGTTAGTTTTATCTGTAAATATAAATCCCATTACACATTGCAGAAATGTGAACTGAGAGCCATTTTTAATATTGTGATATATGCCTTGGTTGTTGACTTCAACGAAAAAAGAAGTAATATCTAAATGGGTGCCTTTAATTTTGAAGTCGGTAAACATTTTTATAAAATTTTTATTTATTGTATGTTTATTTGTAACGAATAAACACAAAAACTACTGGATCGATTTTAAAAAATCTTTCACTATTAGAATGCTACATTATCCACGAGTAACATAGGCTAGGATATCATTTTTCTAAATTCCCACGGAAACGAAGTCCCGCGTCGGAATCTATCATGAATAAAGTTTGATAAGGTACTTACATTACAGGCACTTTAAGTAAGTGTTCCTAATAAAATCAATAAATTGAAAAATTATAATGACAAACATATTATTTGAAGTCTTTACCTTCCTTACAGCATTAAGATAACTCTATCGTATTGAGCATAGAAAAGCATTTTTCTTACTTATATTTTCAAGCGCACGCTGTGCTTGACACTTTATAATATACTTATTAGGGCATATGTATTTATGTTTATTATTATTTATGTTTAGTTTCGTAAGTATAATGTTTATAATTTAATATTTTATCTTTCACCTCGGATAATGTGTGGCTACCACTCACTCTCACCAATCACCCTAAGGTAAACTGGTAGATAATGCCATTGGGCATTAAGTCCGCCCTTGTACTTTTAGTGCATTAAGTTAAGTAAATAAATAAAATAAAAACTACATTCCTGTGAAGTTGTCCAAAATCCCTTGAATTGTTTTTTTTTGTGAAGGTTTAACTAAACTCCGTCCGTCTCAAACTTTTACGTTTATAGTACATATACATATGCTCATCCCTATAATCCCTATCAGGGTAGGCAGAGCATCAGTGGTTTTAAAACCACTTGATGCCACGTTTGACATATATTAGGGTTTTAAGATGAAAAATGATGTAAGTGGTGAGAGGTTGTCAGCCTTTTGCCCACAATACAGCAAAACCCTCGCGTCTCACTTACTGACTTTTACAGTATGCCTGGGAATAGTAGGCAGCTGGCACATTCTATGTTTTTCTATTACTCCCAGTCTAGTATGGAAGCTACTGTAGCTTCCATGCTTCCACGTTTATAGCAGGGTAGGGTCATAATTATTCTAAACTCATTATTATTATTTTGTGAAACAAACTACATAGGTACATTGAATAGGTAAACAATCGGACGCACTCGCGTTAATAATAAAAGTAAAATATATCAAACATATAAAAGCTTGTACTTATATCTTAGAATGCATATGATAAGTTAATTTAAAAATTGTTTCTTTTTTACAGATTTTCTCCAAGCACAAAAATCAAAATTCAATTTAGTTCATGTATTTTATTTTAATATAAAAGAGCATTAAAGTTATTCAAGTGTGGTCATTTTACATCTTTGTTACTTATTTTCAAGAGCTGATATCCTCTCTTGAACCTCCACGTTTCAAAACTTCATAATATGTCATGTCACTCATTTGTACCAACTTCGACGGCAATTGGATGATGTCTCGATAACTGAAATACAATAAAACTTTGTAAAGTAAAAGATAACTACTTTTAATCTATACTAATATTTAATTAAAGAGGGAAGATTTGTAGTTTTAAACGACTTCAAAAAACGAGAAGGTTGTTCGACTGTATGTATGTTTTTTTTAATGTATGTTCACCGATTTATCCGCCATTTATGGACCGATTTCAAAAATTATTTCACCATTAAAATGCTGATTTATCCCTGAGTGACATAGGCTAGGTACTACATCATTTTTCCAAATTCCCACGGGAACGAAGTCGCGCGCGAAAAGCTATCATGAAAATAGTTTGATAAGGTACATCATTATACTCAGCCCACATCAACCCACTGCTGGGTATGGGCTTCTTCTCTGTAGCAATAATCGTCACGGTTCTGTGCTAACCTCATCGATACAGGTCCCGTCATTTTGACGATATCTTCTGATCATCGGGCTGGTTGGTCTGCTCATTGGCCTTGTTGCTCCCATTGGCCACCATTCGAGACTGCCTTGGCCCACTGTCTGTCGTTCCTCGTATGTATAAGATACATACTTGAGGTATTTACAAATGTTTGATCTTGAATTTGAAATTTCGCATTTTCGTGGTTTTGTGTGGATGAAGTTAGAGTGTAGACGTCATTTTCTATCAATTACCCTGCAAACAGATTTATTAATGAAAATTATGCAAAATACCTTTGATGTTGTAAATATAATAGACTTGCTTTTACCCGCGGCTACGCTCGCGCAAAGAACTATTTTAGTCACCCATTTCATTCTTGACACCTTGATTTTCGAAAAATCCGGAAACAGTCGTCCCTTTATTTGCCTTAAGGTTAATCTTGACGAAGTTTCGAGTTAAAATAACCAAAAAAATTGTTTTCTCCATACAAACTCTGAACCCCCATTTCATCACCCCAGGGGTTGAATTTCGAAAAATCCTTTCTTAGTACTTACAACCTTTACAAAAGACACCTTTCTGCTAAATTTTAGTTTTCTAGGTCTGAGGGTTTGGGCTGGGTGTTGATGAGTCAGTGAATCAGGACGTCCAATTTTATATATAAGAAATTGTATATATAAGAAGAGCTTGATATTTAAACGATATTGAGTGGCTTGTGCCTGAAGTTGTGGTTTCAAAACCCTGCGCACGTTTGCCATTCTTTACAAAATATTTTTTTTGCAATATTTTTTTTTGCTTTCTGTTGTAGTGTAGGTATAACATAGATGTATTATCGTACTATTAATGTAAAAAACCTGTTATTTACGGGACTATAACATAACCATTTAAATATCATATTTACAAATAAAATACTTACTTCTACGTGGACTGACGTTGACAAATTTTGACACTTTTGATAAACATAGAGTCCGTTTCGGGAAAGGCAAAGGAAACTATGTCCATACAGCCATGTCTTCAGTAAAAAATCTTCTTTCTTCAACTTAACCTAAGCCCTAAGCTTCTCATGTTCTGTGTAAAACCGGATAGCGTCTGTTTTACGAAAACTGGCGGCGAGAAGCACAACCGCGAGGATCTTTGTCGGTACCAAACGGAGCAGAAACACTGTTATCACTTGAATTTTTCATCACTACACGAATTTTAGTCAATTTACTGCATAATACACTATCACTATTACACATCAAACAACTTTTTCACGCAAAAAACGAAAATTCAATTGACAAAGCAACCGCTCACGCTGAGTTCCCGCCAAAGACCTAAACATAGAGTAATTATAGTAAAAAGATAAAATGAACAATAGACACCTCTTTCATAGAAAAATAAAAAAAGTTTTATGTGTTTTAGAGTTCTGTACTCAAAGGGATCCATTTGATTTGGCAGTAAAACACGAAAAAGAAAATAATAATAATCAATTTTTATTATATATTACGTAATCTCTACAATCCAATTACAGTAGTAGGAGGAAGAAGAAGACCCAGGTTTTGTTATTGAAGTTTTGTAGAATGACGAGTTCTTTTAAAGATGAGAGACCTGGGAGGAGCAAGTTATTAACTTATTACTGATCTTGGAAAAATGTTATTGAACAAGAAATGTCTTAGCCTTGTTTTCTAGAGCCCGGCCTTTCCCGAAACACGGCAATAGGCCCGGTAGTACCACATTGGTACCGAGGCAAAGGTCGCAGTCTTATGCGGAACGCTACATGCGCCTGCACCATTACACAACACAAGCAAATAGTGCTATGCTATTTGTCTTTATTTTGTATTATTTTGACTAATGAATGGTTTAGTGAAATTAATGGAAAGAAAAACATAAATTTACTACGTTTCGGATGGCTAGATAACTCATTTTGGCTCTGAGTTTCAGTAAAATTTTATTGAAACATATATATACACTGAAGCCTAAATCCCTGACGGAGTAAGCAGAACATCATAATGGTTGTAAAACAATTACATACCTAACCTACATTCTGACGGTCATAATATAAGATAGAACAAGAATATTGTTTTTAATAGGTTGTCAGTTTTTCAGCCACAGCAAAACCCACTAACTGGCTTTTAAAGTATCCCAGAAAAGAGTTGGCAGCTGGCACAATATAAGTTTCTCGTAATTATAGTCTAGCATTTAAGTAATTATTACCATCAATATTTAGTTATTGACCTCAGGTATACAGAGCAATGTCCTCTTTTAACGTTTTAGTATTTAACGAATTACTTATAACATATCTAGGTATGTACTGAACCTAATTCAAATGTGAAGATTTTTTTATCTAAAAGTTTAAAAGATGGGATCATGAAAAAAAGATGATAATATTGGTTACAAAGCTTGTTTTCAGGTCAGTGTATTGGTTGCTACGTGCTGTCTCACTTTAATTCACTTTAGTTACAACCCCATCTCTCTTTAACTTATTTTTACTGTACATGTCATTTAGTTGATCACCGTGTAGAATGAATGTATTGAAAATCGCAAACTTCAGACAGGAAGTACTAAATGAACGAGAAAGCGAGAGGAATATACAAGAGACAAATATATTAAATTAGTTATAGACACGAAAGAATTTGGTAGTTTGGCAATTTATCAGCCAATGAAAACCTGTCATACCTATATTATCATTCAGTGGTAAAATATCATTCATTTTCAACATCCACTTTTGCTATTGCATTCAGTATCACTATCACATTGAATTATCGCAATCACTATCATTATCTCTATCGCAGTTAGGGAATAAGCTTCCGGTTCCGATTACATCATCTTAAGGCGTGTCTTAGTTTTAACTAATTGTCTTAGTTTAAACTAACGTACAAAAAGGATTTTAACGTTCGTACAAAAGGACAAAAAGGATTTTTGCCTCAAAGGTATAATAAATGAAGACTTTTATTTTTCTACGTATGTACAAAAAGAAGTTATTATTGGCAACATTCGATTAATAGAAAAATTTTAAAAGTGAAATTATTATTGCCTGCATTACTTAGGTACTTTTTTCTAAAGGACTAAAGAACTGTTAACGGGAGATTAGATAGGTCGATAAATGTAGTTTACACTTTGTGTTGTTGCTTCTTGGGGGAACTCTATATGAAAACCATGTCTTTCATTGAAAAACCAATGAAAGACATGGTTTTAATACTAGTTCCACTTATTTATTTAAATTTTTATGCGACCAGTTTAGATAACATCATCTTCAGGCGTGTCTCAGTTTTCACTCGGAACATATATTAAGACAAAACCCATGACGCGAGAACAAACATCTTTTTACACAAATGTTTGCCCCAACTGGGAATCGAACTGGACCCGTCGATCAAGAGGCAGCGCCACTACCACTCGACCAAACTGGTCGGTCGTCCGGTATTACCAATGAAAGACATGGTTTTAATACTATTTCCACTTATTTATTTAATATTTTTATGCGACCGGTTTCGATTACTCATTTTCAGGCGTGTCTTAGTTTTAAATAAGAAAATTAGTTAAAACTAAGACACGCCTGAAGATGATATAATCGGAACCGGTCGCATAAAAATATTAAATAAATAAGTGGAACTAGTGTTAAAACCATGTCTTTCATTGGTAATAATATGGAGTTCCCTCAAGAAGCAAGAACCAAAGTGTAAACTACATCTATTGACCTATCCTATCTCCCGGTAAACAGTTCTTTAGTCCTTTAGAATAAAGTACCTGTTACGTAGGCGATAATTATTTCACTTTTAAAATCTTTTTTATAAATCGAATGTTGCCAATAATAACTTCTCTTTGTACATATGTACACATACGTAAAAAAAAATCTTCATTTATTATTCCTTTGAGGAAAAAATCCTTTTTGTACTTTTGTGTTGGCTTCAATCTTTGCAATCATAATGGAGGCAAAGAAAGATTACGATCATTACTCTTTGGACAATTAACCAGTGTTCTTCCTACATAACACAACACGGTAATCAATTAATTAAGCAAGTACCTACCTACGCAAAAGAAAAACTCATAAATGTAACAAATATAATCCAAAATGCCGAATAAAGTCGTTTCTAATAAAATCAAGCGGCATTGCTTCTAATACAGATTTTATTATTATCAGCTTAACCATTTTAATGAAAAGAAGATGAAAGAGGTTTGTTCGGATCGAACCTAATTGGCAATCAATCCCTGGTCACTGACTACCACAATGGGACACCGGCGGAGGGAGCTTATAGCATAAAGTAAAACATTTACATATCCTTATGTCAAGATAGCGAAAGTTGAATATTGTAAATCAGCCCTGAATAGCTTTCGTTTAATTCATTAATCCAAAATAAAGAACATAGAAATATGAAAAGGAATTCGGCTTTTCATATCAATTTATCACATTTTGCGATCTGTGAGGGGATTAGATTTTTCCTCTTAAGAATCTGCTATGGAATCCTTGCGGAATCCTAACTTCCACGCTAGACTGGAAGAGAAAGAAAAACTTAGAATGTGCCGGTGGCCAACTCTTCCCAGACATGCTGTTGAAATTAGTAAGAAACATATAATGACAACATATCACCACCGTACTCATATTCCATTTAATATAACACTCAGATGCATTTCAAATGTGGCGTCAAGTCGTGCCAGAACTACATGACTTTCTACCTATCCTAAAAGGGATTATAAGCGTGAGTGGATGTATAGTCTTAAACTTTTAGATTTACTTTTTAAAGTTTCGCTATTTGAAAGCCAGTCCATTACACGCTAAATGCTAAGCTATGCGATATGGCCGAATTCCAATAGATTTTCAAACTCAAACAGAATAAATGGAATTCACGAATGTATGCGGATTTCATTTTCAATTTCACAGTTATCTGAACTCGACAGCATATTACCATTAGCTGCATAATAGCCTAATATTAACGCAGTTTATGCAGCTAATTATTTTATTGTTGATCAACACATTTGTTAATTAAGTCAGTGCATACAGTTCTCTATTGCAGACTACGTTAAATATATCGTTGTTCTATTTTAACTGAGGCAAGTTCTTTAACTAGTTTAAAATTCTAGCGGTCATTTCCACCCGTAATAATAGATTTAAAACTAGGCAAGCTTTTCATTATCATGTATTACGTTCGCTCTAACTGTTAGAGTAACATTCTGAACTGTGATCATGTCACAAGTTCTGAAGTTCTGTGGTACTGGAACATACATGTTTATTACTGAAGGGCAATTTAACCCGTGGATCTACATATAGTTCATGTAATATTTGCCAATATTTGATTTTTTAAAATGATATATCAAACAAGTGCGCATGCACATCTACACGAGGGAACGAACATACATACACACAATACATTCTTCATACACACACATGCTTGTTTTGGCACACTTGTGACAGTTAACTACAGCATTTTCTGATTCTTTTTTTGTTTCTAATTTGTGTTTCTGTTTGTTTTTTTTTCTGAGTCCAAACCATAAAATTTTCTGTTTAGTGTACATAATAAAATCCGTAATTGGCAATAAGTTTAAGATACAATTATAGATATAAATATTTATGTACCTATTGCTGTCGATTTTTCGTAATAAATAAAATATTAGCCGTTAAAACAAAATTAGTTTTTATGTGACGTCGCGGTCGCGGTTATGTTCACTGTGTCAATTTTGTTAAAAACATCAAGCACCTGCTAATATCTTAAAAGTATGCTTGCTTCTCTGTGGCGGCCATAAGATTCATATTTCTGTATTAACGTCTATCTAAGCCAATGTTCGGAACCCTCGCTCGGTGCGTGGGTCCGTATCGCTAAGGTAGAAGATAAACAATCACTTAGGTGAGCTGAGTAACGCTATTACGCTATTAGTGACTCATCCCTTCTCGACCCTTATCTTAACCTAAATACCTGAGGCACAATGAGGCAAAGTCCTGATCCTTAGAGTATTAAATTCGATGTGATTGCCTCTAGAATATTACGTACCTATTCACACCTGAATAGGACCTCGTAAAGTGATGTTTTTGAAGTGTACGATTATTTCATAATTTCACTAGAATATGGTTCGATGGAATCAGTAAGATGATGTAATTTATTGGAGATTTTATAATTTCCTGGGAATTTCTGAAACTAGAAATTTAATCATTTCCCTATAAAATATAATTAAGATTACACCGATTTTTACATAATTTGTCTGATATCCCTACGGGCATAGATGATTTTAAATAGTTGATTATTGACCCAACTAATGTGAGAATTAGAGATGAAAACAATCAGTCTGTCCAACTTTCCATAATGTGAGATCACTGAAGTTAATTGAAAAAGTATTTAAACTCAGCGAAAGTTTAATAATGCTGAAAATATTTTTTCGCATTTCATAATATGCTTAGAGGCAAGTTGGTGAGCCTAATTCATATCCTGAAACTTTGCTAACTGTAATTTGAAGTCATTCGAAAATAATTCTGAACTTTCGTAGGACTTAGATTTTAGGCCATCTAACGAAGGAAAAATAGGGGAAATAATTCGTGTACACGCGATTTTTGGCATAGTTGTAGGGAATGGTGTCTGAAGCAACATACTGAAAGTCCTGATGGATAGGGGTGGAGCTAACGGGTATGGGGGAATAAATTCTTTTACTCAAGTAATCTACATAAAATTCTTTACAAAAAAGTTGTCGACACTTTTTCGCTCGGATCAACATTTAATGAGATATGAAGGAAATAAGAATAGTACGGTAAAATTAGGTTTTGACCTAGAAGTTGATAATTATTACTGAGCTGGACCTTTTGGATTAAGATACCTTCCAGAATGACAATTGGGTAAGTCCCTAAACCTCCCAGGTGGGATTGCCGAGATATCCTGTAAAAACTGGAATTTCCAGGAGCGGGCCTGAATTCGTCATAAATAACTTTTTTTTTCATTCAATCGCATTTTTTATGGAAAAGACATGTAAGACTTCAGATTTACTTTCCAGTATCAAAAAACCTGGAAAAACTGGAATTTTCTTTGAAAAAGCTAGGATGGGCAGAGAGTGATGGCACGACGCCATTTTTAATAGTAAACGACGACGGTTTAGGGCACTTTCTATTATTCTGAATACGTTCACGTTAAAGTATATCTTCAGTACCTGGAATTTGTTGGAACGAGCCTTAAATCGTCAAAAAATTTGGTATGGTGTTTTTTTTTGCCATTTTGCCTTTTTCCAGGATATCTCGGCTATCTCACCCGGGAAGTTTGAGGACTTTCCCGAGAGTCATCCTGAAAGTTGTCTGAACATATTCCGAAAGGTTCCGCTCTGTAAGGGACCATCCATAAATTACGTCACACGTTAAGGGGAGGAGAGGGGGTCGACAAAGTGTGACATTGTGTGACAAGGGGATGGGAGGGGTCATAAGTTTCGTGACGTCACATTTCAAAATGTGTTATGAGTATGAAAACGTTTTAACTATTAACGACAAACTTAACCTCCTCAGCCCCAAGCACTCTTTTTACGTTTTTTCTTCGGTTGAGAGTGTTGAGACAATGAGTTTAGAGTTCCCAAAAAAAAAATAACAAGTTTATTAAGTCCGCTTTTATTAGAAAAAAACAAAAAATGGAAAATATGCAAAATATGTGACGTCACGCTAGGGAGGGGGGAGTCTTACAAATGTGACCAGCTGTGACAAGGAGGGGGAGGGGGTCAAAAAATCATGAAATTCGTGTGACGTAATTTATGGATGGTCCCTAATGTAATAATCAATATCCGGGTTTAAAGAAAAAAAGCTCTTATTTACAATAATAAATAAAGTTAAGTACATTACTTTCAGTAGGTATGGCATGTTTAAAAAAAATCTAACTATCTTCTAAATCTAAAATATCATCGTCGACGGAGTTTTCGATGGGGCTCCGTTAGTGCATGAGCCGGAGCATAACCGCAGACACTGGAGCAGGCAATTCCTACTTTCCGGCAGCCGCATCGCACCCCACACCCAGTCGTGTATCGGCAAAATAGATAATGATACGGAACCCTTTCTGCGCGAGTCCAACTCGCACTTGGCCGGTTTTTTTCTTTTCAATTTCTTCTTCTTTTCAAATCTTTGAAAGACGTGTATTAGGTTGACCTACAAAGTTCCTATACCATCCTATACCTATAAAATCAGTTTATATTCACAGTTACTTATGTAATTAAAAAATATAAAGTTAGATGTGTAAGATAATTATAACTTAAAACAGATTGTTTTTTTATTTATTTTAAATAAAGATTACACTATTAAAAGTCGCCAAACTACAAGAGTTTGTAGGCGTAGCGTTCGCCCTATGAAGTAGGTAATCTTTTATTACCTATTTATACTCTTAACTTTAATTTTAATCATAATAATCATAATCATAAAATTTATTGCTTTCCATGGTCTTTTAGGTCTAAATACATGTTTGTGGTACAATCATGGGCCCAGTTTGGGCGCAGCAATGTAGGAGGGAGGAGGATAATCTAATCATTTCAATCCTAGAATCATTCCAACAAAAATAAATAGAAAGTAAAAAGATAATAAAATGAAATTATCTGGCTAAACAAGCACATATCAATTAAACTAAATCTTATTACATTATCTATAGTAAAAAATCTAAACCGGTACGTCATGCGATAATAATAATTTTAGCCACGGGAAGAACTCTCATAATCACCCATTTCATTTTTGATCCCTTAAGCTGAAGGGATGATTTTCAAAAAATTGCGACACACGTGTCGTGTCTGTTGTCCGTTTATTTGCTTCAAGGTATAATCTTGACGAAGTTTCGAGACAAAATGTTCAAAAATATTGTTTTCTCCATACAAACTTTGAACCCCCATTTTACCTCCTTAGGGGTTGAATTTCGAAAAATATTTTCTTAGTGCTTGCCTACGTTAAAAAAGATACCTTTTTGTTATATTTCGGCTTTCTACGTCTAAGGGTTTGGGTTGGGCGTTGATGAGTCAATAAATCAGGACCTCCAATTTTATATATATTTAAGATAACATTATAATGTACTTTTAACAATAATGCATCAAAAGGTTTAATTGTAAGACAATTTTACAAACAGGAACGCGCCGTGTGCTTCAGCAGTTTGAGACAAGACGTTAAAACGCGAGAATTGATCATAATTAACTTTTTTATTTTAATATCTCGTTAAATATTGATCCTAGCGAAAAAGTGTCAAAAGTTTTTTGTAGAAAATTTTATGTAGATTACTTGAGTAGAAGAAATTTTTTTTGCGATGAGCTACCGTTTACGAGATATTAAGAAAAACTTAAAAAAGGCACCTTTACACCCCCCCCCCACCAGTTAGCTCCACCCCTATCCATCAGGACTTTCAGTATGTTGCTTCAGTCCCTATTCCCTACAACTATGTCAGAGATCGCATTTACATGAATTATTTCGCTATTGGGCAGTAGTATGTTTTCGTTGATTGGGCATTTTGCGTCAGTATAGGAAGGCGGAAAGTCGCTTTCACTCTTCGAAATAATACTATCGCATATATCTTTTTTGATTTGGCAGGGTAATGAGAACAGCATAATTCTACCAAATTAAATAGCATTTTGCTATCAAAAATAGTAAACAAATACTAGATGCGTGCCCACTATTTTGTAGCTTAATAGCCACTTTCCGCCTTCCTATCTGACTCGGAGTATATCATCATCAATTCAGTCTAACGAGACCAAAATTTATTTAATGATGCCATGCAACTAGGTGGTCTCCTTCATTTCCCAAGTAATAGGACCACTAAGCCTTGACTCATCAACAGCTCCAAACTTCGTCGCATTCTAAAGCCATTTCGATGTCATCTTATTTCAAGATCCGGCTCGGAAACACATAAAATTTAATCACAAACAATTTATTTCCTTCTATTTCCGTGAGCTCTGATAAACTTCCTACGTTCAAAGTAATGGCAACCCGGATGTTTTTATGCTCACACATTTTTCACATTAACTCCAGCGTGATTCGTGTTTTCTTATCTAACCTAGGTTTAGTAGGATTCCTCAATCGGTATTCACAACCTTGTTTAGTTCAAATTATAACGTTCTTGGATAGTGACGTACCTTTTCAATTCAGAGGTCATATTTTGCCACTGGGAAAACGCAAGGGTCGGTTTAGTCGGCCTGTAACTTTTGACTATGTCAAGTAGAAAAAGTATTAAGCCAAGTTTTAGTGTGATAACATTGACATAACAAGTCCTTTGACATTGATCATTGATCAGTTTGATCAACCTTTAAGTTGATCTTTTCATGTTAAATGTATAAATGAAATTGTTTGATAAATATAAAGACTCTCCTCGGAAGGAAACAACCCAAATGAAGAGACTGAAGCATTTCCTCCTCACATTCCAATCACAGAGTGAACGAAATAGGATTTTATAAACCAATTGAGACTGGCGAGGCCGTTGCAGGGAGACTACAAATCAGTTGCGGAAAAGTTTGCAGAGGGGTCTGACTGGCTGTATCTAGTCTCACTATAATTCCGTACCAATATAGCCTCCAAATTGCTATTGCAGCCTAGCGTGCAGATTGTTCGAGCTGGAACTCCAACGTCAGCACTTTGTAGTATTGAATTTCTTTCGGGAAGAGCAAACGCCAGATGTGCCATGCCTATTTTAACTGGCTGCGATGAATCTGAAATAAAACGTCTACAATTTAATAAATGCGAGCTACATTTTATTTAATTACTCTGAATTTTGCGAAAATATTAAGTTTTAAATGAAGGGACTTCAGGGACGACTTTGTTTATTAGACGTTTAACCTTTTTCACGGTACCTATGTTGGCTTTATTATTATGCTTTATCATACTACATTAAGTCCGTATCGTAGATAAGCCGATTGCAACAATAACGCGATAAGTTGGCATTAGCGAGTACAAACGGATGGAAAATTTCGACCATTAAATGGAAAACAAGTGTTTGCAGACATTATTGATAGGCCCTAGTTTCAGCTCTATTGGGAACGCAAAGGCATGACGTAACCGTGTTGATATAAGTCTACGTTCACAGTTAGAAATCCTACAAATTGGAACTTTCGAGTACATTTCCACAGAGAATACGGTTTACAGCTTAGATTTATGTACTTTACTACTTATGCCACAATCCATTTCCAAACAAACTGAACACTCTAGGGTAAAACAATCATCAGTGAAGATTTGTCTTACGAAGTGCTTGTAAAGTTGACAAATACACCAGGCGAAGAAAAATGGGCAACATTTCGAAAAAATTCCAACCAAGCTGAAAATTTGTGTACACGTACTTTTTAGCTTCCTGAATAACCTCTGAAAAGTCCCACGACTCCAGGGGTGGGCATAACTTTTGACAGCCAAAAAATATTTTTTCGGTTTCTTGCATATGTCCTCTTTCCTGTCGATCTTATCGCTATGAGGTTTACTAATGAAATAAAGAATGGAAAATTCTTTACAAAAACGGCGTACAAAGTTTATTGATAATCACAATAGATTAATCACAAAGTAGCTTTACGCCCGGGACTTCGTTTCCGTATGAATTTGGGACAAATGATGTAGTCTATGTGTTAATCCAGGGTGTCATTAATGCCGTTTGAGCGTGAAAGAGTAACAACATATATATATATATAGATTGATGTATGGATGTTTGTTTTTTTTGTAATTTGGTACAAGTAAAATTTGGCTCACAAACTTTCGCATTTATAATTGCCTAATAAATAAAGAATTATAAGGTTATTAAGGTCAAAAATAATTAATCAGGGGCGTGATTCTGTAACGTGACATTTTGAAACTCACTCTATCCGATCTTTCCTACTTTTTTCCGTGGAAATGACTTATTTTATCGATGACCTTTCGTACCCTTTTTTGTAGATATTTTATCATTCTTTCTTTTATTAGTACACCTCATAGTTGTAAGATCAACAGGAACGAAGATATTAGCAAAAAACCGGAAAAGTATCATTTTGTCACCGTTTTTTAGCTGTCAAAAGTTATGCCCACCCCTGGACTCGTGGGACTTTTCAGAGGTTATTCAGGAAGCTAAAAGGCACATTTACACAAATTTTCAGCTTGGTTGGAATTTTTCCGAAGTCAAATGCGTTCCTGATATTTTCTTAAGAGCCATCCACATTCACGCCTATAATCCCCTTCGGGGTAGGCAGAAAGTCGTTATTAGTTATAGAACTAATCTACCTGTTTTGTCGTCTTTCTTTGTGAATTGTTCTTACTGTTAAATTCAGTTCAAAACAGTCTTACAACTTCTCCTTTAGAAATTCAAGAGGTTTATACAAACAACATGAAAAACAAATCTCAATTCATCAAACAAAAAGTTGGAAAAATAAACAAAATTAAATTCACGTCTAATAGCCAGTTTCATTTCGCAATCCCTTAAATTTTGGTAATTATCTGATTTACGCAGTCATAAAAGAATAATAACTCCCCATTACTATAAAATTTTCCTTCTGGTTCCGCAATTTATTTCAAAAATTAAACTGTTGCCGAAAACAAAAACAGCATGATTGTTTTTAAAGCTACATAGAACCACAGAATAATAACTAGTAACTAGCGTATAGAACGAACGTTTTCGCAGAACCCATCTAACAAATCACCGATTCTACTGTAATTCAAGCTATTGTATATTCAAGTAAAATAATATTTTATAAGTTGGTAATTGTAATGTAACTAGCATAGAAAATATTATTTTCTCAGATTTCCACCCAAAATTAATTAATAGAATTAATTATGAATTGCCTAATCAAGGCAAGAAAAATAATTAACAAAATGTAAAATCTGGACAAATAGGATGAATATTATGCTGTTTAAAGATCAAACCTACCCATTTGTTTAATATAATTATATACGTCCCGCTGAACTTGTAAATGCTTAAGATCTTAAAAGTTCATCGGAGTTAGGTAAGTAAGTACTTAAATATACTATAGAAAATAAGACAAGTTACAGGCCCAATTTTCTAAGAACATACATTTTACTTGAAGAGAATGTTTAAATATAAAACCGGCCAAGTGCGAGTCGGACTCGCGCACGAAGGGTTATAATATAAAAGCGGAAAAAAAATCACGTTTGTTGTATGGAAGCCCCCTTAAATATTTAATTTATTCTACTTTTTAGTATTTGTTGTTACAGCAGCAACCAACTGTGAAAATTTCAACTGTTTAACTATCAGCACGGTTCATGAGATACAGCCTCGGACAGACTTATCTATAAAAACGAGCAAAAAAATCACGATTTTTGTATGGGAGCCTCCTTAAATATTTATTTTTTTCTGGATTTTATTATTTGTTGTTATATGACCAATAAAAATAAATCATCTGTGAAAATTTCAACTGTCTAGCTATCACGGTTCATGAGATACAGCCTCGGACTGACTTTCTATAAAAGGAGCCCCCTTAAATATTTATTTTGTTCTGGTTTTTATAGGGCCAATAGAAATACACCATCTGCGAAAATTTCAACTGTCTAACTAACACGGTTCATGAGATAAAGCCTTGTGACAGACGGACGGACGGACAGCCGAGCCTTAGTAATAGGGTCCCGTTTTTTCTCTTTGGGTATGGAACCCTAAAAAGGTTAAAATATTTAATTTCACTTCATTATTTTGTTTCGAAAATTAAATTTTGATTCACGTTTAAATAGCGTAGAGTTTATTATTAGAATTTACGACACAGTTTCAATTACCCTTGAAAAATCGAAACAATGGCCGACATTATCAATATCCCCTTATGAAATAAAAGTTCATAAAAAGTCCAAGCGAAACCAAAATCGATGGCGTTTCAGATAAACGCATGAGAATGTTTAATATTAAAATAAGCCAAGTGTGAGGCTACTTTGACGGTTTAAACCCTTCAACCCCGTCTTCATATACGAATACATATGTATAAATACCTATTTTGTAAAGAATTGTAAGAGACTAACACATCAAAAGGATTATTTTACAATTCTACATTTGCATATCATAGGCATTGTAATACTTTTATTGTAAGAGTTATTCCGCAAGTACCTATAAGTAGTAAGATAGTTACTGTTTTTATAATATGTTATAATTTTTGTTATTAATAAATATAAGCATTTGTAATTTATTTTTAATGAACTTCAACGGCCGACCGGTCAAACAGGGCCAAGCTGAAAACAGCGCTGTACTGTTTTTTGTACACTAATGCTGAGCTTGGCTCCTTTTGCTATTAATCAAGTTTTTACTGTTTACTGTTAATTTAGTTATTGTATCGTAGATTTAACTTTAGCAATAAACATGGTTTCATTTTATTTCATTATGAAGAGAGATACCATCCAACACATTATTGTTACTCAGTTTCATTTCGTCTGTAACGAGTAATGAAATATGAGTACTTATATAGGTATAATACAAATTCTACATAACTGAGTTAGCACGTTTTACTGCTACCTTATTTTGGTCCTTTATGATGTCTTTTGTATTGATATTTGGTGGTTACCCTTATATAGAGGGTTACAAGAAAACTCGACCACCATCCATTAATCAGTGCAGTATAGTTCATTTGACAAACAAAAAGAATGCCCTTCCTTAAATGAACTATATGTATTTAGAAATATTCACTTTAATTCTTCTTCTGAAAACACCATATTGTTGCTAAGATTTCGTACTGGCTTCTAAGCTAATCGACTTGATGCTACTTTTTCAAAAAAATTAAAATGATGATCAATCAATTTAGATAGTTCGACAATAATCACAAATTAATAATAGTCATGTGTTTACGACAACAATAATGGCTTGATTGCATAAAAAAAGGTTTCAAAAATACGTTTCTGAAAATAATACTCAAACAGTGTGACATATTAGCCATCAAGTAAGTTTATCACTGCTATAACATGCAAATCCAGTCCAGTCCTCGGTTTCCTCAGGTTTTACGATGTCGTTTGCTTCCATCTGCGCTAAAGAGGATATTGCAAGGCTTACCGACGAGCCGAGACAGAGTATTGTCTGTATAGATCTTATTGAGCCACCTTATCTAAATCTAACTACCTACATTTATATATTTCACCAAAGATTATTTTTACACAAAGGAACATGCTTTCAGGCTTACTATATTTTTTTTGTTAACCGACAATGATGTTGCCATCTTAGAGGCCTTGTTTGTTCGTAACGACAGCGTGACGTGATGTGCAAACGTATTATTGTTATTTTTTATTCATATGAGGATAACAATAAGGGATAACAAGTTTTTTTTTATCGAAGTCGATGGTAAAGAATCAAGTAAAAAAAACATAGTATTTCGAATGTTCACATAAATACTCTAGAAGTAAAGAAAACTTGTATTTTTCTTACAAAGGGACTGGTAACGAAGTTCCTAGAGTTTAATGGCCTGAGACATTCTACTGGTGCCGATTCATTCAATTTAGAACGTAGTGAGGAACGTCGTCGATCGAACCTCCATCCTTTCCCTAGCTATTAAGTATTCAACCAGCATGAGCGCGTTGGTAACGTTGAACAGTATTTAACATGACCGTCGCAAGATGACCTTACGGCAATGATGCTATCTGCTTCACTGCATAGTAATCGACTATGTATGCTTGTTTCCCGATACGTCCTCAAAATCGACACGTAAAGCCCCTATTGAATGTATTAAGAGGCAGCGCAGCGTAAAATTGGTTGCCTTTGCATAACGCGTTCTTTTCTTTAAGTTTGCCTTCAAACAAATAGCACTTAAGTAACAAATCGTAATTGTGTGTTTTAACCAATTCAGCATGTTTATTTAGTTCCAGTTTGAAGTAAAGTAAGACAATGTTGACACCTCTTGATGTTTAATTTGTTCTGTGTTCTTCAACTTTCAAATTCATTTAATTAAATAAATGCAATAATGGAATTTACTCATTCTACTTAGATACAGACGTAAGTACTTGACTTTGTTAACTTAAGATCTTAACTGCCTAAGTACTCCAACAGACAACAATGCTACTCGTCTTCCAAAACTTCCCAGTTTTAAAGGTTTAACACACGCCTTCACCAAATCCGTTGCTTACTCGAACTTTCACTTAGGTACTTATGTTTATTTTTTTGTTTTATTTTACCAATCATTAATTTTTGACAAAAACGTAGATTAACCCGGGTCCCGATTTTTCAAACATATTTCATGTTCAATTTCAGATTTTATGATGTTTTTTGCCTTGCTGATAACTATACTACAGAAAACCAAATTATATCTACTAAAGCGTAGGCACATCATAACTGCACAACAGTATGTTCCTTAGCGGGTGCAAGGTAGGCTAACTTTAGAAAAACTACAAAATGTGAGTCATGTTTATGTTTTGTGTTTATGATGTTTATGTTTAGGACGTTAGAGCCTAACGTTTATTTTACACGCCACTCAGCTGAGATTAGATTTCTGTTGGGAGCGTTATATTCTGATCCGCCGTTACTTTCTAAAAATATTATCTGACGAGTATTAAGTTGCTATCAGTAATATCCTTCAGTCAATAGGATCTGAAACGAAAGAGGGGAATCTGATTTGTAAGAGCCTTGTTTTAAAAAACAGCCATTTTGTATTACGGCGAGCCAAAAATAAGCCGAATTGCATTACAGCCAAATGAAACGCTTGGTTTATTTCAACACAACTACTACATTTGTTTATTATGATAACTGCATTTTTGTAAAAAACAATTGCGCCTACTATACTATTTACTAAACTGCTTCTAACGGAGTGAGTTCATACTTTTATTTTATTATAAGATTTCAATTAAAGACGGTTTTACAGTAGATACCTACATCCTACAATTCGATTAAAGTACAATCCGGTTAAACGTGAGCCCGTCATAATTTATTAGAACGTATCGCATTGGCAATTTGACGTATCGTTGACCCGCCGTAATACAAAATGGCTCTGTTTTTAACCCCCGCTCCGACGAAAACAGAGGTTTTATATCTTTGACGAGTATTTCTGTGTATGTATATCTGTGTGACTGTCTGTGGCAACGTACCTCCTAAATAGATGGACTTTTTTGTTTGAAAGCTGACTCAATCGAGATGGAAAAGTTATAAGCAATGAATGCCAAGGTGATACCACATTTTTTATTTTAGAGTTATTTAAAACAGCTATCCGGAATGTAATACGGAGAATAATACAATTTGACTGCGACGTTATTATTGGAATACCGTAAAGGAATTTTTTTGTTTTCATATTGTTCCACTTCCTCCTTCATCCCGAAAATTATTGTTGTGAAACATAAAACGGGTATACCAAATTACGTTTGTTTATTTGACTAAATTGCTTATTAAAATGAATACCCATGACAACATGCACGTGAAGGAAAACGTATGCTTGTCTGACTAATATTATAAAGAGGAAAGATTTGATTGTTTGTTTGTTTATTTTCATTGAATAGGCTCCGAAATTAGTGGACCGATTTAAACAATTCTTTTGCCATTAGAATGCTACATTATCCCTGAGTAACATAGGCTACATAATTTTCCCGGATTCCCACGGGAACGGCAATGAAGTCCCGCGCGGAATGCTAGTATTTAATTAAAAGGTACTACTAACTGGGAAGGCAAATGTTCTCCTCATGATTATTGTCAACTTCTAGGAACAAATTTTCAACCGACTTCAAAAAGGAAGAGGTTCTCAATTCGACTGTATGTTTTTTATTATTTTTATTTTGTATATTTGTTATGCGATAACTCCGCCAACTGTCAGCTGATTTTCAAAATTAATTTTATGTTCGAAAGAGTACACTCTTGAAGTGGTCCCATATAAATATTATCGAACATGCTTCTGCACTTTTAAAAATACAGGGTGTAAAAGACACCATAGCAAAAATTGAAACCCTGGACTCGAACAATCATTCTGAATGATTTTCCAGTGGAATTTTTCTCCGGATTTTTTTTTTCTTTTGTTAATATTTTCTGCTTACATTTTTTATTTTTTAATCGAACACAATCCATTTTGCAATAAAAAGTAATAACAACAACGTAAAACACAAAAATCAGTAATGTACAGTCGAACCATTTGAATCATGACCCACCTTAAGGTCATTTTCCTACAGCAAATATAAACAATTAGGTTGAAATTCGTTTGAACATACGATACGTGTCACAAAAATGACAACACTTTATTTTGACACTGACTGTTGACATCACTACTCAAATCAGAGTTACAATAATTGAGTATTGCACGAAAAAACCGGCCAAGTGGTGTTCAGAATCGCGCATGAAGGGTTCCGTACCATTATCCATAATATCGAGCGAGAATGGACTAAGTGCGAATCGAACTCACGCACGAAGGGTTCCGAACCATTATCTATTATATCGAGCAAAAACGGCAAAAATAATCAGACCGGTTTTTCAAAAGTATTTAATAATAATTGTTAAAGCAGCAACAGAAATACATCATCTGTGAAAATATCAACTCTCTATCGGTCAGCACTGTTCATGAGATACAGACTGGTGACAGACGGACGGAGAAGTCTTAGTAATAGTCCTGTTGTCAGCCTTTGGGTACGGAACCCTAAAAAGTTTGAATGAAAATCGAAGACACTTTCATTTCAAGTAACTAGGGCATGCGGAGCCGTTTACGGTTCCATATTTTTGGGAACCGGTTCTCAGTTCAATACAGTTGAAACCAACCCGGTTCTGAAAAATATGGAAAATTGAGCAAAGGCTGATTAAAAGGATGTTTTCTTATTCCAGTATTCATCTGCCTGTATTTGCTAGAATATTTTTAAAATAAAACAATAATGTGGAAGAAATTATAAACTTTATTTTGTTAAATAAATAAAAAAAATTACTATCACTTGAAAAACTGAAAAAAAAATTACCCTATAGAAATTAAATTAAATTTACCAATTAACCTAAAACCGAGTGTAAGCACCATTGCTTTCAATAACGTCTAGCAGTCGGTTACGCATAGACCTGACTAGACGACTACAAATGTCAGTTCCTCTCATGTAATCCCAAATTTCGTTACAATGCAGCTCAATTGCTTCTTTGGCCCTCTCGTTCTTGCTCTCCCACATTTGAACCATCAAACCCCACAAATTTTCTATCTGGGGACCGAGACAGCCATGGAATGACAGTGATTTCATTTTGATGCTGGCCAAACCAATGCGAGACAATTCTGGCAGTATGCACACGACAATTATCTTGAACAAATGAGAATATTGGCACTTCTTCTCGCGGGTAAACTGTTCGGAAAGTCGGTAACATAGTTTCTTTCAACAAACTGACATAGTTCACGGCATTTTGCCGAGGAGAAATCTGAACCAGCTCGCCTACACTTCCTGCATCCATCCAGGCTCACATATTAGCAGAAATTCGGCCTGATATTTGGTTGGGCACTACGTGATCCTCGGTGTACCGCGTGTTGTCATAACGCTACAAAGTTAGGCAACCATATTGAGAAGAGCGAAACGATTTTTCGTCAGTAAAAATGGTTTTTGACCAATCAAAGTCTAAATAATTACGTGCAAAATTTAATCTTGCAGTTTTGTGTGAATCCGTTAACTGAGCTTTTTTAACGTAATGTCTATAATGCAACCCGTTGCGGTGCAAATTGTTTCTTATGGTTTGTAGACAAACGTCGTATTGTGCTGCAAAATATCGGGTTGGAGTAAACGGATGTTCTTCGTATTGCTTCTTTGTTGCGTTTCCGTTCGCTGTTGGTTGATGATTCGACGAACTCCATGATTATGTTGTCGTCTGTCTTCAGGGTGCCCTCTTCAGCGTACCTCCTAATCCAGGTTCGGACTGTGTTCCGACTTATATTTAAGTCTCGCGATATTTCACGGATGCCTAAGCCTTGTTCACCGAGTAGTACTATGCGAGCTCTTTGCTCTGCCAGATTGGCCATTATACGATTTATTCAAGATTAACTGTCTTAGATTTTTATTTCAATTTTTTTCAGACTCAATACAACTCAAAAATAACTTGACATCTAACACGTTAGACATCTGACTATTTTGTTTTTTGTTCTCTGTAGCAAAGAGTTTACATTATGATTTATTATGATTGCAATGATAACAATCTGATTTCAAACTGGGACTTTTTTTATCTAAAACCTATCTAATGCAATGATAACAAAGGCTAAAATTGCATAGATCTTTGATCCGTAATGACACATTTTTACCAATATTTAAAAGGTACTATGTGCGACATGCGCGACAGCGAAGAAAACCCTACAACAATTTTGAATTTATAGGAATAATTGTCAAAGTGGGTCATGATTCAAATGGTTCGACTGTACATCGCACTCCGATAGCAGCGCGGCGCGGGGAGATCGCGTGCGAGGCGCGGTTTCACTATACGTTGCATAGCGCCAAAGTAGGTAAATAATGAAAACTCCTATAAAATAATGAAAAATAATGAAAATGACATTTCCGGGAAAAAATAATTACTTATAACTGAGGATAGCTGTGGGTAGATTCCACCATTTAAGTATTGGCTAAGCTGTTACAGCCTGTATAAACAAACAAACCAAAACGTCATTTATTTATTAACGATACTAGTGTCGTAGGTAATGTGTAAAGTGAGCCCATTTTAAACACGAGCGAAGCGAGTGTTTTATAGGGCTCCAGTTACACATTACCTAAGGCACGTACCTATATTGTTCAACGTTTTACAATGCAGTAGCCGAGGAAACGAAACTAAAAAAAATGTTGTCAAAAACTTACATCGTATAGGTATATCCAAAGTTCTTAAAAGATAGTATTTTCAATCAACATTCACTGAAAACGTGTTACAATTGAACAATGTGCACTAATATTTTACGATTAAACAAGGATTAAACACAAAACATTAAGGAATTAACATTTTTATAACACAAAAATGATTTTGTTGAACAAATAATTTCAAATGGCGGGCAAAACAATGGCGAGCAAAATGTTTTTCCACATTTATGAGGCAAAGGCGAGGTAAATAAAATGCCGATTGCACCTACAGAAATTATTAAATAGTTCAATTATTTGTTAGAAATCAGATTTGTTTTATTGAAAAAGTAAAATAAATAATTAACTTTTATATTTTATTTCACTGAAAATCACGATTTTCGTCAGAAATAATTATTTTGTCAGGCATAAAAACTCTTTGCTGTCCTTCTATAAAGCCAGTATGAAGCTTTATGAAAAAGGTATTACTCTCACTTGTCAAAAGGGCACTGAATTATCAAACCAGCTACTCTTTATTGCGTCATACATTTTTGTCAGTATTTTATTCACTTTTTGCTTACTTTTTATGCAAAATTTAATTTAAAAAAAATACTTACTTTACTGGATCACAAAATAGTCACTGAAGTTGAATTTTGGTATATGAAAAATGGTTTATTTGCTGATTAGTTCAAATCTTTTATTTCTTTTCAAAATCGTCTTCTCATTTTTAAATTCCATAATATGACATGTGTTTTATGGGGTACGTAAACGTACGCTCCGTGGCCATGTTACGGGGCCATTTCCGAGCAACTGCATTGTAAAATAACTAAATGACGTTTTCGTGTGTTGTTATCTGCTAATAGGCATTATAGTCCGCGAAAAATAGGAAAATGGAGGAAATAAAACTATGTAGTTTTAAAAGTTGTAGGATTGAATGTTTTGGAACTTCATAAATTAATTCCTTTTTTATTTAACACTAGTTATTTACTTTGAGCGAACTATTGTTACTCCAGGCACATTAGACGAAAAATGGGAAACATTTCGTAAAAATTCCAACCAAGCTGAAAATTTGTGTACACGTACCATTTAGCTCACCAAATAACCTCTGAAAAGTCCCACGAGACCATGGGGTGGGCATAACATTTGATAGCCAAAAAACGGTGAAAAAAACTTTTTTAGGGTTCCGTACCCAAAAGGAAAAATGGGACTATTACTAAGGCTCCGCTGTCCATCCGTCCTTCCGTCCGTCCATCCGTCCGTCTGTCACCAGGCTGTATCTCATGAACCGTAATAGTTGGAAAGTTGAAATCTTCGCAGATGATTTATTTCTATTGGGCCTATAACAACAAATACTAAAAACTAGAATAAAATGAATATTTAAGGGGGCTCCCATACAAAAAACGTGATATTTTGGCTCGATTTATAGATAGTCTGTCCGAGGCTGTATCTCATGAACAGTGATAGTTAGACTGTTGAAATTTTCACAGATGATGTATTTTGGTTGCAGCTATAACAACAAATTTTAAAAAGTATAATAAATTAAATATTTAAGGGGGCTCCCATACAATGAACGTGATTTTTTTGCCGTTTTTATAGAGATAATGGTTTTTATAGAGTCCGACTCGCACTTGGCCGGTTTTATATGTAATGGTACGGAACCCTTCGTGCGCGAGTCTGACTCGCACTTGCCCGTTTTATTTCGGTTTTTTGCTTATATCTTCGTTCTTGTCTATCTTACGGTTATGTATGAGGTTTGTTTAAGTAAGTAATTTTTATTTGCAGTGAATATGGTAATTACAGATGTCACAGTTGTTGTGTTTATGAAATAAAGAATGGAAAACTCCTGACTAAACTGTAGAAGTTTGAGGCAGCTTTCCTCGTGTACCTAATCCCTAAAGCTGAGTGTATGTGCATTCACACGGCCGTAAAGAACTTTGGTTTGTGTGAAATGCGGGCATGTATAAAAATGCGGTTAAATAAGTAAGATATATAGGAGACCAGAAACAGTAGTAATTTACACGCAATACTCAGTGCCTAAGGCCTGGATCTTCTTCGACAGTTCCCCGAGATCACTGTGCAAACCAAAACTGTACTGGGAGACTATAGATCGAATTACAATATAGAATTATAAATCAATCCCTTGCTCGTCTCATAACAAGGTCCCGCCATAAGGCGTTGTATTGAATTTATAGACATTTGACACCGTTAGGCGCCTATAAATCCAACCACGACAAACGTCGCGTTAACTAATCTTTCCTCCTCATCAGAAACATTGAGTTTTACTAAACACAACCAAACTCAATATATTTGGGATAAGGATAGTATTACTTCCTTTGTTATCCCATACAATAAATAGTTAGATTTTACTTTGGTTAATATAAGCAACTTTTATAATAATATAAGCAACCAATTCCACAAAATCCGAGGAGAAAAGATGGCGTCGATTTTTTTCTTTTCCCTCCCTAAGCCGTCCATACAGCCAAAAAGCGCGCCATTCGTCTATTTGGTATACAACCTACATGGTATTTCACCTTTCAATATCATTCCATTACTCTACTGTAAATCGTGACTTCAATAGAATCTTTTTAGTTTTGCATCTCTTTTCTCAGCTGTTCTCCGTACATTCCACCTTCCCCTCCAACACAGCAATATGAACTATAAACCAACGTAATACAGTCCTATTTAGCATCCTTACTCTGTTACATGGCAGCACCAATGAGATTTTATTCAGTATTTTATTTTTTATAATGAAGATTATTATTGTTTTAGATTTACTTACGAATAATTTAATCTTAACTGATTGTAATGAAATACTTATTTAATTGTTTTCCTTTCATTAAGGTTTAAGTTTCATATGTTTGAAAACTATCGAACAGATGACGTTCTGTTCCGTTACAAACCTTTCTGATATCGTTCAACAGTTTTTGTGTATGTACGATGTAATATACTAAGTCCATGGTATGTACAGGAGACATCATGTAGTGATTGTAGAGCCAGGGGGGTGTCACTCCGCAGTTTAGGCATGTTCGCGCGGTGGGCGTACTGAGTATGCCAGCGAGCGCCGGTTGCTACTCGCCGCGCGCGCGCTCACCGCGTTGGTCGCGCGTTGAACAAAATAATAAGTGTATCTACTTATTAACAATATTAAAACCAGACAGAAACACGTTTTGCCATCACAATAGTCTGTAGGTGTGTATAGTTAGTAGGTACCTATACAGGCCAGGTATCAAATAACATGGTTGGTTATGTTAACTTGTGTTTTTACTTACTACACTTCCTAACTAAACTTACTTACTTACTACACTTCCAACTTTTGATTTTATAAGCAGTGTTATCTTACTTAATTAATTTCAATAATAATTTAACCTCTAAATCGGCGGCGAGTGTTAACCCTGAGCTCTCGTCGCGAACGCGGCATCGAGTCGGCGGTGCGCAATAGAATATAAACGCTAGCGGCCGACTATAAGTTTCAATTTCTCTTGCAAGCCTGTGCCGCTTGCAATAGTAGGCAAATTTTTATGCCTAAAGTTGACTTTTGTTAGGGAGTGAGACTTCTGTACGTTAGTACTATTATTTATTCTGTGGTAGAGCTTTCCGCTGGCTCTTTTTTCCCGCCCTCCGATTACCCGTCTGCAAAAAAGAGTTTTCATTAGTTGCAACGTGAAAAGAGGACGAACAAACAGACATTTTTCATAAATGAGTAACATTAGTACCTAAGCATTTTCTTCGTTATTGTACATAAATCAAACATGGATTTATGGTCTGTGCACGGGAATAAAGAACGAATTTGTCACGGAGATAAATCATAAATTTTACACAAAAACTATCTATTGTCATAGAGTCACTAATATATTGTACTATGTACAAACCATTGTGTAAAAATATACTGTACATTCATAATGGTTTTCCGGTCTACAATGTATACTCACTTCAATATATTCTGTTCTGTGCCTTATGATTATGAGGCACCTAATATAGAAGTCAGTGTCATTTCTGAAATCGAGCAGGAGCACATAATAATCTTGAAAATAATTCAAGACCACGGGAGCCCTTAGTTGCAAAATAAAAAAACTGTATACCTACATTTTTTATTTTTTCTTCTTTTTTATTTTTTTCTGTTATGCCATTATATTTTCACACATACCTGTGATTTAAGTTCCAATATTTCAGGAGCAGTATAACAATGGTATCAGTCGATATATGTATTACGGTTAAAGGTAGGTGTGAACGTCAATAGATAAGGTTGCATTAGCCGGCTTAACTTTAATTTTTAGCCGGCTAAAACTAGGTGTACCTAACCGCAATTCGGATATTTGCCGTAACAGATACAATGTCTAAAGAAATAGCACAGGTTTATTAATTTAATTGATAAATTATGCGTTAATATAGTCAAAGTACCATTTAATATACAACCATCAAAAAGCAAGTCCATTTATATTCAAAAAGGACACGGTTGGCGAAAAGTTATTTGGTCATAAGATAAATCTACAATGGCGAATCCAGGATTAAATGAAAGCTGTAGATTTATTATTTCTGTGGGTATTTTGAATAAACTCTACCTGCGTAATTATTAACGAATTCAAAATATTCATATCTTTAAATAGGCACGTTATAATAAAGTCCCCGATGGTAATAACTTGTATATTGAAATGTCTGGAGATGTTTTACCTACTCAGAACTGTATTGAATTTCATTAGCATATAAAAGCTCGAAAGTCTCTTATTTAGGTCGAAGAAGGTCATAAGCATTTTGCTTTTTTAATGTCTTACAAACACTGGATTTCCTTTATGTAGCCTTTATTTAGTACGTCGTCAAAGTGTAGTTTTTCAAAGGGAGGGCTGTGCTTCTCGGTGGAGACGTACTCGAGTATGGGCTGAAAAACAAAGGTATTGTGATCTTACTCTGAAAGAATCCAAAAAGAATCCAAAAATATTGCTTATTTTGTTTTAATCGTTTATATCAATCTACAAACTTTAAGACAAATATTAAAGAAGCAAATAAATACACAAATTTGTCTTATTGATTTGTCTCGAATATTGTATCGCTAAGTGTTCGAAACGAATCACAAAGCTATTTTGAAGTACTTTTAAATTAATAATGGTAATATTAACTCATTTAAGTGTATCAGACCATACTTAAGTAGGTTTTATTTATTGGGTCCTTAACTAATGCTTTTTTGAAGTAATAAAAAAAGGTCGATTTTGTAATAGAAAAGTCTAACAGTGATATTATTGATTTACGAGTGCATTGAAGAGGGCATAAAACCGTTTCATGTAAGGCTGTCGCTACTACTCACTATCGTTTCATGTAAGGCGGTAGCTACTAGTGTAATAAAACCTCAATAACTTCATTTTACAAATGAGACATAAAGTTGCGAGTGCATTTTCCGTAACATATCGTTCGAATAATTTTACTAGATACTATTGCTTTCAAGGTTGCCGCTTATACTGGTGCTTCCATAAATAAACAAAAAAACGTACATGCTTTCCACCTCAGGAATTTTTTTATGAAAGAGCGCGGAAACACAACAGATAACTTTACACAGACTACGGAGGTACAAAACGTTATAACTAGATTTCCCGAGAGGTGGCACAGTGATATTCGAAAGTACCTACGGTAAAACCAAACATCCATTCTCTTATCTTGTAGCAACTTTGAATTGGATTTGTGCTTCGGCATCTAATATTGGGATAATTGATTTTGTAAATATTTAATTGCTTCATTAATACTTTTATTCAGCAATCTCCAAAGCTAACAACAAGAATAACTCTAAAATTAAAAAAAAAAGTATCACCCCCGACATTATATTGCTTATACCTTTTAAACTAGGCTATAGGAACCATCTCGATTACTTCAGCTTTCAAACAAAAAAACCGCATCGAAATCGGTCCATTCGTTAGTAGCTACGATGCCACAGGTAGACACACACAGATATACAGATACATACGTCAAACTTATAACACCCCTCTTTTTGTCGATAGTTGAAAACAAATGTTCTTTGTTGTAAGTATGCAATTTGACGCATTTTCATTCAGGCAACCTTTTATCCAAGCAAAGGTTAGTTATTTTGCATGCACAGAGAGTCAGTGGCAGAGAGACAATGCAATTTATTTGGTTTTTCGTTTTTTTGTGGTTTAGTAATTTCTTTGGTTTAACTAATGATTTTGTATTTGGTTCCTGTTTCGATATTAATTAAGTTTTTTTGTTTGTGTTCTTTTCTTTTCAAATCTTTCTATATTTATAATTAGATGGTTATCTTTAGGTAACTTGCTTCTTGTACATCGCATGGAGAGTACCACTTTTCAAGATTAGTTATGTTATATTAATTTAACGTTTTGTTTCAGATAGGGCCGTTAATCGACTACAGATGGCCAATGTCAAGCTCGCGCACGAGGGAAAGCAACAACATTGCTATACATGTCACTCCTCCCGATGGCGACGAAGATGACTACGATGAGTTTGTGCCACCAATGCGCCCGCGCCGCAAACTCAGCACGCCTCTTAGCGCGTTACCGGGAGCGGCCGCCGGACTTCTCGCCTCACAGACCAAAGGTTTGTAGTATTACCTATACCTAGGCTAAAGGATTATAAGGTCACTAAAGTAGAGTCTGAGGTGAACGATACAAGTGAGTCTTTTTTTAAAATTATAAAATGGGTTAACTCTTGACCTCAATCTTGACCATAAAGGTCAAAGATGAGGTCGACGATGGAGCGAGTTAACCCAGAAAATGCCTATAAAGGCACTGGTACTCCCACGCACCGACGGAACACAGCAAGCTGTTTGGTCGCGAACCAGACGGCCGTTTACAGAGCCTACCACACCGCATGAGACCATAGGACGACACCTCAGATTCAGAAAAAAATGAAGTGTCATTGCCTGGGATGGATTACTAGGAGTCAGGTCTCATTTGTGTTTCTTTAGTCGCCTCTTACGACATTCACGGAAAGAGATGGGGTGGTGTTATTCTCAACCGATCACCACATGGCAAAGTCTAGAGTAGTCGTAACGTCGAGGATTCTAAAAACCTTTAGGGGCTAGAATCCTAGACGAACTCAAAATTCCAGACGAACTCGATAAGAGTTTTGGAAGAAGGCGTTAGGAAATCAGAGAGTTGGGTTTAGGGGTAAAACCGAGAGTTTATTTATAAGTATTTCCCCTAAACCCAAATCTTTTATTTCCTAACGCCTTCCAAGACTCTTATTGAGTTCGTCTGGGATAGAATCCCAGCTACTCTAGTCTTATACTTGTAGCGTTCACCGGGGATTCTACTTTAGTGACCTAAATTCCTAAAACCTCATTATAATTCGGTAGGTTGTGATTTCACCTTGAATTTCATTTTATTCAGTGACGAATCCACGCACGTGAGGCGAAAGGGTTCATTGCTCAGTGTTCACTGTCTCGGGTGCTCAAGGAAGACTTGCTTTGGGAGAATTTGTTTCGGCACAGTAGGATACTTAAGGTGTCTTAATCAAAAGAAGTGGTCGTTCTCGTTGTGTTTTTGAATCCGATTGATTGATGACTTCTATTTAAAGTTTAAGGAAATTGAAATACAAATTAAATACCTATTCTTCAGGTTAAAGACGCTGGCTACAACTGAAAATATTTAAAAAACTTTTCTGCAGATTCAAAATCAGATCAGGAGGACTCCCGGACGCTGTCACCACTTGACCGCACTAAACGCCGCTTCAGCACGATGGTGTCAAGCGCGGCAGCGGCTGCGGTGTCTCGAAGATTGTCTGCCACCATCGGCTGGTGCCTCTCAGCGCCCGCGCATGTCAAGCCGCAGATCGTGCGACAGGGACGCGCGCTGTGCCTCCAGTATATTAGAACCCAAATACGCAGGGCAGCTATTGGGAATAAAAAGGTTGGTTGGTTAAAGGTCTGTTTCTCTTCTGGCGCTTTTTCCAGTTTCACTTCCTGCTATATGCTAGTATACGCACGTTACAACATTTTGTCACTGTATCTGGTTTCGTTCTAACGTCAGTACAGAATAGTTTAAAATAACTTTGACACGACAAAATTATCTCACACATAATATCGTAGCCTCGCTGATCAAAATTTATCGGGCCAGACATGTTGTAGACAAATCGACAGCTTTTTCAAGGTTGAATATCGATGCGAATAGCTACACGCTACTTTTCAGGTTTTCTTACCGAGGATTTTATCCTTACCCAACTTGTGTCCCAATATACAGGGCTTTAGGTAAACCACTTTCAACCTGTCGGGTGGTAAATCAGTCCATCAAACTGAACAACTTTCCCAAGGAACAAAGGTCGGAATACGAAAAACTTGTTTTTAGTTCCCATACAAACTGCGTCAGCTGATAGCGCATTTTGTATGGGAAGTCAAAATTTGTTTTTCATACAGTTTTTCGAAAACTTGGAATAATGTCCTTGAGATTATAGCCACTGAAGCGGTTGTGGCTTGAGTTGTAGTTTGTGACCGAGCATAACTTATCTGAGATCAACCAATCTCATAATCACTATGTATAGGGCATAGGGTATTTGCGGCTCGGCGGAGGTGGCGGCAACGTCGAGGGTTATCCTGTAAATAGTGGCGACAAAGTTGAACCAGACGAATCGAGCGCTTGCTAAAAGCGGACAATATGGGAGTATTAGCTTTCCTATAAGACATTATACATACACAGACATACATACGCCTAAGATTTCTATCGGGGTAGGCAGAGCATGCGACGATTGATTTCTTGAATTGAATGAATTTAAATGATTTCTTGAATTGATTTCTTTAATGAAATGATTCTTGAAATTTCTTGAATGAGTTGAATCGAGATATGATGTCACTAGGACAACTACCCAGAGAGTCATTTCACGTGAAATCTACAAATGAGAATTAAGTAATTTAATTAATTTAGGTTATTAATTATTTTTTTTTAAAGAAAGTATCACATTATATTCTGAACACTTTATTTTTTTTTCCTAGAATATTTCGTTTCTTAGTTGAAAAGTCGTTTAACTTTTAACACCTCTTTTAACTTTTCAGCGATTTCAGTAACCTTCATTAACGATACATTTCTACTTTATATAGGAACGTGAATGTCTTCATCATCATACTCAACCAATATCAACCCACCGCTGGGTTTAGGCATCTTCTCTGTAGCGCCAACTGTAATAGTCCTGTGCTTATCTCATCCATAGACATCCCGTCAATTTGAGGACATCGTCTGACCATCGGGCAGCTTCTGGTCTGTCTACTGGCCTTGTCACTCCCCTTAGCCACCATTCTGTGACTGATTTGGTCCACCGTCCGTCGTCCCTCCTAGCCAAGTGTCGTGCCCATCCCTACCGTAATTCCGTTATCCACTTCCCTGCGTCTTTGATCGTAATTTTCCTTCAAACCACGTTTGATACACAGTCAACGAAAGAGATACCTAACATAAAAATACCAAAATAAAAATTATTTACCCATATTCGATATAGTATAGAAATCAGAAACAGACATAAGTATCTAATGTAACAATTTAAAAATAAATCTGATAAATTCTTAAAAATGAGCAACAGATTTACTAAGGCTACGTACGCTTCAGTGCAAGAAAAGTGGTTTCAAAACAAATAAGTTGATTTGGAATGTTCACTTGTTGAGACTTAATTTAATTTTATGCTCTCTGTTTGAATGGTTCTTGCATCAAGGTCCTATTATGTCTCCTCACTTAAAACAAACTTCTTACTTATACGTAATTTATTGCGCAAACATTCGCTAGAAAGAACAAAAAAGTTGTTTCAATAAAAATTCAATTTAAAATAAAAAGTTTTGTTAGATAATTTCATGGATACAAA
Source organism: Aproaerema taeniolella (assembly GCA_949987775.1). NCBI lineage: Eukaryota > Metazoa > Arthropoda > Insecta > Lepidoptera > Gelechiidae > Aproaerema > Aproaerema taeniolella. The sequence continues at coordinate 11,831,943 of OX465246.1, forward strand.
AAAATTTGACATAGACCATTTATAATTCATTGCCTGGAGCAAATATGTTTATTTGTCGGTTATCCCGCGATACAGGTTCGCCTAATGCGGAGACCTAGCAATCTCCTACTGTAAAACTGATTCAAGCAAATAAGGATTTTTGTATTTTTTTATTACAATACTTTCCGCCCGGGATTTTTAAATCGGTCTAGTAGTTTTTGAACCTATTTATTACAAAAATACAAACACAGAAACATACAAATCTTTTCACTTTGTAATATTAGAGTAAATAGCGTCCATGTATTGGATACATAATGTACAAAATTGACGATAATTCTTATGCGATGATTGGAAAGCTGTATGAGATCATTAACAAATAACGAATTCAGAAAGAATTAACAATTTGTATTTTGCAGCAACTCGTGATGAAGCGTCTGCAATGCATGGTAGAGACTGAATGTGGGGAAGAAGCTGCTATGAACGTGGAGAGTGGAGTCCTGTCGGGGATGAGGGCTCTGTGTGCGGCGTTGGAGAGGAAGAGGCCTGATGCGTTCAGGCATGTGGCCCGACAAGCGACGCGGGCGCCGACCGCCATGTTACGCTCAGACACCGCTCTGGCCGAACTTAGCCTTGCACTTGCCCGCCGCATCACCAGGGAGAACATCACGTGGTCTAAGGTAAACAAACTATGCTATTGTGAAACTTCTGCAAAGGCTAAAGTTTTTCATGAAAAAATTCCTCTCTGACGCTTGCTGGAATCAAGGCTTTTGAGAAAGGCAAAGTCATCGCCCCGAATCTGGTGTTTGATGTACACGTAAGCAAACTTACTGACGTAAATCACAAGCAAACTTAGGTGGATAGTGAGATAAAATATTAAATCAGAAGTAACTAGAGAAAGTTGTTTATCATGATAAAAGTACGTTGGCAGCATTCACCAAAGTATATTTTGAATTTATTCCACTAGTTTAATTAGGAGCTTTATGTGAATAGGTCTAATTAACGAGGTCTAATCACGAATTAACAGTAGACAACAACGCCTATTCAGCGGATCTAATTAGGAAACTCCAGTGAAGCTTCAAATTGGCCTCTGAGATAACCAATAAAATTCTAAAAATATCTACTTTAGTCATTTAGGTAATTCTAGTAACAATATTTTCAAGTCAAGTCAAAAAATACCTAGCTTTATTCTATAGAACGAGTAAGTAAACTCAAAACAACGAATATGTATGTATGTATTTAAATTTTATAATGTAACATCCTGAATGTTCTATGAAATAAAGCTATTTTGACTTTGAACGTTTAGGATGTTACTAAAAATAAGTCAAAGTAGTGAAGTACATTACACACATGTAGTACATGTGTACATGTATACACATGTAGTACATGTGTACATGTGTACATGTGTACATGTATACACATGTAGTACATGTGTACATGTGTACATGTGTACATGTATACACATGTAGTACATGTGTACATGTGTACATGTGCGTGTGTACATTAAAGGATTTATTACTTAGTTCTTTTAACTCTACGCCTATTCGCAAAGCCCCCCGAAAAGTTAGCACCCCTCAGAATTTCTTGCCTATTCTTGTATTTCTTCATAGCCGTTTTGACTCTTTCCTCGTTCGAGATACGTTGACCGTAATCCGCAATTTGGTAGATCGTGTAATTAGAGAGCGATTGTCATTTAACCTCCGTGACCCTGGCGACAGGGATAATCAAATGCATCGATTCTTGATTACTATACAGGAAGATTTTTTATCACCATCCAAATTTTTTGTACGTAAACTTTATGAAAATTTAACAGACCGTATTTTTTTGTCTTATATCGTTTCATATAAAAATTTCAAGCTAGATCGTCTGAAGCATGAAAATAAATCAAAATTTTTGTATGGAAAAAAAAAACGTCCAATTGACTTGAAACTTGGTAATAGTACTCTTCAACACAATTTGTGACACCCGTGTTTCTGCGTTTTACAAAATTCCTCTTCTAAGACGTTCAAAAAGGAAATCAAAATCTGAAAATTTTGGAAAAAAAAAAATTTCCTCCTTATTTACGTTCTATCAATGTTACTGACAACGTAAGAAAAATTTGGCTGGTGATAAAAAAGTTACCCTGTATTTAGGTTATTATCATGTTATCAATAAACATATTTCGAAAGAGTGAAACTAGTTACAAAAAGGTCTCTTCATTGTACAGTCAGCAGCACGTAAGGTTATCCATTTTCGCTACGAAAGATTTACGAGTGATTTTGGGAGTTGGTCTTTTTGAAATCAGTCAGTTCGACTTCGACAGTAAGGCGTGTTGGTTTTTGTTCTTTATGAATCGGAGGGTCAATATGTACTATGCCACTACACGCCGCCACATGTGCCTTATGTTCGGCCTTGTGTACTTAGTTGCACAATATAGGTTTCCACAACGCAACGGAGAAGTATGGCTTTAAGGTCAAAGAAGCTTACCATTCTTCAGCATGTTGCTTTTTATGTTCACTGATAGATAGCAGCAGTGTACTGCGTATGCGGCGTACTGGCGAGAGAAGCCGCGGAGGCTGCTGAAGATGTACCTCCACTTGAGCTGGTGGCTGCTCCAGCGGCAGCGATCGCCGATCTCCTGCACGAAGAGCCTGGGAACTGGATAGCAAACCACGGTGGATGGGTAAGCGACATTCGGTTGACGGCCGAATTGGTCTAGTGACTATTAACGCTGGCCTCTAATTCGACGGCACGGCTGTCCAAAATCAAAACACAGTATGGAACATCTGCAAAAAAAGCCATTTTCTGAGTCACCTAGTATCGCTCTACAAAATGGTCTAATTCACGTCGTTCTACGATTATTAGTACCCGAGATATAGATAAATCAAAACCTAGTATGGTCACAAAAAATCACGTAAAACAAATTCAAAACACAGTAAGGCACAAGAACAAAACCAAAACACAGTATGAATTTGGAGTTACTGTGTTTTGTATTTGTTTTGATGATATACTAGGTTTTGATTTTAGCGCGCCATTTTTGTATCAGTCGGCTGTCTAAAACCAAAACACAGTATGGACATATGCAAAAAAAAAAAAATTCGACATTTTCTGAGTCACCTAGTAATGCTCTACAAAATGGTCTATTCCACGTTAAAACAAATTCAAAACACAGTAAGGCACAAGAACAAAATCAAAACACAGTATGAATTTGGAGTTACTGTGTTTTGTATTTGTTTGACGTTAGCTTCGATCAACTATAAAGAACGTTAGGATATATATATAAAAAAAACAGTTATTTGTACATACGAGGTTTCAATAGCTTAAAAAGTGACATTTTGAGTGTACTATTCCAAATAGACAAATTTTAATGATATCAGTCAATTCAGTGTTCCATACCGCGTTGATTGATATATACATATAATATTTTTTTCTATGATTCAAATAATCATACATTTCATTGAACAAATAATATTAAAAAAGTAAAATCCTTTTTTTGATTAACTAGATAAATAAAGCACTGTATGTATCTTTTTTTTATGTACGAAACGTACGTTCACCAATTTCGACAGATTTTCAAAATTCTTTTTTTGTTCGAAAAAGTATACTTCGGAGGTGGTCCCATTATCACCAAGTCAGGGTTTGATGACGGAATCCCAGGGAAACTCTCGAATTTAATAGCCACTTACATTGTTTCTCACGTACTTTCTATTATTTACACCAAATAATATAAATACATATTTTTGAAAAAAATAAACCGTCTTTAAAAAGCGAAAAATAAAGACAATGTCATTTAATTAATGTGCTACTTCAAACAGATTAATATTGTCTTTATTTTTCGCTTTGTGTGCTATGTTTCCTAAAACAAATGGCAATGCTTTTAACTAGCATAGTTATCACTGCAATAACACTGAATTATTTAGATGTATGATGACTACGCAATGTATTGCGAAATGTCATTATAATTTACAATTTTTGCTTTTATGGAACATTGTTGTAAATTTATTGCACTAACGTAGAGTGTTGGTTGTTGGGTATAATAATGTAGTGTCGTATAATGCAGTCAGGACAAGAAGGTTACAGTTGAAGTAAAACTTATAATGCTAGACTCTTATAGGAACTTTGAATTCTCAAAGTAATATTAATCATAAATAGAAAAAAAATTTGGACAATTCACTCACCGCTTTCTAACCCTAAACTAAGCAAACCTTGCACCTAAACTAATAAACCCGTTGTTTTTTTTCCTCGTTTTGTTGTCTACCATCCTTCAACGCAACGTGACGACTGCGTCAAGAAATGTTTTACCAGAGTTAAATATAAATCAACCAGAGTAGGTACTTAACTAATAAGGCGAAAACATTTTCAACTTGAACTTTGCCAACTTTCTCATTATTCTTAAGTAAGTAACTTCGAAGATACTTGTTCCCATTTACAAGGGCCATAAACCCTTAAATCCATTTAAGCATCGGTTTGGATTATATTGAAAAGTTTCATTTAAGTAGCGCTTCTTAATTCTACCAATAAACTCGGATAAAAAAATATTTGTAAATATTAATTAAAGTTGTCCGGACGCGACTTCTTTCGCATAGAAGTTTTTTATACCTCCAAACATAAAAACTAAAATCATAAGATACGAATTTCATTGGATTACTTTAAATTAGTAAGTGAAAATTAAGGATGTGTATGTGTATGCATGAGCATAAATTAAACAAGACACATTATAAGAAAAACGGTAATAAGGCGGAATCAGCCGATGTGAATCAGTCCACGAAATTTAACAACTCCTCAAGGAATATCTCGAAAAGCAGCTCTAGCACGATAACGACAAACTCGCGCTCGGCTCACGCTGAAACTTCACTTGGATTGCGTGAGGGCCCCGCGCAAAGGCTTGCTCGCCCTATGACGTTGTCAATGTTGACATTTTGACATAGGACCGCGGTGTTGTCGCGGCGCTGTCACTATCGTACTCGGCCTGCTGATGCGATCAATTGATTTGCCTTTGGAAAGTCGATTTAAAAAATATATATTGTACCTATTTATTTATTTATTTATATATATATATATTTCATATATCCTCGGGGAAAGTAATTCAGTTTTATGGATAGAGTCTCCCCTAAAGTTTCGCTAACTAATTTATACAAAATAAAAAGTTGGTTAAAAGTTAACTGTTATTCTACTGTATAATTTATGAGTTTGTGTTGGTTATTCCTTTTGTTATTGTTTAACGTGAATATTGTAAAAAACTGACGGAGTATGGGCTTCAAACCAACTTTAGCTGTACCCTTTTTTATAATCCGTAATATCTATCGATTATGAAAATGAAAATGACTATGACAAAGTAAACCAAACTTCGTAATAATTGTACCTAGTGCTAAGGAAATAAACAATAATTTTGATTTATTGATTGATTTTGAAGAAGTTTTTCCATAGATTGTTGGGACCGAGTACGAAATGACCATATTTTTAGGGTTCTGTACCCAAAGGGAAAAACGGGACCCTATTACTAAGGCTCCGCTGGCCGTCCGTCTGTCACCAGGCGTTATCTCATAAACCGTGATAGTTAGACAGTTGGAAATTTCGCAGATGATGTTTTCCTATTGGACCTATAACAAAAAATACTAAAAACCAGAATAAAATAAATATTAAAAGGGGCTCCTATACAAAAAAACGTGATTTTTTGGTTCGTTTTTATAGAAAGTCTGTCCGAGGCTGTACCTCATGAACCGTGATAGTTAGACAGTTGAAATTTTCACAGATGATTTATTTCTATTGGTTATATATTTTTTTTTACTTAAAACCAGAATAAAATAAATATTTAAGGGGGCTCCCATACAAAAAACGTTATATTTTTTGCTCGTTTTTATAGATAAGCCTGTCCGAGACTGTACCTCATGAACCATAGTTAGACAATTGAAATTTTCACAGATGATGTATTTTGGTTGCTGCTATAACAACAAATACTAAAAAACTAGAATAAATTAAATATTTAAGGGGGCTCCATACAACAAACGTAATTTTTTTGCCGCTTTTATAGAGATAGTGGGTTTTATAGAGTACGACTCGCACTTGGCCAGTTTTATAGGTAATGGTACGGAACCCTTCGTGCGCGAGTCTAACTCGCACTTGGGCGGTTTTTTTTGCTTACTACTGAATAAACAACTCCATCCCATCACCAATTCCTATTTATTTCAGTGGCATTAGGCTCACGGAGTGATCTTTTAGTAGTAATTCATCAGCGTTTCACTTCCAAAAAGTTGTTAGCAACCTGTTAAATGCGTTTCTTTTGCGACTATACACAGAGACAAGAAATAATATTTTAACCAGTGAAAAGTGAAGATAAAGGAAAACAAACACACATACTAAAACTTGTGTTCGTGAGGATTTATCTTTTCATTCACAACTTCGTCTCAGACTTTAGCGGTAGCTTAAGCTGCTTAGCAGTACATTCTACGAGTACTTAGTTTCCAAAGTTTATTTATTCATTCTGAGGTACTGCAAAATTGTCGGCGAACTTGTTAGTCCAGATAATTGGTATCATTAAAAAATTAGTCAGCGGTATTCACTTGGCAGAGAAGTTTGTGCTTTTATTTTTTACCCACCTGTCAAAGATAGTGATGTGATATTTCATTGTTGTTTTCAGATTGGTCTCGTGGAGCGTCTGAAGGCCAGTGATAGCGACCAACAACCTGAGAAGATGTTGCGGGTCATGATGGCCATATTCGCAACAGCCTGCGTCACCGTGCTTTTTCTACGATGGGTGCTGCACGCGCATCCTTCATACTACGGCCATGTTTGACCTCATTGAAATACAAACGTGTTATTGTGAACACTCTTATTCCTAAAGTTCGGTTAAACATAGTAGTATTAACAGCGAAAAAAACCGTCATAAAGTTCTAAGAAAACAAATGTAAAAATAGTCACAATTTGTTTAGTTGTTCAGTTTTATGGGCTGGCAGTGGCCTTCAATGTTCAGACTAGCACGCGGTGCGTTTCCATAATTTTTTTTGCTAAATTATATTGTTGGTAAAGTTGCTGCCGCATACGAAACAAGTCATTAATATCTGAGACCAAAGTTTTCGTAATTTGCATCGTTTAGTAATCAAAATAAGTGTTGTGCTTACCTAAATACTTACCACAACTTACCACAATACAGCCTATTAAAAAAAATAGAGTTCAATTAACGAAACCGAAGATTTTAAATAAAAAAGTAAACTTAGTTAATTTAGTTATAGCTTATAAGTCGAAGAAACACGTAATTATGGTTTAGTTCATAGTGTTATGGCAATTCTTAATGTTATTGATAATTTATTTATATTTCTAATCTCATATTTATCCTAAATACAATGTTAATGTTTCTATGTGTTGTTCTTTTCCCAACTAACATAAATAACTAACATAAAATATACTCGAAGTGAAAAAAGATTTCCCGTACTAAACCAACTGATCGTTTAAGTTATAAGGAAATGCGATATATTTTTTTAATTTCGACCTATTTTCCTAAGAGAATGTTCTCCAGTTTTTAATTTTCGCTCAGTAATTTAAAGTGATAGCCCAGTTGGTAATGAGCCGGACCTGTAATCCGAAGGTCGCGGGTTCAAATCCTGGTGCAGGCCTGAACCACTAAATTCATCTTTTCGGATTTATGTACAGATTTCTAAATATCACTTGCTCAACGGTAAAGGAAAACATCGTGATGAAACCCGCCCGTCCAAGAAAATTAATTTTCGAAAGACGAGCGGTCGACCGAAACCCGCATTGGGCCAGCGTGGTGGACTATGGCCTAATTCCCCTTCGTGTTTCGAAGGGAGGCCCGTGCCTCTCGGTGGGGACGTATGGACTGGTAAAAAAAAATTTGTATTACCTGATTGATTCACCCAATATACCTCAAGTGCGTACAACTCCTCTAGGATACACACCCACAAACAGGAAGCCTAACTGCACAACTGATTACCTACTAGAGAGTTGCGACTATTTCACTTCTAAATTTTAATTTATTTTATTTTAAAGAACTTGTATGACTTGCTTATTTTAAAGTATATGTGACTTTGTTACAACTCAAAGTGAGCTTCAGATGTTAAAATAAACAGTAAAATAATACCAGAACACACAATACCATATATGTACGTATAAAAAAGCCTGTAATTTTCCATCATCAAAACATTAAAAACCACATAGGGTCGCCGTGTGGTTTTATTAAGCTGCAAAAGGTTTTAAAATTTCATCTCTGTATCATAATTCATAACGACATTTTTGTGGTTTGTCCCTTAACAAATAATTTGATTAAGTATGTTCTTAGACATGCCTGAACGCACTAGAAAAACAAAACTGGTTCTCAGATTGTGATGGAAGCAAGGCTACATTTGTTACGTACATACACTCAGTTGCAGAAATATCCATTATAGTAAATGCTACTTTAAATCTCACACTGTCAACTTTCAACTTCCGTTTTGATGACGTAAACTATAAGATGGCATTACATTTAAAAAAAACTTTAACTTTAATTAATGTTTCTGCAACTGAGTGTTAGTTTGGTAAGGTTAAAGTAGATTCCGTCGGTAATCCTTCCTGCATAGCTAGCACAGCTCGCGACATAGTCGCGCTTGACGTCACTCCGATGACGTTAAAACTTTATTGATAACGCGAGAGCATCGTGCAAAGGCTTGCTCGCCCTTTGGCGTTGTCCCCATTCACGTTGTGTTTGAGCTGCTGATTGGGTACTAGAAGATACTATCACTGTACATAAACAAGAGAACGAAAAGTCCTTACGTTGGATTTTTTTAACGTAGGGTTATTAGGCGGACTTACACCAACTATTTAAAATATTAAGATTGAAATTTTAACTCGACATTATATTGTAAAAAATAGAATTGATGTATTGAATCAATCTTCGAATTAGCTGCTTAAACAACAGTTTAAAGATAACGCAGTTTGGTAGTTTCTCCGTGTTGATAAAATTATATTTTGTAGGTGTTAATCAAGTAGTTAATTATATTACATTTAAAGTGAATTCATGTCAACTACTTGTCTTGTATGATGACTTGATAAATATACTTTGAAGATGTTTGGATTACTCATCGCAGAAATAGTACACAAGTTAAGTTGATTAAACTCAAAATGTATGTCGTAAACTGGATTAGTCTGTAATAAAACTTTTAAAAACTATCCAGAGGGCAACTCTGCGCTTTCGGGTCTCGTTCTCAAACTTATTCGTAGGCACGTCACAAGTAAGAGTTAAATATCCGAGATCTAGGGCAATGTAACTAAAGAAAATAAGTACATGTATGCTTAAATTCAGTATTGTACAGAACACTTACAGAGCAACGATATGTGTTTTTTATGAGATGGATTAGCTCTTTACCTCAATCTTGAATGAGGTTACAGATGAGGTCGACCATGGAGCGAGTTAACTCCTAAAATGCCATTAACAATAGTACTTCCATGCATCGACGGAACACAGCAAGTTATTTGGCGTGGCACTTCATTAGGAGGGTGGTCGCGAACCAGACTTTTACAGAGTACAGAGCCTACCACACCGCATGAGGCCAAGGCGCCACCTCAAATTTAAAATAAATTGACAGGAAGCAGGTCTTATTTGTGTTTCCTTGGTCGCCTCTTACGACAACTACGAAAAGAGACGAGGTGATGTTATTCTCAACCGATCACCACACGGCGCCTGTTCTTTTCTATTTTTCATAAGATTCTGACTTGTCTTCTTTGCGCTCAAAATTTCGAAATGCCTAAACACGGACAAATTAAATTATTAAGTTTTTTTGAACTAACAATAGATTGGGATTATCCAAAAATTTAATTTTACATGGAATACATACGCCTATAAATATTTAATTATAAAAAAACATACAAATAAAGTAAATACATTTATGATCATATTTTATATTTGTTAGAGTTTATTAAACCACCATAGGTTTCTATATAGGTAGTATTGAGTTATTCTGTACGACCTTTTGAACTACCTAGTATTTAATTTAGGCATTCCTCTGTCTCAAATTTAAATGACCGTACTGAAATACGACTCCCGATGATGGAAAACCTTTTATGGTTAAAGTATTTGTGGAATCAGGTAATAATAACAGCAATGGTACTTACATAACGTTTACGTAAAGGGTACACATTTTAAATATAAAACATATTAGGTAGCATTTGTTGGTAGGTACACTTTTTTATCTCTTAGATAAATTACTATTTTCTTAGCACAAATCAAAATACCTAATGGTAGATCGTGATCATTCAAATAATAATAAACATACATCCATAAGGTATCCCCAGTAGTGTCCAATGGACATAATCTATTTTATAACATAGAGTGGCTTTAAAATAAATTAAACAATAATTTCTTTATAAAACTGAAAAACTTTCGCCTAGGAACTCATAATAAAATTCTCATTATAACTTTTTGTCCTTCCATGATCTGATCGAATAAGTCTTATTTTTATGAGATAAATTTTTTCTTACTTTTTTTGAGAATCTTTAGAAGGACCGAGGTATGTTCCTCGGGGAAAGTTATTTAATTGAGTGGATAAAGTTCATTTACTCGTTAATTAATTATAACATTTTTTTAAAGTAACCTAATATTTCATCGAAGACAAAAATGACTGATAAATCAATGGTCTTTACAAATATGAAGCAGAAGTACAAAAGTAGGTACACATTTAAATAATTCAAATCCATAAATGATTGTACTGTGACTGATTAATATTTTCTTTTTATAGTTTTCTAGAAACACAATAATCCTTTACTACTTCCAGTAGATAAACTTAAAATCGGCTAGGCGGAATTTTATCTAATAAGATGTGTGTGTACTCTACAGATATTTAAAAAAAATATTTTTCAAAGTTACCACTTGAGAATTGATGTGTTAATAATTATTGAACACATGTTTATTAAATATAAAACTTAGGTTTCAGACTAAAAATAGAACTTGTCTGTTTTAAGGGGAAAATTACCTATAAATTTTAAATATAATGTAAATTTTCTTATGTTAATTTTCTTATGTAAATTCCTAGGAAATGTATACAGCTCCTAAAATCGCCCGGAAATGTGTGAAATGAATTATATTTTATACGTTTCCTAGGAAATCTATACATTTCCTAAATAACAATCTGAAATGTATAAAATGTTTTTTTTTTGTTTATAAGTCATTCGACTTCTTTGTTCGATTGTGATAGGTAGACGGAACTGCGACAATAGCACGGGTAAAGTAAGACTAAATATGTCTGTTTAGCGGCAAAATATGTACATCATTAAACTTTGTTTATAATTTTATCTTGGCACTAGAAATGAGGATCTGCTGAGTCCTACCAAAATGTAAGGGTCCTACCCCCTCCCAGGGGGTTAGTATGGGCAGGGGGACATTTATAAAAGTGTGCATTTTACAAACTAGGCGACTAAAATCAAAAATAATGAAGCTATAAGTTTGAAATTTCGCAAAGATGATCTTAAATTATTGTAAAAGCTTACTTAAAAGAGATTACACGGAGTTCCCATGGGAACGAATTTTAGGACAGAAGCTGGTTGATATTTAAGTTTGGTGTTTCAGTCGCAGCCGCAGCCCTCTATCTTTCAAACTATTACAGACGGCGTATCCAAATTTTCAGAAAATACGTATTATGATAGTATCTATCGTGAAATATAATAAATAAATTTATAAACCTAAACCACAGTGGGGTCCCCATACGACAAACGTTCAAAATATTGCATTTTCTTGACACCTTTTGTTACTGCTCTATTTCAAAAACCATGTTATGCATGTATTTCAAACTTAGTACACATTTTAAAAATACTTTCCATTAATTTAAAAAAAGTTTTTTTTTTTAAATTAAAAATGGGTTCGCTCTTGACCACAATCTAGCTTAGGGCAAAGATGTGGTCGAGGATGTAGCGAGCTCACCCAGAAGAAGGCTATTCACTCATACTTTAAAGATATTTGGGTTGTATGAACTCGGAAATACAGACGCCGGCAGAGAATTCCACTGAATTGAAGATGAAAAAGATTCAAGAGTGAGTCGAACTCAAGCTAAAGGTATTTAAACAGAAACTCGCACTCGAACTGTTTGCGTTAAGCGGTTGTCGTATTTAAGCGGTTGTCGCATGTGGTCAAAAGACAGTGAAAATTTCATAAAATGTGAAATTCTCGAACATTTCATGAAGTGAGCAAATCTACAATATGGCCAAGACAAAATCACGTCCCTTATTTAGGTTAGGTTAGGTTGTTTTACTAATTTTATTCACAGAAAACATTAGTTTTTTAAATTTTTTAGAGCAATTTCGGAATTTTATACAATTCCTAGGAAATGTATACAATTACTAGGATATGTGTGTATTAAATAATCTCTGAAACCATATTTTAAACATTTCCTAGATAGCCTCGGAATTGTATACATTTCCTAGGAATTGTATACAATTACTAAATTTCATACATTTCCGGTAACATTATTTTCAACCTTACTTTAGTACTTACTTAATTATTTATACACGTTTTCGTTGATGTATATTGGACTTATCTTTTACTAACAGTACAGATGTGGTTAACTTAAGTACTGTGTTATACTTAGTTGTTTCTGTGTTTACGTTACCTTTGTTTATCTCAAAGAACGACTGCAGGTACCTTTTACCTATTTTCGAAAACGCACGGAAATTATTACTAAGTAATCCCAGGTACCTGAGAAACTTCGAGATATGTATTATGTATATAAGTTGACTGAACTGAACCAAATTCAATAAGAAATGTGTCGTGCCAAATAGTACCTATGTTTTTAAATAAATAAAGTGCGGATATGGTAAGATCTTAAGTACCTTCCTATACACATATTGAAGCAGAGAAGTACCTACAGAGATACTTATTTAGTACAGATGCCAGCATAGGTGACACATAGGTAAGGTACACTTTCCGCTGTACGATAAGAACGCCTTTGTAACGGGATACCTGATCCGTTGGCCCATGTACAGTCATAGGCCCAATAACAGTTTTTGTAAAGCTAAACCTGCAAACCATTTAAGTACGTAAGTTCACCAACTAACAATAAGTTAAATCCTTGGGTAAAAGCTTACACATAATGAAAAGTTTGCATTCCATTTTAACGATGTAAACTTTATATTCGGGGTTATTTTGGAAAGTAGTTTATACGAAGTTCGCAGTGCCAGGCAAAATTATAAACTCAATTTGTGCGGCGTGCGAGACTCCGAGATAACCGTAGTACACACACAAGTAGGCGCCGGAAGTCGGCTAACGTAGTTAACGCGAAATGTTCTCTACTCGATTTACACTTCGTTTGCATTTGCATCGAGCTAGGGTAAGAAATACAGGGTGTGTAAATATAAAATCTTAAAAACACATCCTAATAAAAAATTATTTACATCTATAAGATTTGAATTTTTGAATCAATCGAATATCTCTAAGGCCAATGTTCACCAAATATTTAACCAATCGGAGATTTGAAAATGTTATTTTCATACATTTTTTTTTGACGTTTTGTCTGATTAACTTCTAACCGCTGTTTAACCGTCGGTTAAATTTTTAGTGAACACTGGCCTTCGTGTTACGTTTCCAAAAAGTTGTAGTGGTATATGTATATCGGTAGCGTCAACAGTAGGCAGTTTTACTCTAAAATAATTTAAGTAATCGCATGGAATGACTGTGATATTCTGTTATATGTTCACCCAAGTGTATATCAAACAAGAAAATATCAAAATAATTACAGAAAATGCCTTTAATTATTAAGATATACCTACTGTATTGATACGTGTAATATGATACTTTTTAATAGGGTTATAAATTATCAAGGCTACGCAAAATTAAACTTTAAACAGTAAAGAGTCTGGGTGTCAAAATGCCATGGATCAAAGGGTAGTTTCCACTATTAATTAAACTAAAGGCAGCGGTACCGTTAATTACTAACCAATATTTTGATATTCTCCATGTAAAGTTGTAAAATCGATCCTTCCCGGAGTAACGATGTCACAGACTGACATACAGATATACAGACATGCAGATACACACCTCAAACTTTTAACTTAACACCCTTTTTTTCGTCGGGAAATAAAAAGTACAAATTAAACACAACATTTTCTCGCATTGACTAATGATTAACCAAGGTATTATTAGCGACTGATCAAGAGTACTGACCGCTCTAGGCTAATTACGAGGACGCGCCCCCATGGGCGTAGCCAGGGGGGGGGTTTAGGGGTAAAATAAACACGTTGGTCCATTTATGGTCAATTTGGGTGAGGATGCCATTTTTATGCATGACAATTCCCGACATCACACAGGTCACAGATTGTGAATGACTATATCAAGAGATGAAGTGGAGCTCCACATCAAAAAGTCACATTTCCACTTCAGGTGAAAATTAAACTGAGTATGAGAATCGGTAGTCAAGGATAAATCCTATAACTTTACAACATAAAATCACACCAAAAAGTAATACATACAAAGTTACAGGCCTGATAAAACTAAGTTTTGCACCAAAACGTAACATTTACCATACTTCACCGTGGGCGGAAATAAAATGTTTTGGCGTTTTTTGAAGAATTGTTTAAAATGGAAATATAACATTTTGGTATGGAGCTCTACTACTCGTATGGAGTAGCCAACACGCAGCCCGCATATCAACCCGATCGAGGATGCTTGGGACGAGCTAGGGAGATGCGTAAAACAACGAAATTACTCTCACAGAGGAATGGGAGAATATCAGGAACTTGGTGTACAGTATGCCGAACCGCGTTAACGCAGTAATGGAAGCACGAGGAGGCAATACGAAGTATTAAAATTCAAAAAAAATCGTATGTTATTCAAAAACGTCACGTTTTTGTTTTATGGTGAAATCAGCATTATTTTTTCTTATGTAATTTTTTGTAAATAAAATTTAGTAAATCATTAACTGTATTACTTTCATTTAAGGGGTATTGAATCACCTATTAAACACAATTTATTTATTTAGGCTAGCATTTTTAGTTTTCGTGATTTTTTGGATTCTTTAAATGACCCGGATCTTTGCTCTTGAGTGTAGTATTGGCATTATCTGTTGTGTTACCACCAAATTTATTTTCTGAACCCCCCGCCCCCTGAAATAGAATTCTGGCTACGCCCGTGGCGCCTCCGCCAGATGTGTTACGGACGGCCTAAAAAGTAGTAAGTGAGTTGAGTAGTAGTGTGAAAATTTTAAGACTAGCGTCTTAGTTTAGAGCGCGCACGATTTGGGTTTTTGAAGATTTTCATGCTGTCTTGAGTTTTCAGATCGATCTGCAAGCGAAACTAACGTTGTCCTTTAATCTGCATGACATTCAACCTTAGGGTGGCAAATCATTTTTAAGCTGACCGTACATCCATCGTCGACCTCATCTTTGACCTTATGGTCAAGATTGTGGTCAAAAGTTAACCCATTTATAATAATAATAAAAAAAAAACATAAAGGCAAAGTACCTCACGCATTATAAGATATACATATGTAGGGTAGATGCAATGATGCTAGATTAGTACATGCGAAGACACGATTTTAGCCCCCCCGATCCTCGCGCCCTACGCTGCAGCCTAATTAGCCTAAGGGTTAATCAGGGCCTGGGTATTATAAGTCTATATTTAGAGGTTAATGTTAATGAGCTCGTTATATAACAGGGATACAAATAAATAAAGGTAAAGTGGACTGAAAACACCCTATATATATATACAGCCTAAACAAACATCCTCTACATCCGTAAGGAAAGGGATGGGCGTGTTATTAAGACTGGTAGTTAAACATCGTACAGATGACTACGTGTATGACCAGCAACAGTATAAATACGTGGGTAACACTGAAAATGTTTAGAACTGGCCAGTTAGAAACATTGCTAATGAAAACTTTTTTTGAATTTCAATTTTAGAACTCTTTGGTAACCTAATGTAGTATATTGCATTCATTTGTCATTTGTTTTTGAGAATTGGCGGCAAATCTAAAACTCTTGTTACACGTGAAAATGAACCTAACGCGAGAAAATTTTCGGTCAATGATTTATTATGACTTTCGTTGTGGGCTTACTCAACAACAAACCTATGATAGGCTGCGATTAGCATTTCTTAATGAAGCCCCATCTCGTGCCACTATTTACAATTGGTTTAACGAGTTTAAGCGTGGACGTAGCAATCTCAATGATGATCCGCGTGAGGGACGTCCCTTAACAGCGACTACTGAAGATAACATCAGTGCTGTGCGACGCATGATAGAGGAAGATAAGAGAGTGACCTATCAGCAGATACGGGCAAGCCTAGGCATTGGTATGAGTTAAGTTCAAAAAATATTACACGAACATTTAGGCGTCAGGAAGCTTTGTGCCAGATGGATTCCCCATACTTTAACCGACGACCAGAAACACATTCGCATGGACTGGTGTCGCCAAATGTTAAATAAGTTCAACGGCGGTGACTCAAATGCTGTATTTGACATCGTCACAGGTGATGAAACCTGGATATATTGCTACGAACCCGAAACCAAAAGACAATCAGCTCAGTGGGTGTTTCCTTTCGAGGATCGGCCAACTAAGGTAAAGAAAGGAAGAAGTCAAGGAAAAAAGATGATTGCCTCATTCTTTGGTCGGAAAGGTCATTTCGCGACAGTTGTGCTAGAAGATGGAAGGACAGTTACTGCAGACTGGTATGTCAATCGCTGTTTGCCTGTTGTCTTGGAAAAAATTCGACAGCAGCGCCCTCGAAGCAGGATCCTCCTTCACCACGACAATGCTTCAGCGCACTCCGCAAAACGGACTGTTGAATATTTGACTATGGCAGGTGTCGAGATAATGAGTCATCCGCCATACAGTCCTGACCTGGCGCCCTGCGACTATTATTTATTCCCAAGAACTAAAGATAAAATTCGAGGTATTCGCTTTACGAGCCCTGAAGATGCGGTGAAAGCGTAAAATGCCATAGAAGAGACCCCTAAGGAAGAATGGGCCCACTGCTTTTCTCAGTGGTTCCATCGAATGCGACGATGTGTAGAGAGGAACGGAGATTACTTCGAAAAACAATAAAAGTATTGGCAACTTTCTACATTAAGCTGTTTTTCATTTTCTAAACATTTTCAGTGTTACCTAGGTAACATGATAACTTTATATTATATCTAACTCTATGACATGCAGAACAAGACATTAATTACTTTTACATTTATAAAAATATTCAATTTTAAGTATCTACTAACATTTTATATGTAAATTTGTACAACTTGCCTTAGCGTGTGATGATTATTTCTTTTTATTAATATGGATATGTACAGGAAAATAAATTAAGAATTTATGACACTTTATTTTGCACACAATTTACGTTATGTTTTAATGTTTAAGCTCTTGAGATCACTTTTTGGTATCGGTTCACTTTTGGCAAATATCTTTGGGGAGAATACGGATAACGATTACGCAATAAGTAAAACGTCTTTAGTCGTACAAGTCCTTTTTGGAAATAGTGGAGACGGTGTAGAGACCGCTACTGTCGGTCATCTCGTCCGTGCTCTCCGTTAATCAGGAAATATCCATTTTCTCCACCTTATAAAGGAACCGACGGCGACGCAAATCTCATGAGTCTCCGTGGGGCGCCATCGTGACCGTGCTGCAGTTGGCACGCGTGGACCGGGTCGAACTCCTGCGCAGGCCACCCACAGCATTCAGCACTATTAGGTTCTCACTCTTCCTTTTATTGTGAAAATTACAAAACAATAACTCCCTCATACCTTTCCTGAAGTTCTTGGACAGGAAAGCGTAGAGGAGAGGATTAATTCCAGAGTTAAAATAAGTAATCAGGAAGGTGAGGGGAGTGAGCAGAGCGCTGAAGTCGCTGGTGCCCTGGTAGCCGCTGGACCAGTACTGCCACATTTTGCGGGCGTGGAACGGCAGGTTGCAAACGGCAAATGTCAGGACCACCACGATTAGCATCCGCACAACTCCACGGCGAGCGCGTAACACATTTCGCGACAAATGGCTCAAGTGGTGGCAGTTACTCGCTTCAGTATTGCGGCACACCTTTTTTGCCTTAACAATCTTCACAGGAGTCGCTTTTTTCGCAATTAAAACCTGTAAAAAATGATTTATTTTAGCAAGCAGAGTATGACTAATTATACAGGGTGTAAAGGACAGCTAAGCAAATATTTGAATGGTTGAATCTACCCATAACTATCATCAGCTATAAGTAACTATTTTTTCCCGGAAACGTTATGTTAAGAAGTTTTCATTATTTACCTACTTTGGCGCTACGCAACCGCAGTCCCCCCGCTCCGCGCAGCTATCGGAGTGCAATGTACATTGCTGGTTTTCGTGTTTTATGTTGTTATGATTGTTTTTTATCGCAAAATGGAGTAAATTCGATTAAATAGTATAAAATGTAAACAGAAAATACTAAAAAACATGAAAGAAATGAAAATTTTCCGGAGAAAAAATCCACTGGAAAATCATTCAGAATTATTATCTGATTCCAGGGTTTCAGTATTTGCTAAGCTGTCTTTAACACCCTGTTTAGAAAGAAAACACAACTAAAAAAAAAACAAATTGAATAAAACATGAAAACATATCAAATGAGTTTTATTATAATTATTTTATTATCATTAGTTTTATAATAAATTTTAATCTTCATCTTCGTTGCTTGTTTTGTCCTAAATAACTAAATGCTAACTTTTTTTGAATTTGAGAAACTTATTTTTTATGCTCAATCCTGATAGTAAGTACCTACAATGTACATATCAAGTTTGTTTATAGAAATCAAAGCAAATCGCACTTCAACAGCCATGGGGCCCTACTTTTGAATCGCTTGCCTCGTGTCGAGCGATATCTTTTACTGTTTTACGCGGATTCTATTGATTTTGGAACTGTTTAACTGCTACAACTCAAGAGTGGTTAGACCCTGTTCGTCGAAATGTAGTGATGAAAAAAATTGAAGTTCTATAGAATCCGCGTAAAACAATAAAACATTCAAGAATAGGGCCCCTGGCGTTTTACACTCTTCAACGTACTATTCTAGATCAAGATACGATACTAGAACTTGTAACCTACTCTAATCTATTAAATCTGAGGGGAACTAGATTGCTTGGTAGTAAATAGAATGTAGATAGCCTGATGGGATCAAGGGTCTGTTTGAAAGACGAAACCGATTAACTAAACGAGGTGCGATTTGCGAGGAGCTGAGACCCGATGAGATAAAATCGCCGAAGTGGATTTCCTGAGAAGTGTGTCGAATCGATCGTCTTTAAAGTAATGAATGACCGTTTGACTTGGGCTAAGCCTACCTACTCAAGTAAAATACATACCAGTTATGTAGGCCATAACGGTTTCGTAAAATAGGTTACTGGATTACATTATAACAAATAGGTAGTTCCGTCTCGAATCAAAAGCGCGAGACGAGTTGATATTTGTCGTTATTTGATGAACACGCCGGCAGTATAAGACATTTTTCACTGAAGAAAGATAATTTAAAACCTTCGCGCGATTTTTGCACACCCGTGTGTGCAGGATTTGTATCGCACGCGCCGTAAACAAGCGCGCGATTGTTTACGTAAATTGCTCTAACTCGCATATATTGTAACTGTAAGTTTCAGCGATACAAAAATAATTTTTAGAAAATGTACCTAAGCATCACCGAAAATCAAATATTTTATCGACTCCCATACACAGATAATCCCTGTGAGGTTTTCGTGTACGGAATCAAAAAAACGAGGAACCTAACTCGCGCGACCAAAGCCACGGGAGGAACTGTGTCACATGCATAAATATGCGCCAAATCAATTCGATGATGGAATTAGAATAAAAGGCTTTGGTAGGTGGTGTATGCCGTAGAGACATACAACCTCTACATTACCTTAGCCTCAGAAGTTCCAATGAAGGTCCGTTGGGGCTCGAAGCTGGATTCTGGGATCGGTTTCTCCACCCGTGGGCATTGCGCGGCGCAACACTGCACCCGGCCCAGGTGTTGCAGACCGTGGGAACTCTGCCACAATCCCACGGCGATGCGAGTGTACAGAACCTGTCAAGATATCATCGTATCGTCATCAATTCATCATCTATGGATAATAAACGTAATTTGGCGATCAAACTGGTGTTTTGTCAATGTTATAATCTATGAGCATGTCAGTGTATTCACTGCTGGAAAATGTTTACAATAAGCTTCAACCACTTTCAGGCTTTGCTCTTATTGCAATACACATTACGCATCACATAATTAAACAGAGAATAATAAATAATATTTTTGTATGTACCTATCGTATATAAATAATCATACAAAAATACACACTTATCCTATGGAAGACAATGCAAGGAAGTGTATCCAGCCAAAGGCATCTTTTAAAGCATTGGGGACGGAGCCCTTTTCAGTCCACTGCATTGGGGAAGAAAAACTTCTAAGAAACGACAGGACTTTTCCTGTTAATTTAAGTTAAATTTAAATTACTCCAACATGAAAAAATAACGCGTTTTTAGTTAAAGTGTTTCTTTAAAAAATATTTTTTTAATTAACAATTTATGTCTTAATTTGTTTCCCATTGAGTCGAGCCTGAATTTTCCGCATCCTTTTACTCGTACCTACTTATAATTAAAGATAAAATAAAAATAAGGAGCTCGAGTCGCAAACTAAATCTCGATTTTTAATGAATTTGAGCCTTAATTAATTATATAAACAAATACCTAAATATAGCAAAACGAATCACTATGTAACCAAAAAACTAAGCAAGGCTTGTACTATGAGTGCTAGATAACGAATACCCTATACTACAAAAACACCTAGTTTGTTTTTAATATGCATATTTTAATAGTACAGAAATAAAAAATAAAAAGTGCAAAGCCCTCTTTGAGCAATCGAAATCCAAACGATTTAACTGTGCTATACGGGTTAAACGTATTCAATCTTATTTTTGAACAAGTACTTAAATTTTAACTTAATATAAAATAAACAAAAAGTCTCTGAACTTATTCTTCAGTTACCTGACGTAGTTAAATTAGGTTATAACATGTGTTATGTTATGACTTATAACAATATCGTATCGTACACTTAATCTGAAGTTATTTTAAAGTCTGTATAAGATTAACCTTCTTCCAAGTTAAACCGTACAAAGTGAGTTGTTTCCGCAAAGCTAAACTAAGACCTATAAATTAACTAAGTAAAACACGTTTGACATTTAAAACAATTATCACAATTAAAGTACATTGGTGATCCTATGTAATTATACGGCTGTTTTCTCCCCTTCTGCTCTTCACCACATTCTGAAACAGCCAGTAATTTGGAAGACAGCCTCTCAATATTCTGGTTTGTCAGTTGTAGAATAGAATTCATCAATCTGGGGATGTTTGCCAAGACTCCGCATTGTTTGTTTAGAGCTGCTCAATCTACAACACAATGCTAAATGGGCTGAGCAATAATTACACTGCTCGTGATTTAATTTTGCCAATACGGGAAGTGCGATCGACTTCATTTACAATTAAACGATGTCCATCACAAAAAAATCTAATCTTTTTTGAAATGAAAAGTCCTGCTGCTTAAAAAGCTTACTTCCACTCATTTTTTAAAGGAGAATGGGCAGTTTCGTCCCCAGTGTTGTATAAGGTTGTGACATATGTCATTTAAAAGTTCATTATACCTAATGTCTTAATTTTTTTATATTACACCCACAATGAGACTAGTGCAGGGAAGGAACTATAAACCATTTTATCGTATACTAGCTTTCCATCCGACTCCAGTGGTGTATAAGGATGTGATATATAAGGTCCTAATTTATTAGTGACTTTCCTTTTAACACGTTATTGTGTAGGTCAAAATATATCATTTGAGTCAAAAAACAAAGGCATTATATTAAATTGAAAAGGTCTTAAAAAATTTTGTTATGATATTTTTTCATTACTATGATGAATAAACCCATCCATTCAAACGTAAATAATAATGGCAGTAGTAGAGTGGGCGAGCGGGGAGTGGCCGGCTTCAAGTGATAGAGAACCATTCCTTTATCTTTAAAGGGAAATTTTTTTAAATATTTTTTTTGCTAAATTTTATTTTAAGATAATTAAATTTTATGTTGTTTTTTGGAATACTATTGACCTATACAATAACGTCTTTGAAGGAAAGTCACTAATAAATTAGGACCTTATATTATGTCAAATAAAATGTCATGCCAGATGGGGCAGTCCGGTTGCAGCCAGACCGGACTGCCCCATCCAAAGGCAACGAATCAAAGAAGTGGAGTAAAATCCAGTCAGTTTACGATTAGATGTTTCATAGTTCATTCCCTGCAGGAGTCACGTTATTGGTGTCATATAACGAAATCTAGCTATTTGTATGACCTTTAAAATAAATATGTCACAACCTTATACACTACTAGAGTCAGTATATGATAAAACGTTTCATAGTTCATTCTCTGTACATACGAGTCTCGTTGTGGGTGTCATATAATGAAATGGAGCTATTAGTTTGACCTTTAAAATGACATATATCACATAAATATGTTACAAAATAGTTCGTAGTTTACTTCCTGCAAAAGTGCCGTTGTTATGGCACAAAATGAAGGTGTTGCTATTACCTTCAAAATGACATACCTATGTCACATCTTTATACATCCTAGGGACGGCGGTCATATCACAACTTTGCCCATTCTCCTTTCTTTGATAACTAACGCCATTTAAATTCGACTTGGTTTTTACACACTCGTAGATCGAGTGCTGGAAAATTACTTTTGACAACATTTTCATCGAAACAGGTAAAAACTGGGAAGCTATTTAGTTTCTATAAAAAATTGTGTTTAATTTAGAAATAAAAATATCACAGGATAACCAATTACTTAAATATTTTTTCAGGAAATCCTGGCTATCATCTGATATAATCTAGATTAAGATTAAACAGAATCAAATCCGTAACTTCCACCGGAACTGCGAGCTAGATAAGTGCCTTTATAGTATAACTTTTTATATAACATGTCGAGAAAACTGCAAAAGCATGGCTCGGAGTCGGATAACAAACAACATTCATTAAAATGGCGAAATGAACCTCGTTATTTGCAGATCTGCTCGGTACTCGTTAATTTCCTTTAAAAAACCATATTAAATCCTATTTACTTCGCCGCTCAGTTTTAATTAAGTCTAGATTTAAATCCCATTGTGACATCACAGCATGACATATAAGATTATTTACTTACTAGGGACAAACCCGGCTTTGTCGCACAAAATAAACGCTTCACACTCAAAGGCCCACATTAAGGTTTTCCCTTGTGTCGTGGGTCCCATGGAACACACAAAGACAGACACAAACACCCATGACCCGAGAACAAACATCTGCTTTTTACACAAATATTTGCCCCGACTGGGAATCGAACCCAGGACCCGCCACTCGACCAAACCGGCCATCAAAATTTTCACATGTTTCGACCAATTTACACAAAACATTGTTAAATTATACAAGTAAACCTTCCTCTTGAATGATTCCATAAAAACTGTATAAAAATAGGACCTAATTTAGTGATGCGAATTAATAACTTTATAAACAGATATTCGTCATGTTTGAGAGTTGCAATATTATGCGATTATGTCTTAGTACATTTAACGTTTAGGTAGGTAAGCAATTTTCATAGAGAAGAAATAAAAAATCCTATACTTTTTATATATTTTCATTTCTATTTATTTATAGGTAACTATATTTAAAAGTTTATTTAATTAAATAAGATAAAGTGCCAATAAGGTCCACTTTAGCAAAATGACGGATGTCATTCCTAGTCGCTTCGGTATCCAAGGTAGAGCTGATTCGTACACTGCAGAGCATGCACCGAGGCCGCTCGCTTCCACACAATACAATGGCAGAAAAGTCATGCGAGTATGCGTCCACGAATGGGCGTGATGCGTTCAGTAGGCTGGTTCATATCCTTGATTTCCGTTACTAATTTAAAGTTACCCAAATATATTATGAAGGACTTGGATTGTACAGCGTGAGCCTACTCCCTTTCAGAAAGCGTTCAAAATTGTGCTGCCATATTTAATTCCAACTTTACAACGTATTACCACAATTATTTATTACGTTCTACTTTCATCTATACTAATAATCTATACTAATATTATAAAGAGAAAAGATTGGATTGTTTGTTTGTTTGTTGGTTTGTTTGCATTGAATAGGCTCCGAAACTACTGGACCGATTTGAAAAATTCTTTCATCATTAGAATCCTACATTATCCGTGATGAACATAGGGTACATGATTTTCCCGAATTCCCAAGGAAACGAATTCCCGGGTGGAAAGCTAGTATAATTATAATTCAAACACATTCAATTATAATCATAAACACATACAACCTTTACATTGTCTTTGAGCTCAGACTAGTAGTTGCTCAAGACAGACGACAGACAAGAGAATGTTATTATTTAATTATCTGTAAGTACCATGTTGAATATTTGGAGAGCTACGAGATTTTGTAATGTAGCCTACAAAATGTAGACTGTGTGTCTTATCGTGTTTCGCGTCCATACCTACGTAATTTATAGATCACAATGTTGTCATGTTCGCTAAGAAATCAAGGTCTACCTTTAATAAAAATAAAATAATTTACAAATAGTTTGTATCTCTAAATACTTCGATGCAGGCAAACGTTTTCGAAACATGAAAATATTTTATGTGGTCGCTGTGTTGACCACCATTCAGCGCCAGGGCATCTGATCTCGCATATAGCAAGCTTATCCAGAAAAAGCTTACATTTACAGTCTGGCAAAAAAGAGTAGAAATTAAAAAGTGGCAACACTGTAGCGTCGTCCCTTTCAAATCAATCTATAAAAAACAGGACGACACTACAGTGTTGCCACTTTTCAATTTCTACTCTTTTTGCCAGACTGTACGTGAATCTTTTCGGATTAATTTGGGTGACTTTATGTAATGAGTTAGCCAAAATTTGGAATGTGAATCAGCCCATTAAACTTTTCCCAAGAAAGAAAGGTCGGAACATGAAAAATAATTTTCGCTTCTCTGACACCAGGGTTAGCCAAGTTCGCCACATACTTGATTATACCTACACGATCAGAAGAAGAAGGAGCTTCCCAATCTCCATAATATTATGGGGTCAGCTTGACTTAGTATGAGAGCTTGAAAACTTTTTGAGAATTTTATGTGGGTTCCTTGAAAAAAGCTATTCAGTTTTACTAGGACAATCACACCCTGAAGTTTCACTAACTAATTTTAGGTCATCCCATATGAACTCAAAAATACAGACGCACGTGGAGAGGCTTTATCTGAGATACACGTCGTGCATTATATAAGTACAGTCAGACCATCTTATTTCCCTTTTGTTTCGTAAACGTAAATAATATTAAACGACCCTATTCCGTCCCAACTTAGAGAAAGGAAATAGCTTCAATACACTCCGCAGCAAACCCAAGCCTCCTCGAGTACAAATGTACACAAAAACCTATTTGAAATTATTCCACCATGTCTATGGAAGTAAGGTAAGTATTTACATATCTTTACCTTTGTAATCCTTTGAATTGGGACAATATTGAGCATGTATAGTGGTGTGTAAGCGTTGGTTATTTTATGTTGGTCACCTAAGTTTACCGTTTTTTATTTTTATTTGGGTTATCAAACGGTTGTACAGTGGTATTATTCTAGACTAGACTAAGAGCTAAATATCTTAAATAATTGTACAGCCAGCACCGACAACCACAGATTACTAAATAAATTTAGAATAGCTCAGCAGTTTTCTACGCCTTACCTATTTAACGCTTACAAAGAGAATTTACAATGGATATAGTGCAATTAAAGTTATCTTAAATAAAAAATAAATTTACTTAATTTTAAACTCGAAAAGGAGTAAAAACGGAAAAAAAAAGTTACTTACTCTAGTGTAACGCCCATTTGCAGAAACTTTCATCAAAGTTAAAGCCTAGTCAAATGTAAGCCTGTTGCATGTTTTTATTTTACCGACGACAGGTGAATACCTGATTCAACAAGAATCTTTTGTTTCAATAAACGATTAAATCAGTTTACTGATTTCATGTCATTTTGATATAAAGTCATTTAATAGTATTTATTGGATTATAAATAAATGTAATTATGTAAAGTTATTTTCCTTCTTCATGTATCATTAGTAAACACAATAAAACGTCGCAGCCTAATCTCATTTAATGTTTGTTTTGTTCAATATAGTTGCAGAGTTAATACAGTAAATATACCTAAACATGACACACAAAAGGTCCTTATATTTCGTAATTGATAAAATGTTATTTTGGTATCCCGCCTACGATTTGTATTAAAGGGATATAAATAGCCTTTTTTATTCCACGTTTTACTTTCTTTCCTCTACAACTCCTGCACCTGGCTGCTTCCGTCTCCAAAATATAAATTGAAAACACACACGGTGTATTTTCTTATGTAAAGATATTTATCCAATACAATGTACTTTGTTGCACACACAGGAGATTAAAAACTATTTATAACAGCAATTTTGACAAAACATACAATTACCTTAATTTATAGTATAGTATAGGGGTTTACCGCGAACATTGATTATCTTGAAAAGGGTAAATGATTTTTCTGTTTTAGAAAAAATAATCATCAAGAAGTAATTTTAAAAAAATATTCTATTTTTTATTTTTTTTTCAGGTTAATAATTTTAAGGTTTATTTATTTAGATTTGTTATTTGAATATTAATTATATTAATTTTTTTTTTAATTAATTATATTAATTTTATTTTTAATTTAACATCCCAATGTTTACAAATTATCTTTAAATTTGTTAGCGAAACTCCTCATGATACTGAACAGTTTTCCCTAGGGAAACCATTTGAAAGTAGGTCTGTCAGATTACGCCTAGACGCTAATTACGCCTATGATCAAAAATCCTTGTTATACTATCGCGAAAATAAATCTTAATACCTACGTACGACAGTTAACACATCCTGTCGCAGGCCCCAACCTCGCCGGTGGTGGCGTTCTTCGCCTCGCGATCTAGTAGCGGACGGAGTTTTGGCGCGGAGCAAGAGCTGTGACGTTTTTACTAACCCATAGCAGGATATTCCCGCTATTTTTTATTAACTGGGTTATTTTTGCTCGCGAATATAATGCTGATTCGTTAAAATAACTATTTTCTCGAACATAACTAGTGCTATGTATTGGCAATATACAACGTGTTTCAAAAAAAACCCAATAAAAAGATAATTCAATATTAATTAAAATTTAGCTTATTGCGCAGCTCTATTACAAATATGACAAGTATGTCATATTAATTATATGAAACTTTCATTTTGAAAGATGTCAAACCGTGCAACTGATTACTAGAGTTGCGACTATTTCACTCTTAACATTAAATTTTGGAATTTATTTTTTTGGTTTGTTTTGAAACACCTTGTATTACAGGTTTTGATTTTATTTAAAATCTTGTTACACTTGTTAGAATGTATCAAGGCGGGTTATATCGCCTAGGTGGAATTAGCCATATCAAATACTACCATAGGTATATATAACCATCACATAGGCGTATTAAATCAACCACCTATGTTAATCTAATTTCTCGTGTTTATGATTTCTTATTCACAATTCTGCAATTAATTTAAAATTAATTATTATCCTTTAATACTAACAAAGGTATCTCATGTAACACATGGACAAAAAGTGTTTTAGATGAAGCGACCCTGCTATTCAAAGAGGCAGGATGTCTAGTTTATGAAGCATTTGAAACCTATAGAGAATTGCAAGAAGAACATTGCGAGATCAAGTTCAATACAAAATGCGTAATTTGTACTTGTAAACCGTCAAATTAGCCGTCGAGTACTGTGCTTCAACTAAGTAGGCGTTACTACCCCAACTGGGTTAAATAACGTCTAGAGTTGGTTTTACTTTTTTGAATTTTTTTTTTGTTCAAATACTTCTCTAAAGACGAGTAGATAAAGTTTAAAATATGTGCCACTGAAAAAAGATCTTAATTTATGTTAAAGTTATTTTTAATATGTCCTAGGTCCTAGACCGTAAGATATTATTCTGAAAAATAAAAGAACTTATGATTATGATAGTACTTCTTAGACTGATGTATGTTCTGAATTTTAAAAAATACAGTTAGACTCATGTAGAAAGTTATAATAAGGTTAATATAGCAGGCATAATAAAAACTCAGCAGTAGTTTGATTCCGTGTTTGATTGTAGCCGTGTGAGTCCCCGGCAGACTAGAGGGTGGTCCTAACCCTCTTTCTTACCGAGGTGTCGTACATGGCGACTAAGGTAAATATGCAAGCAAGTTCATATGCACACAGAGAAGGAAAACTCTGGAATTATATCAAAACCCTCGCCAACCCGTCTGCCAAGCGTGGTGAGTATGGCATTTACCCCTCATGTTATTGAGGGAGGCCCGTCCCAGCAGTGGGGACGTATATGGGCTGATGAAGAAGAAGAAGTTTGATCCCGCCAGAAACACTGCCTTGAAATTTTGCTATTGTTAGTTAATTCTCTGAATACAGATTTATTTTTTAATTTTAATTTTATTATTTAGTATACAAACTAATGATTTACGCGCTGTTTTCATCTTCCCCATAAATGGGTTTTTATAAAAAAAAAAACCCTTAAGTAGACGTAATTCGACAGACCTACCTTACTCAATAAAATTTACAAACTTTTTCGACCTAATCGCATAAAATACAAAAGCGCTCTTGGAAATCTGACACACAGGGTTAATTTATAGTAATCATTAGGGTCGATTTAGTAAAGAAGAAATAAAATATCACCTTATTTTTGTTGCTGTAGTTTTCTTCCTCCTTAGCTGAAAATCCCTCAGGATAGCGTTAAAGTTTACGACACTAACTGATGTTGCTTGTTAAGTCAGGGAACTTGCGTGATCAAACTTACTTCCGTGTTGAATTGCTTTGGACTTAGTAACGTAGTTACAGTCCTTAAAATATACGAGTAGCCTGATCTCTGAGACAGATGTCAACGAAACCAACGAAGTAACTTTGAACGAGCGTTAGTTTTACAATTTTAATTATTATCACCTTAATTTTTATTATTTACCTGACAGTTTTATCGCAATTAAAATGTAATACATTGTTGTTGTAAAAGAATAGATACTCACACCTATAACATACCTCGTAAGTTTTAAAATACATAGTTATAATTTTATGAAAATATGACGATTACGCACGTACACTCAAGAGCACGTCAAGCTTGACACTGGACTTTGGACCGGCCCTGCATTGTATGGCACGCTGACCTGCTCTTGACTGTACATGGTCATACCGGACGTCGGACGTAAAAAAGATAGTGATGTAACAATCGATAAACGTAAATCGATAACAAATTTTATTAAAATATTTTAAACGAGAATATATGACACCGGATATTGCATCTAGTTCTTTGTTTTGAAGACAAAGACTTCATAATAAACCTGCAAGACTGCTCCAGCGACTCCGACTCAACTGATGGTAGCGAGGATGACCTTGGGATGTTCTCCTTCGAATAAATAAAAACTGTTTCTGTTTGATTCGAATAATATGCATTTTTATTTAAATCCTATCAGACCATGGCAGATCACTATTTAAAAAAAGTTTTATCAACAAAAAGGTATGTCGTAGTGTCACAGCACTAGTGATGTATGTCACAGAGATCAAAAAGAAACTATTTTTTTAAAATCTCCGAAATTTCGGATACTCATACTCATATTACTCATTTAAAACAAAAATCGAGGTAAGAACCATCGAAGTAAGAACCCTAAGAACCCGTTATAACATGTTTAAATAAAGAAATAACTTTAGTAAGTCACTTAGATGGACGGCTCCGATCGGAGCCGTTGAGGACCGTCGTATCCAATTGGGTACATTCATACAAAAATTTTAAACAAGAAGTGGGAAATGATAAGAAGATGGAACGGTTAATTATTATTATTATTATTATTTTAAATAAACGCTACACACTCAAAGGCCTACACTAAGGTTTTCCCTTGTGTCGTGGGTCCCTTGGAAAACACATTAAGACAAACACAAACACCCATGACCCGAGAACAAACATCTGCTTTTTACACAAAGGTTTGCCCCGACTGGGGATCGAACCTAGGACCGCCGATCAAGAGGCAGCGTCACTACCACTCGACCAAACCGGCCGTTAGAATTCGTTTTTTGAACCGTTGCAGTAAGGTGGGTTCAAGCCCCGAATTTTCCGCGAAAAACAGAAATTTTCACGGAAAATTGCGTGACACATGCGGAATACTTTAACCGGGGCCCTGTCTCAGTACTGTGTTGCAGCTAGGCTGCTAGGCTGGTATTCTGTCAGAAGCTAATAAAATTGTGTGTGTGTTGTGACTGTTGTGTGGCAGCATGGAAGTGAAAGTGTGTTCAACTTTACAACTGAAAGTGTTTTTCGTTTTACAAAATTAATAACTTTCGTCAGGAAAGGTTACCATGGCAAAGGTTTTAAAGTACAGTTATCATAGTTTTATCGTCAAGCGTAAAGGATAAAGGATAAAACAGGTTAATACGATTTTGTCTATTACATTTTAAATTGCGGATTATTAACTAGGGTTTGACCCTGAACAACCGCTAGTGGACCGCTAGTGCAACCGCTTCTGTTTTTGTAGTGTTGAGAGATACTTGGTTTTAAACATATTATAACAGGTTCTTACCGCACATTTAAATTTTTGCTTTAAATGAGCAAACATATATTGAATTTATTAGGCACCAGTTTATTTGTTCAGGTGGCGCAATTTAGAAACTAGCTAGAAACTGAAACTAACAAAATTTCATACATTTGATTACAGCTGTCTTGACTAGCAGCGCCAACGCCAAATGAACCATAAATTACAAAAATATTGGATAGGTAGTTTTCAGAGTTGATAAAATATTGGATGGGTACCCTTACACCCACACTAGCCTTTGTTTATCATAAAATTAACTGTATGGAGATAGGTAGATAACAGACTGTAGTTATATGTATATCAACTAACTTTATTTTTTACCAAAGACTTATAGGACATGTCGTATAGGAATACTGATTTTTAATCTTATAAAGTATTAAACATCACTGCTATGAACAACTTTTTTAATACTTAAATAAAAATATTAGGTTTTTTTTTACTAATGTGCCTTACAAATTCACATTTAAAAAAACGTAGCAACAGTTAAATAAATATCTAACAAAAGTCGTTTCTCGAAACTTGTTTAACTAATTATTCCTCATTTTTAACCCCCGACAAAAGTTCGACGTGTGTCTCTGTGTGTCTGTGTATTTGTCTGTCTGTCTGTGGCATCGTTAGCTCCTAAACGAATGGACCGATTTGAATGCGGTTTTTTTTTAAAGCCGACGTAATTGAGATGATTCTTAGCTTTATTTGTTAAAAATTGGTTTAGACGTTTAAGAGTTATAAGCGTCGAATGTTGCGGGTGATACAATTTTATAAATTATAGAGTTATATAATGTCATTGGTGGAATTAGCTTAAACAATTTAATTGTACGGAAATGTGATTAAATAAGCTATAGCGCAAGGAACACGGTGTTAAAATAAATCTGAAACTTTAATAGCTTGTTATTATTGTAACCATTTCTCCTGTCAAAGCAAAAGTTATAAGACAGTCCAACTAACCAAAGAGCACTGCGGTTTATCTTTGAAGAACTCCGATTACACTGAAAGCGGTTTTAAACGTAATTAAGCCAGGTTTATTTTGGGGCAAGAAAATAGGTGGAAAAGTATCATAATCATAATAAAAATATCAAAAAGAAACGCTTACACAGTGTGTTTTACATATACCCAATAAAAAATAAATAAAATAAAAACTCCAATACGCAGTTCTGTTTCAAATATGGCAAGTATGTCACATTAAAGGCGCAAATCCACCTGTGCCCGTGCATTTTAGTTGCGTTTAGTCGTATTCATGCGTGGCCACCCATGAACACGCTACACACGAATACGACAAATACGAGGTGATTATCTACTCAGTGAATATGGCTCAAATTAGATTTTGATCTAATCCTTCTTCTTCTTCCTAGCGCTTAGTCCCGTTTCTAATTCAGGGTACGCTTGACCATGATCCAGAATTTTTGCAAGTCAAGTCATTATGACCTAATCCACGTACCTAAAATGCGCCGCGTGTCCGTGCATAGCGTGCGCAGCGGTGGGTATGCGCTTTTATTCTAAGAAACATTTTGAAAGATGCAAAACCGTGCAACTGATTACTAGGGCTAGGACTATTTCACTGTTCAATTTAATTTTGGATTTTATATTTATTAGGTATTTATGAAGCACGTGGTATTTTTAACTTTCTGTATTTGATTGCTACGCCTTCCGATAGATCACTTTTCTACGACAATTGTTTCAAAATCAGGGGAGGAGTTAAGGCGACTACAGCACCCGATAAAGGCAGCACACATAGGAATAGTGCCATCTCCGTCTCTCAACAGGCCTGGGCCGGCAGTGCGAACAGTGTCGACACACTAGTTTACGGACTATGAAAGCGTGCGTGCGTAAAAACATGTTCGAAAGTTAGAAAAATGAGATTTATGGAAAGGTAACAGCTTAAAACCATTCTGAAACTTTTGTTGAGTATGTTAGAGCTTATTCCAAAACATTTAAACGTGTATGTAAAGCGGCGAAGGCTATGTTTGTTAGAAACAAAATTAAAAATAGTAGTAATATCGTTAAGACTTCTTGGAAAATTATTAATAGTGAGACGGGAAGGGTTAAGGCTCGCAAGTTTGATTTTAAGCTCAATATTAATGACAAAATCCTAACTTCCGATGTAGCTATTGCTACAGAGTTTGAAAGGTTTTTCACTGACATTCCAGTCTCCACTACTCAATCACTTGGCTCATCTCCCGCTCTCGCTGAATCGCTACTCAAGCAAAATGTAGACGAAAGTAAGGTTCATTTCAGTTTTTCACACATAAGAATTGTTGACATTCTTAAAACTTTTAAAATGTTAAACATGAAAAAGACTGCGGACCTTGATGGTCTTTCAGTAAAAGTAATAAATTGTATAATAGATTGTATTGCTCCACATTTAGTGTTTATTTTCAATAGTTGTGTCGATGGTGGTGTGTTTCCTGATTTGATGAAACATAGTAAAGTAATTCCTCTGTTTAAAGCTGGTAGTACATCTGACCCCACCAACTTTAGACCTATTTCAATACTACCAGTACTCAGCAAAATTTTTGAAAAAATTATCCTTGGTCAATTAACTACTCACTTCTATGCTAATAAACTTATGAATATTAATCAATTTGGATTCACACGGGGTCGTTCAACAACCGATGCCGGTGTTGAGCTTATTCGTCACATTTTTGAGGCCTGGGAGGATTCACATGATGCTCTTGGAGTCTTCTGTGATTTGTCCAAGGCTTTTGACTGTGTTCACTATGAGACTCTAATCAGAAAATTACATCACTATGGCATAAGAGGAAATGCACTTAGGCTTCTGGAATCTTATTTGTGTAATAGGATCCAGAAGGTTGAGGTTAACGGCACTAGATCACCTGGGTCCACAGTCTGTATGGGCGTCCCGCAGGGTTCAATTTTAGGACCATTCTTGTTTCTCCTGTACATTAATGATTTGCCTTTTCTTGTTAAAGAGGCCCATGAGATCGTATTATTTGCAGATGACACATCACTTTTATTTAAAGTGAAAAGATATGACACTAATTATGACGACGTGAATATTGCGATCTCAAAGGTAGTTGAATGGTTCACTGCAAATAACCTACTCTTGAACGAGAAAAAAACCAAATGTGTTAAATTTACCTTGCCTAACGTTAAACAGTTTAATACCAATGTACAGGTTAAAAATGAAAAACTGGAAGTTGTAGAATCTACTGTATTCTTAGGTATCACTATTGACGCAAAGCTTCAATGGGGTCCTCATATTGATAAGTTAGCTAACAGACTCAGTTCAGCAGCTTACGCGGTTAAAAAAATCCGTCAATTATCGGACGTAGAAACCGCGAGAACCGTATATTTCAGTTACTTCCACAGCCTAATGTCATATGGCATTTTGCTGTGGGGTAATGCTGCCGACATTAATAAGATATTTGTCCTGCAGAAAAGGGCTGTTCGCGCGATTTATCAAATGAGACCTAGAATGTCTCTTAGAAATCGATTTAAGGAAATAGATATTTTGACATTTGCGTCCCAGTATATATTTAATAATCTTTTGTATGTAAAGAAAAATGAACATTTGTTTAAGAAAAATTGTGATAGGCACAATGTAAACACTAGAAGCAAACATAACTTGGATATACTAGACAGCCGTCTCTACAAAGTAACAAACTCTTTTATGGGTCAATGTATACGCTTCTACAATAAGATTCCCATGTGTATTCAAAACCTACCTTTAGAAAAATTTAAGACGATAATTAAACAAAAACTTTGTAAAAAGGGCTATTATAGAATTTCGGATTATCTGTTAGACAAGCAACCATGGGAATAAATTGCTCAGCTCCAGAGTTATTCAGATATTAAGTCAATTAAAATTAAAAGTAAGAAAATTTATATGATTGACTTAAAAAGAGCGACCCTCGGAGTTTCTTGCCTATTCTTCTCCTGAGGAAGACTGCACCTTTGCGAATAGGCGCAAAGTCAAAAGTGCTAATGTAATTCATAATATTGACGTGTTCAAGTATCATTTTATATGTTCAATGAAATAAACACTTTTGACTTTTGACTTTTTTGACTTTTAAATCGAAAAATGCGTTAACTACTTATCGAGAGTGTTCAATCACGAACATTTTGATAGCAAATTCAAGTTCCTGTGTGCATTTTACCATCGTTTTTACAGCTTAAAAGATACACAATATTGGGTATTTAGAGGTGACTTTGTGAGCTTTTTCTATCGAACCAAAAGTGCTGAATCATGTTTTCAGCAAACTACTTATCTAGATTATGTCCTGAATATTACAGTAGTATTTTTTTTCTTCGATTTAATGCAGTGCGTCATGCTTATCTACGCATCATAAAATCGTAATTTAGGTGCTGTAGTCGCCTTAAAGAGTCATCCGTATCTCATTTCATTTTTTTTCGGTTACATTAATTGGCATTGCTAGGTAATTAAGTTTGCCATTTTATCACGTACACCTATCAATGTAACTAAAATTGAAATAACACTAAAATAAAATGTATAACCCCCGACATTTGTCGCATAGAACTCTTAAAGGCTTTAACCAATTTTAATCAAATATAGCTTTGAACCATCTCGATTAAGTCAGCTTTCAAACAAACAAAAAAAAACCACATCGAAATCGATCCATTCTCCAGGAGCTACGATGCCACAGACAGACACACATATTTCCACGTCAAACTTATTTATAACTTCCCTCTTTTTTGTCAGGGATTAAATTCGGAGATATGGATAACTTTTTAACTTACTCCTTGAAATTCTAATTCAAAATAGATACACAAGCATATTCGTTTTTTGACCCTACTGACTCTACGCCTATTCGCGAAGGTGCAGTCTTCCCCAGAGAAGAATAGGCAAAAAACTCCGAAGGGTGCTTGTTTTCATTTTACCCCCCCCCCCCATTCACTCTACATATATTTAGATGCAGCTTTCCGTTTTTCACTGTAAAAAAATAAGCACAAAAAAAATACAGATACACAAGGAATGTACAATCGTCGCTAGGTACTGGTTGTAGACACTTTAATAAACAATTTGACAAAGTGCATCGTTCCAAATGCAGACCGGGCCGTGTGAATATGTTATTTACTGCCTCCATACTCTGATTGGTTTCCTACCTTGAAATATTTTTAAGAAAAATAAAACTGCAAAGTTTTATTTACTAACAACTATAACAGTTACCCTGTAATCTTGCACACAGACAGCATACTAATTTTCAGATCTTTGGTACGTATAAAACTTTACTTTAAATTAGTTAGTGTTAGCAAAATGTTATGGGTCGACTCTCCCGATGAAACTGAACAGCTTTCCTTAGGGAACATACCTACATGAAATACTCCTAAGAAATTTCGATTTCCCTATGAAAACGAGTCATTGGTCCATGGCAGCACTGGGGGATCGAACTCAGTAAATCTTGCTGTCTAGTTCGACCCGCTAGGCGTTAGACCACCTACGCTTGTTTTATTTGACTACCCAAAATAAATCTGCTGAGGTATAAAAGAATCCAATAAGGAAAGAAAATAATATGTTTTCTGTGAAAGTAATCTCAATAAGCTCAACCTACGTAATTTTTATAAATGAATATTACATGACAGCATCATTAATGGTTTTAGGCAGAGTGAATGTAATAATAACAAATAAAACGGGCAAGTGCGAGTCGGACTCGAACATGAAGGGTTCCGTACCATCACCTATAAAACCGGCCAAGTGCGAGTCGGACTCTATAAAAACCATTATCTCTATAAAACGGCAAAAAAATAAAAATATTTAATGTATTCTACTTTTTAGTATTTGTTGTTATAGCAGCAACCAAAATACATCATCTGTGACAAATTCAACTGTCTAACTATCACGGTTCATGAGATACAGCCTCGGACACACTTTCTATAAAAACGAGCATAAAAATCAGGTTTTTGGTATGGGACCCCCCTTAAATATTTATTTTATTCTGGTTTTTAGTATTTGTTGTTGAAGGGCACATAGAAATACATCGTCTGCGAAAATTTCAACTGTCTAACTGTCACGGTTCAGACGGACGGACGGACGGACGGACGGACAGTGGAGCCTTAGTAATAGGGTCCCGTTTTTTCCTCTTGGGTACGGAACCCTAAAAATGAGACCCAAAACCGGCGGAGGAAACTTCAAAGGTAATCATTATTATCAGTTTAAGATAATTACGTCCAGTTGCGTAAACTTTGAACTCCCCGAATTTTTGACGTAAACAATGACGGCATTACATTTAAAGACGCCTTTACTTTTATGAACGTTTCTGCAACTGACTATTAGGATTAGAGAACTGTTTTAAAAAATATGATACTGCGAAAATCCCTCCGGATCAGAAGTACTACTGAGCAGTACTACTGGTAATTACAGGCGATCAATTATGATTGATGAGTTTCAAACTTCGAAATTTTGACAGCATTTAGTATATAAGACGAATTAAAATTATTAAACGAAAATTTAGGAATAAAAAACTTAAAGATATTTAAAAAAATTTGCTTTATAAAATTTTTGCGATTAGTAATTCGTAAATTGCACATTTCATATGGGTATTCCTTGGAGACAGATGCTAAGGTCCGTATTACAGAACGCGACTCAGACTCTGATCTATACTTAAGTAGAAGTCGTCTTTTTCATTTTGATAGTGCGAGAAAAAGACAACCAACACTTAAGTACAGATCAAGACTTGAGTCTCCTTCTGAATTACGGGCCTAAATTTCATAAAGTTTCGAGAAATAATTTAAAGTCACGTCTTTATAAACAAAGGCACAAAAAATCGTACTAAATAAAATCGGCTCAGTGACTGTTCTATAGATCCAATAACGATGCTATCGTGTATGTACAGAAAACCTACAACTATCCTCACTAAGCTGCGGATTTTCTACATAATTTTCAAAGGATTGTTTTTAATGAGTATAAAAATTTTAAATACAACGAGAAATTTAAACAAGATTTTTCGCATCCCTAAGTAGCAATTTTCAGTAAGCTACGGGGAAACATACCGCTGCTGTTTTAACGACAGCTCCAGATAAGATATACTTTCCCTATATGTTTTACGACTGATACAGCCTTGATTCCTGAGGGGTTTTTAGAGATATTCCTATTTGACTTTAAGGATATTTTATGAATACTTACATATACGTAAAAACTGTATGATACGTATAACATAATGTGGAATTTCTCATCATCGATCGCATTAAATCGCTTTAGGATGTTCACCAAATATTCAACCAACAATTAGCATCTAACCAGAGATTTGACGATGTTACTTTCATACTCTTCTTTGGATATTATGTCTGATTACTTACCTTCTAACCGCAGTTTAATCACGAGTTGATTTTTCGGTAAAAATGGCCCTGAACTAAAAAAAAATACTGCGAAGTTAAAATACATACGTCTTAGATATTACAATTTTAAGCATACTCCAGAAATACTATAAGTTACAATGGATCACTATAAACTAGCGCAATATTCAGAGTGCCGATCAGTCCACTAAACTGAGCGAATCGGTGCAGTAATTGATCTAGAACTATAACTATCGCTCAGTAGAACCAGCCTGGCCGCGCCCCATCTTCTCTGCGTTTCATCTACCTTCTCTATACACTGATGAAATGACTGACGCACTTTTTGTGTTCAAAAGATTGTACCGAACAAGTACATACAAGGCACATACCCACCAGTATTCTGCATGGCGGAGCTGAGTCCTACGGCACTTGCCAAAAAGTTGTTTGAAAACTACTCTCTATAAAGGAGAAATAAACTTCACGTTAGGGGTAATGGCTCATTAGCCTTTTACCCAAAATATAATATTACGACACCGTCGAGTTACCATACCGTGCTTTTTATCAGTTTACTCGGGAAGAGAAACAGCTGGCGCATACGTCCCATGTTTTCTTTATGCTCTCAATATAGCATGGACCACTACGTATTACATAGTATTGTTTGGTCTAACCGATTAAGTTTATTTTTTTATGTGGATATGTGTCCAATAATGTCACTCGGATCGTCCAATACACAATGCTTCTATTTTTTTTATCGCGGTTCGACAAATTTCGTATTTCCACTAAGTAAGTTGATTTTCAAATGACAAGAACGAAACAGACACTGTTCACCGAGAGACATTAAGAAAATAGAGGCACTGTATATCTACTCGTAGTTGCGAGTCATAAGTGGCTAGCATGTATATGTCGGATAAGATCTAAATACAAGTCAGTCAGCAGCCTACGTATATCACTACCACCTCTACTCGATCCAACTTTTACTACTGTATGGGGTGACTTTAAATTAGTTAGCGAAACTTTAGTGGGTGATTCTCCGCATGAAACTGAATAACTTTCCCCAAGGAACCCAAATGAACTTCTCGAAAAAACAAATTTAGACTTCTCATTCTAAGGCAATCAGCTGATCAGTCAAGTTGTTAGGAGAGGCAAAACTTTGTTTTCGACGTATGTTCCTTGGGAGAACGTTGTTTAGTTTAGTGTACTGTTTCACATCCTTAATTTTCGCTAACTAATTTTAAGTCACCTAATGTAGGAGCCAGCTGCCCTAACAGGCGTCCACACCGCGAGACCCCACGAAATTTTAACAATCAACCTTCTACTAAAGATTTGTAAAGGTACCCATTTTCATCAGCAAGAATACAAAGCTCCACATCACTAGTTACCAAGCTATGCAAATAGATTTATGAGATTTCTTGGAGATCAAACAAATTACTACAGAGGCAATAACACAAAGGAATCTTCTTAACAAGTATCATTGAGACAGTATACATTTTATGAGATTAATTTTAATATCAGGTTTTGAAAAAAAAACATGTTTTCGGATCCACTCCAGTTAGCTGAACAACCGGTTAGCATATTAAAAATTTCATATTTCTAAGAAAATCTTTATTAAATTGATTTCTTAATATAAACACCACAAACTCTTCTACTAAATAGGTCTACTTCACAAATAACCGAGTATTTAGTAGACATGTTTCAGAAAATGGGGCCAAGATCAGTTCCGGAAAAACTGTCAACTTCAATTAACCCGTGTATCGGGGAACAATAAAGTCATTCAGCTGAACTGCAGACAATCATACAATTGGTAATTGCTCAATGTAAATATGTCTATTATAATTATAAATCTATCTATACATATAATAAAACTGTAGAGGTCGAATTTCTGTACATAGAAAAAAAATGCTAAAAACCGAGTCAGGGGGATGTAAGAAGAGAAATAAAACAAATCCCGATTTTTTTAGATTTTTTTGTTTCTCTGTTTGTCTGTTTGTCTGTTTGTCTGTTTGTCTGTTTGTCTGTTTGCACGGGCTAATCTCCGTAACTGTTGGACCGATTTAAATGAAATTTTGCATAGGGGTACCTTATATCCCCGGTCAACATTTAGGCTACATAAAATCTCGAAATTTAGCCAGTAAATATAAAACCAACAACAAAAACCCCTGAAAAAATTCAAAGCTAGGTGTTTTTCAGAACATTTTACTCATACCATAGAGATCAACGTATTTTTGACATATACATGGGCTAAAAGCAAGGACATGTTGTTTTTTTAAATTTATCTCTTTCGAGAAAGGCAAAGGAATCTGCATCCATACAGCCAGGTCTTCAATATATGTATTTCTTAGCTATGTCTTCAATTTATATTTCTTTACTTCTCTCATTCTCTGTAAGCCGATAGTGTTTTGTTTACGAAGAACTATGGCGGCGAGAAGCACTGCCGCTGGATCGGAGCAGATACACTGTATCACTTGAATTAATTTTTAACCGACTTCCAAAAAGGAGGAGGTTTTATGTTCGACTGTATACAGGGTGGAATTTTGTAATGCCACCAAAAGGGAAAGTACTCTTAATACTGTAGATAGAAAATTGTACTCAAAGAAAACATTACTTTATTTTTGAAAAGAAAGAAAACTGCATTCAAGAATTTTCGAAAATTCGCTTGTCGCACCCGGGAATCGAACCGACTAAAATCTGCAAGAATACCCTGTACTTTTATTGCGTCGATCGTTAGGGTCAATTATATGGATGAAATCTTTCTAATAAACTTGGTAAATTAAATGAAAGGAAGACTACGAAATCTTAAACCATTGTATATCTTTATTTTATGTATGTTCACCGATTTCTCCGCCATTTGGACCGATTTTCAAAATTCTTTTTTTTGTTCGAAAGAAGTGGTCTTATTGTCACCAAGTCAGGATCTGATGGAATCCCATCAAAATCAAGGGCAACCCTTGAATGGAATAGGCACTTACAATGTTTCTCAAGTTCTTTCTATTATTTACGCCAAACATAGAAAAATATACACATCAACACTGTCTAGGGATATTGCATGATTTTTCATGGAAAAGAGGTCTGTTTGAGAAGCTATAATACCATACTCGAGATACACGGAGTGATATAATTTTCAGATGAGCAAGTGCTAAACATGAATTTTCAATTTTTATCAATGAATTTAATTTTTCTTGAAATTTGTGAAAACGTGACTAAAATGAAAAAAAAATTGCGCTTATTGCACCATTTTCATACAAAAAGCAGAAAAAAGTGCATTTTTGTTTTCGTTTTCGTCACGTTTAAAAAAAAACAATTTAAACAAAATTCATTGACGAGAATTGAAAATTCAGGTTTAACACTTGCTCATCTTAAAATTATATCCCTCCATGTGTCTCGAGTATACTTTTATAGCTTCTCAAACACACCTTTTTGTATGAAAAATTAAGCAATGTCCCTAGACAGTGTTGACATTTAACTTATTTTTTTTATGTCTATGAGTACGTAGCATTTGATAAAAGGACCGGATTGAGATTTATGAGATATTTTGTATAAAAGATCCTTTCTTAATTTTCTGTCGGAAGTTTGGTTGAGTAGTAGAGTTACACAGCCTGTGAATCGACGGTTTCTGGGTTCGATTTCCGGTTTGGGCAAACAAACCATACGAGGGAAACTTTAGTGCAGAAAGTTACAGTGTGAAGTGCTAATTAATTGATATTATGATAGATAGATACATAGATTGACACTTTATTCAACTGACATAAAACAGCACAACACAGTAATAGACAAATAACAAACATACAAGTAAACATGAATCAGCAAGCAAACAATGAAGTAAACAGAGTAAAAAACAGAAACTAATAATTTTATAAAACTATTTTACACCGTGTTATCTGTATCATGCCAATCAAATTGGCGCTGACTCAGCATATTGCTGCAGTACCAGACTGCAGCGCTGGTATTCTGCCATGATGCCACTTATTGAGTTTTCTTTGTAGGTATTAATAACCTTTTTCTAACTTCATAAATTCACCTTTAAAAAATTACTTTATAAAGAAAATCTGAGGGTGCTGCTCTATAATTAGATAGATGTTATTTTTAAGAGCTATCGTCGAATATAAGTGAGTCGGAAGAAATTAAAATTATTGTAACTGACCCACAAATATTCAAAAATAAAACAAAAACTTCTGTGCTGAACTGGCACTGAACAAAAAAATTGGAATGTGCCAGCTGCCAACCAAATACATTGCATTGTTGGTACAGAGGCCAGCGCATCAGGTTACTCCATTTTCATTGCAAAACCGCTCTTATCACAACAGCACAGAGTGCACGCGTGTGGTAACCTGAGTTGGGGCCGTCCGTGCATTGCAAAATCTAAGCAAAATTTAGACAACGTATTATATACTCATAAACAATATGCCATTTTTTAAATTTTCATGACATGTAAAGTTATGTGACTTATGTTACCCCAACGAGCATTATAGGCGTATAATATTTAAAACATCGAAACTTTTGTCAGCTTCCCCATTAATAGTTCGGCTATTCTGCACTTTTTTAACAAACCAAAACTAAATACCTACCTACACTGAAAAAAATTTTCTTTAGCAAAGTACCAATTTAGCTTGGTTATAAATTATTAGGCTGTATTCAATCAAGGCATATTTAAAACGTGCAATAAAGCTTTGCTAATATTATACAAGCAAGTATTGCTAAATATTCTTGGCTATTATTAGCAAAGTACGTATGTTTTTCTAAATTATCGGCTCTGTAAATATAACCCTTACCGCATTCGGTTAAAAATAGATAAGCTTACGTTATTATTTCATAATAAGTAAGTTATTTAATTTTACATATGATCATAGTTGGCTATTATTTACACCGAGTTCGCTTAAAAATAGACAAGCTTACATTGTTATTTAGTAATAAGTAATTCATTTAATTTTAAATATAATCACAGTTAGCTAATATTTACAACGAGTTTGGTTATAATAGGCAAGGTGACTTTGTTATTTCATGATAAGTAAGTCATTTAATTTTAACACAATCATAGTTGGCTTCAATTAAAT
The DNA here is from genome assembly GCA_949987775.1 of Aproaerema taeniolella. NCBI lineage: Eukaryota > Metazoa > Arthropoda > Insecta > Lepidoptera > Gelechiidae > Aproaerema > Aproaerema taeniolella. The sequence goes on from OX465246.1 coordinate 11,874,777, forward strand.
AACTCGCTATGATGCATATGACTGTGTAACTTACTTAAAACAAACAAGTTACTTATCTATTGGTAAATAAGCAGCCCGGCTATAACAAAGGGATGGGCGAATACCATTTCTAAACGAGTAACTTATTTAAAAATAAACAAGGAGTTGGCTGCGCAGCCGGCGAATTCGGCCTGTTCGGTCGGCCCGGCCATTTCTCTCAAATCATAGTTGCGTGACGGACGTGTCTGTGAAGCGCCGCCTCACACCTACAAGGCAGGTTCAAAATTCATAATAAAACAACAACTTTTAAACATTAACTTGAATTTTGATCACACTATTCGTATTTCTAGATGTGAGGCGGCGTTTGGCATCCAAAGCCGAGTTTATTTTATTCGTTTTATGTAGTGAAGCGCCAATAACTTTTTTGTGTCGTGCGATATTAAAGATGCATGAAGAAATTATAAATCTGCTCATAGTATGGAATTTGGAACAATGTATTGAAGTTTTTAAACGTAAGTAGACATACACACTCCTTTTTTTAAATTAAATAAAAGTAGGTGAAGGTACCTGTTGTCCACAACCTCGTGTCCCTACCCACTTACCTGTTTTATGTGTTTTCCTTTCCTTATTCTGCGTTTAATGATAAAACTTTCTCAAATTACAGAAAATTCAATGACATCTTTATCTCTTTCAAGGTCAGGGTCTTCACCTCAATCTCCAAGCTTACGTTTACCAGACGGACTAACTGATGAGAAAGACGCAGATAACAAAATTTTATGGCTCAAAAATTCTTATGACCGTTGGACTACAGTGTAACAGAAGTGGGAAGAGACAACAGATACAAGGCTAATTGCTTCAAAAGAGCTATCCATAGCTCAATACTTCAATGAATATGCGGCTCTAAAAAACCTAAAGGATATCTGGTGAGTTAAGTTTTATAAGTTAGATATTTTTTTAAATATATTTTTTGTCTGCTTTAGTTTAAATACTTATGTATACTTATGTTTCTTTTATTTGTCCACAGCTAGAAAAAGATTTTGACAACCTATACAAAGGACAATATATTGAAATCACTGAAAACTTCCCCACATAGCCGAAAAGCGCGCCAGAAAAGCAGCAAAGATAAAAATTTTGAGCTGCTCTTAACTTACGAGCAAGGTAATTTTATGAGTACCTAACTCAAAATTTAAAGATTTTTATTCTATGTCTTGGTGCTCAATATGTATTTATATTCAATTATTATTATTTATTTTATTTATGTTCGTTTATCCGTCTCTTTACCCATGATACCTTAGCATAATCTAAAAAAAATTCCTTACATAATATAAATCGAAATAAGAAAGAAAAACACTTTACTCCCCATAAAAATATAATGAAACATTGTATAAATATTTATTTTAGATTCCGATATATGTTTCTTAGGGAATCTTGTTGCATCATTGGCAATATCTATAGTTTAAACGGTAAACGACAGCCAATACCTATTCGAGGGGTATAAGAAAAAAAATGATATTTATTTACTAAGCCAATAATCTATATTTTAGGTTCAGCGGAGACATCAAACATAGCCTGTTTGCTGCTCATACCATCACTCTTAGCTGTCACAAGTATTCTGCTGAAGAACGCAGCAAAAAAGATTTGGCGTCCTTCAAAAGCAGAGGTAACGGCCGGTTTTATTCTTCATGTCAAAAATTACTCTGAAATCCGCACTACGGTAACAAGTAAGCAAACAAAATTTCAAGAATTCGGGCTCACTGTGCAACCTTTTATCATTATTGCAGGGGAATCCCTTTATAATATCAAAACTTACTTCGTAGTCATCAATGTGTTTTATGCCGTCTCAAATATATTGACTGCAGTAAGTTTGTGTTTAAAACTAACTTGGGTCGTTAACGCTCAGTACCCAGTGGAATTCCACAGTACTTGGATGTTCATACAAAACGCTTTTTTCGAATTTAAAACGAAGTGTGATAGCAGCTCAACTTTTGTTTTCACGCTTTTGGGCGAGTTAGGCATTGATGGTTAAATTTTATTCATAAGTTACTTTTCGTCAAGCAAAATTTTGTCATACATTAGGTAATTTAATTTGTAAATTACATTGGATACGATAAAGTTCCGATAAGATATACCTATACGCATGAAAAATGCCGATGACCCTAGATGTTGACAATTTTTTAACTAAAAATCATTTCCAGTTGCTGGAATACTCAAAGTGGCCTTGGGTAAAGACACATTTCATTTTATCTAGAAAATGTTTTGGGTGTGATTTTTTGACTGTTTGTAATGAAGCTCAACCAGGACATTTTACAATAGTAAACGAACAATATGTAAAGAGCTTATTGTACTTTAATTTTTTTTGGTGCAAAAACTGTTTGGAGTATAGCATTTACGATCATTTTCCCGACGATGAATGTGCATTATGTTCCAATTAATTAAAACTTTATATGACGGTTTTGTTTGTTGGGTTGTAAGAAAGTTATAGATAATTACTTATTCTCCTAGCTTATTATATAGTTTGCCTAAACTTTTGGCTTATCGAATATAAATACAATTTAGGTACATCATGGTCGTTTGTTTTTTATGTAAACAAAAATTTGATATCGAAACACTTAGAAAAATGTCATTTATCTAGAAGTGAATGTAACCCTAGGAGGGATTTAGCTATTATATAAATGTTGAACGCCCTTTACTACCTGAAGAAAATATAGGTTGTACCGCGATAACAAATGTGCCTTCATCCTCTAGTTCTTTAATTCCAAATGCTTTGTGTATGTTATTCAATGGTGAACAATATGTAGTTTTAAGAAGTCCATTATGAATGCGTATAGTAGTTTATTATGCAGATAAACTTAAAGACTAGATATACAGATGTATCGTGAGGCAGGTCGGCGTTACGTCAGGGTTGTATACTATATAAGTACAGGATGAAATTGAAATCATGACGGACACCAGATCACGAACCTGAACAACTTTCATTAGAGGACCGACTCTAAAATCGCGAAAACAAAATCAGCTGTTTCGTAGATTTTGGCTGAGTAGATATTTCACTTTTGTATGAAACGGCTCATATTTTTTAGCGATGTTAGAATTGGTCCTATAATTAAAGTTGTTCAGGTTCGTGGTCTAAGTCACTTTTATCACTTGATATTGTGTACTATTTTTAAGAGTAGGTAGTAGGATTTAGGAGTTGTATGTAACCTGAAATGACTGTATTGACGTGTAATGTGTGTAATGACGTGTACTGAATAAAGCTAATTTCATTAATTTACATAATTTTCTTTCAGTTTCTTTTAAATTTGGTCTGTCTTTTGCTTTTTTCTGACACGCCAAATTTTTTCCCTACTACACAGCGAGTAACCATGGTTCAACCGACAACATATAAAACTATATATTTTCAGTATGAGCTGACCTCGCACTGTATATTATACGCTTTAAGTACAGTGACAGGTTAGCTTATACTGAAAATATATAGCTTAATATGTGTCGTTTGAATTGGTACTTGTAACAAAGTATTTTGGTTAGGGTTACCCAATAAACTCTTTTAAAAATACAAAGTAACTTGGCAAAATATACCAATCTTAATTGACTAGAAATAACAGAGTTAATTGGTTGTAGTTACCCAATAAAACTATTGACAGTACCCAGAAACTTGGCTAAATATACCAATCTGAATTGACTAGATAGATCAGTCTAGTGGTTGTAGATACCCAATGAACACGATTGACAATACCCAGTAACTAGGCTACGTATACCAATTTCAATTGAGAAGAAGTAACAAAGTAGATTGGCTGTCCCTAACCAATAAACATGATCAACATTATCAAGCTACTTAGCTAGTTTTACTGAATTACTTTGCTTAACACAACAAAGCACGTTGGCTGTGGCGACAGTTCTGTTTATTTCTTCAACCAAGTTAGTTCCTTACATTTACCGATTGAATTGATTTGTAATACTAAGAAGCTTGTGTATTGTTAACAGAGTGACTTGATTCACTATAGTAAATAGTTTTGCTAAGTTTACTGAGTGAATCGGTTAGAAGCAATCAACCTTAGATACCTATTTTTTGACCAACCTACTGGATTTATATTACCAACATACGTTAACAAAGTTGACTTGTATAATTTTAGCAACAAACTTTGCAGGCTCCCTCCGAAGCAAGTTACTCGGTTGTAAATAGCAACAACTTGTTTATTTATAGCCGTTCATTTTTTTCAGTGTACTTAATACAGTGTTAATAAGAACGAAGTTGATTAAGTATTTAGTCTTCAAATCTTAATTCGGCCCTAACTAAATGACATTATTCAATCTTCAGGATATCACTTTTTGAAAACAATAAAACGGCTTATTTTTATTTTTAAGCAAAGGAATCTATGGCCGTACAGCCGGTGTTTTCAATGCATTTCTTATTTTTAAAGGCGGGAAACTCAATAGAAACTGACAATTGACATTTGTTTTATTAAAACCACTATGAATATGGTCTATATAGGTTTGATCTATGGCTTTGATGTTCTGACATGAAATAAGGGCTATTTATTGATTTATTGATTTTAGTTTACATCAAGCGTAGCATTGCGTATATAAGCCATGGATAAATATTATAATATTACTATTCTAATAAGTTTCTTAGTTTGGATCAAGCACTGACACCTTTGCTTATTTCTACAAATGTCTATTGAAGGGAAAAGCTTAGTCATTTCTATCTTAAATTTAATTTATTATTAAATCATTTTTACACAATTATCGCAAAGCACAATAAAAGCAGCGTGCTAGCTGAAATCTCAAATGCACGGGGGTTGTCTTAGATACTGACATAGGTGACCTATTTCAGAAACTTCTATTCCACTGAAAATCAAAAATAAGTCCGTAATTAGCACTAAGGAATTCGTGTGCCATTTATTGTACTTACCTAAGTAATAGGTCTTTCAACATATAATTTTCGTAAATTTTTTACTCCACATATTTTTATTTTATCAAAAATGTTTACAAAATCCTTACGTTTTTCACAGAAACGCGAAATACAATATTAATTAACCACTTTTTGTGGGATTGTTAAGACAACAAGATGTTTTAGAGGCACCACTGACTCATGTTAAGTGTTGATTGTCTATCTCTCTCAGTATAAAAAAATCAAAAACGACTGCTACTTAAGTATAGATCAGAGTCTGAGTCGCGTTCTATAATACGGACCTTAATCTATCAAAAGCAGTAACAATGGTATAGAAAATATAAGCGATAGAGGAAACAACTATGTTTGACCTTTGTTTTCAGATCCAAAGTAATGTATTAAGTATCAACCATATATGACATAGTTAGCCAAGTTTTCAAATAAAAAATATTTTTAGAAATTGCTTTTCCTTATATGAACGAAATAGTTGCTATTCGTTCATATAACGAAAATATGAACGAAATAGTTGCTTCAATAAAAAACGGCAATTCATGTATCTGTAGTTGTGTCAAAGTACAAACTCGGTCTATAAAAATACATACAACACGCAGACGAAGTTGCGGGCATCAGCTAGTCTAAAATTAAAAAGATGGGATTACCCCCAACATTCATAGCTCATAACTTTTAAACCGCCGAATCAATTTCGATAAAATATAGTTAAGGACTATCTCGATTACGTCAGGTTTCAAACCTAAAAAACAGTATCAAAATCAGTCCATCCGTTTAGGAGCTACGATGCCACAGACAGACACACAGATACACACATCAAACTTATAAGAACGCTTTTTTGCGTCGGGTGTTAAAAACAGAAAGACGTGAACAATATTTACAAACTAAATTAGACACTTGAAATTTTTTACCGAAGTCAATATGGACCAGTTAATATTAATTGGCCAATACAGAGGGAACGACTCTGTTGTGTTATTGTTGTATAGCTCTGACAGACACGTAATGGTAATCGTTATGGAAACACTTCTTCTTTATTGACGCCACCAGCTGGTGTCAATTCTAAGTACTGATTGTTGTTGGTCTCTTTTATTAGACTTATTTTTAGGGCTTCTTACGTTCGAATAAAAAACGGAGCCCTTTCAGGATCACTCGTGTATCTATCTATACCGTCTGTCCGTCTGTCTGTAAAGGGATTGTTGCAAGGGTCTTCAATATATTTTTAACTAGCTCACCGCCCGCGGCTCCGCCTGCGTGAACTACAGGTTATATCGTGCTCAGCTGTGGGATAAAATGTAGCCAGAGGACCAATCAATCAATCAATCAAATCAATTTATTTGCAAGAAACATGGTACAGTTGCTAAATGAATAAGAATTTTCCAACATGCCCAACATGCTCATGAATTTTCCAAGGTCTATGTCTCTACCAAATTTCATCAAATCGGTTTAATAGTTTAGGCGTGAAAGCGTAACAGACAGACAGACAGAGTCACATCATAATATTGCTAGGGATAATTTACATTAATTTGTAGTTTGTTTTATAATTTTACAATCTGTACAGAAAAAAATCATAAGAAATGTATGGATTAATAAATATGGAGGACATAACTGGGGGTACATCAGAAAAAAATCTAATATGTATCAGATAAGTTCGGCTCGCACTTGTTCGGTATAGGTAAATAGAAAACGAGTACATTTTATGAGATAAGAGAAGTGTTTATTTCCCTAAAATATGGTATAAAAGATGTTATAATTCTGTCCAATACACGTTTTACTAATTTCAGTAGCATGCAAATGTCAGTTTAAACTAAAATGTATTTTATGGACTAAATAATTAAATACATTCAATTAATAATATTAAAAACTATGAATTTCATGCAATTAAAATTATTGAATAAAAACTGAATAAATCACTCGTTAAAAAATTCCTTTCAGCTGTAATTTTTTTTCCCATTTAACCAATTGTACAAGTTATTGTATACCATTCCCCCTCTAGAAAGATTCTTTTTTCACTGAAAATTGGGGATAAAGAGCTCTTTTAGTCACAGTTTTGATATTTGAATTTAGAACCCTAAAAGATTCTTTTTCTACCGCAAAACACGTAAAAAAAGAGAATTTAAATTTCGAACACTCCAATCGATAGACATACGACCTCCATCGCAAAGAATATTCGAAATTCAACATCCTTGCGCAGATAACTCTTCAATATTCGAATGGTCAAAATTTTCGACAGATTTGAAACTTTAAAATAAAAATGTGTGTTCTTTGTTGTCAATAATTAGTATTACGTCGACAAGAAATAAATATCTCGTCACAGATTGACCACCCTATCGACAACAACAAGATAATTTACTCTTTAGTAATTGTTCAAATTTGAATGTACAGAGGGCCGCACATCAGGTTACCACAAGCGTGCACTCTGTGCCGTTGCGATAAGATGAAAATGGGGTTACCTGATGCGCTGGCCTCTGTACATTTTCATTAATGTAACATTCCTTTTTTCTTGATTAAATGTTTATTTTCGCTTAAATCTTTCTTTTTCTCGAAGTCATGGTATAAAATATAATGTGCAACTCTTGAATAAAACGGATTTTCATCGAGGGCTATGAATCACTCGCGTCATTCAGGATTCTAACATTTGTAAATCCTTCATTTGCTCGTGATCCAACTTTGGCCCTCGCTTAAAATCCGTCTTTTATTCCCGAGTTGCATTATATACTATTTGAAACATCGCTAAGATTTTTATTTCCTTTGGCAGTTTATTAAAAATTCTTATTTCCATATCTACACAACTTTTGTCATGCACCATTGTTTTAGTAGTCTCAAGTACTAGTCGTTTAGGGTATCTTTGGATACGAATACTTTGGTAACACGCCATTTTAAATAAATAATATTTTTTTTACAAACACACAAAGTTCGTAGATGTATTGCGAATGGGATAAAAGTTTAAGTTTTGCAAACAACGGTCTACACGTTGCCTTAGGAGGGAGTCCGCACATTGCCCTTAGACATTTTTTTTTTGAGCTATGAAGATTCTTTTAACTTCTGTACTGTTTCCCCAAAAAATGAGACCGTAGCGGAGATTGGACTCTACGTGATACGTTGTAATAGCCGTATTTATGAACTTTGTTTTCCTTTTTACCCAACTGCGCGACGCAAAGGAGGGTAATGTGTTTATCAGCCTATGTATGTATGTGGGTTTGTACCTTTGTGGCACTATTTAGACCAAACGCGTCGGCCGATTTTGATAAATGATACGTCGTTGGACCCTCAAAATAGACATAGAAAAAATAAGTTAAAACCCTCAAACATAACAGACAACGTTCAAAATTACTGAATGCTGAAATCGAAAATCGGAGTCCACGTCACTAATTACTGATAACTTGTTTGTCGGCCGGTTTGGTCAAGTGGCAGTGGCGCTGCCTATTGATTGATGGGTCCTGGGTTCGATTCCAGTCGGGGTAAATATTTGTGTAAAAACTAGATATGTGTTCTCGAATCATAGGTGTTCGTGTCCGTCTTTGTGTAACATACCCAAGAGGTCTCTTGGAAAAACCTTAGTGTAGGCCGTTGAGCAGTGTGTAGAGTTCATTTTATGTTTTGTAATCCTTGTGGCAGAACCTTCCAGCTTATAGCTGTCATAATTAATTACACTAAGAGGAGGCTTCCTTTCCGTAAACTTTTGATTACGAAACCAGTTTCCTCTTAAATTTAATAACAGTATTACGTTAGAACTTTTCCTAAAAGTTAGCTTTTCCGTAAAACAGGTATCACTGTGGTTTTCTTCGTTTATTCTCAAGACGATGTTAGTTGATATCATACTCGTATAACAGTTTTGTTTCACTTGAGGATAACTAAATATGTAAGTAGTCGCCAAAGCTTTTGTTTTTGGGGGCATCTATTTATTACGTCACAGATTTAGTCTTATAGCTCTTTGTATTTTGTGACAAAAAAAATAGCATGCTACTGATCTATTTTAACCCGTCGCGCGATTGTTTACGCCGCTTGCGATAGCAATGTCGTACACCAGGTGTACAGTCAAGAGCAGGTCACGCTTTACACTAACAGTTTAAGCTGAGCTCTGATTTATACTGCGCGCCATACAATGCAGGGCCGGTCCAAAGTCCAAAGTGTCAAGCTTGCCGTGCTCTTGAGTGTACCTTTGGCGCGCGGAGGCTTAATATTTTTACGTTAAACATGTCATCAATGTGTTTAACGTAAAAATATTAAGCCTAGTAAAAGTGTATGTTTACTTATTGTTATATCCTGTACTTACATTTCTTGTTACTTAATTTTTACAGGGCAACATACGTGTGTTATTAAACGCGAAGCTCTCTAATTAAAATCAATGCTAGATGTTTTTTTTTGTCTTTTACGGTGCCACAGAACAATCTTTTTTACAATTTAATTCGAAGAGTTTAATAATAGTTTGTTGATTTTCCGTGCGACAGGATCAATTCTCTTGTTTTTTTTCGTAGAACGCTGCTTGTCCATGAATTGACGGTGTAAAAGATATTAAAATCAATTATCCTAAAGCAAGAATCCCGATTGCGTTAAAATGATGGTGGTGTGGAATCTCGAATGTAATAAACTGCAGTTGTTTAGGACCCATATTGTATGGGAATCATGAATAGGAATAATCGCGTTTGTATAATCGATCGCACTGTTCACACTATCATAAAAAAATAAATTGGTTATCAATAAGTAGCAACTTTAAGCAAGGTGCTTACAGGTAATATTGCAATCATCGAAGACTTACTTTTTTTTATAATCAGGCCTGTTGATATGTAAACAGCTAAGTATAATTAAATATATACACCAATTCAGGCCGAGAATTTTGTCAGGCAGGTGATAAATCAATAATTTCCTGTAGTTTCAGCTGAATGACTTCATTGTTCCCCGATTTACAGGTTAATTGAAGTTGACAGTTTTTCCGGAACGGTTCCATGCAATAGTATCAATAAGCTATAACGTGAAAAATATAAGCACTCGTAATCCATACTTATAAATGCGAAAGTAACTCTGTCTGTCCGTTATTTTTTCACGCCTAAACTACTCAACCGATTTTGATATTTTTTATGGACATAGTTTAGAGTACGAGGATGAGCAAAGGTAATATTTTATTACTTAATTTTAAAGAGTTCCTTCGGATTAACTGACATAGGAAAATAATTGAAACTGAATAAAGACACATTTATCGCAAAAATTTAATAAATATTTCTATGTTATATCCAGACCTTGCAAATTTCATAACACAATGTAAAGGTAGATGTATATGTTAACGTTAATTAATGAAATCAATCACTTTCAGTTGTTATTTAGGAAATGAATAGATTTCCTAGGAAATGTATCGAATAAAATTCATTTCGAATTTTAGGAATTATATACTATTTTAGGAATTATATACATTTCCTAGGAATTGTATACAATTCCTAAATTTCATACATTACCGGTACATTTCAGGTTCCGGTGTAGAATATGGATTAAATATTTCGTGCATTTCATTTCATGAGATCATGCGGTTATGTCTAAAATGCTATTAACTTTATATGGTGATGTCGTAGTTAAAATATAATAAACAGTAAAAAGGGGTCACAAGTGTCTCGCCTGTCTCGGCTCGCCAGAGCTAGGTGTCAGAGCTATATGCTCGCAGGGTGGAAGTGAAATATGCGTAGGTAAGTCGCGAGTTGTTGAGGTGAGGCGGCACCTTTTACACCGTGAGCCGCTCACGCGATGTTACAGGTCTGTTAACTAAAGCTGGCGCGTTCACAGTACTCACACTTATGCAATTTCACTATACAGGATGTTTAAAACTAAATGATTTTTAAATAATTGATTCATAAGTGTAGACTAGAGTTAGTTTTTAGTAAAATGGGTGCGTTGTAGATAACAGACACTACACAAACGGAATGTGTAAATGTGTTGAACGCGCCAGCTTTAGTTAACAGACCTGTACCCTCTTGTCACACTGTGCGTGCGGCCGTTCTTTAGTGAGTTCGCAAGTCACCACCTACCCATTTGTTTGTTTTTTAAATATCGATAAGGCATAGTCCGACCAGTGCAATCCAATAGCCCAGTTTCCTTTCCTTTAATTTTTCTTAATACTATTGCACAAACCGGGCGGGGGTTGCCTTTGGGTGCATTCCTTCAGTGAATATGTTATGGACCAAGTGATAAATTGGGCATTATTCATAATGACCGGGCATTATGAAAAATGCCCAATATGAGAGGGAAATTTGATAATAATTATTCAATTAATCAAATTGACTGGGCATTATACATAATGCCCATCACCTTTTGGGCAGAGTAATACAAACATATTTAATTGCTATTTTTTTTATTATTATAGTCATTTAACTTCAAAAAAACGAAGACACGTCGGTCGGAAGAAGAAACAATTCAGGACCATCAGTTACAGCAGCTCTATTCCCGCCCATTTATATATCACACACCAAGTATAGAATCTATCCTCCTTACGTTGGCTCGATGCTGGTATTCTTGTCGACTCACCTTTCCTATCCACTCCACATCCTGCTGCAACAGCCCCATACAGTCACAGACTCTATCTTATGGTGCCCCGTCGACCATTGACCGCGGCGATAGACAGATCGACTGTACTAGTTGGTACGAATGTCGGATCACTCAATCCATTACATTTTTGAAATGTAGCATGAATAGTGGGATTTGTGCATTCGTACCACAGTGGCCAGACCGAGGTGATTATCGTCGTTGAGTCTTTGTGGCAGAACTGCTGGGCGGGGTGGCCATTGTAACGGTAACGGTAACGGTATTATAGTCATTTAACTTCAAATAAACTAAATGTTAAACAATTTAAATAATCAGACTTGTTATTTGGATTAAATAGCAAGGTAAAATTCGAGGCCGAAGGCCGAGCTCCGCATAGGGCGAAGCCCGGAAAGTCCCTCACCCCCAATCCAAAATGGTTGCCATACGAGTTAAGATTCTAACGGTGAGGCGAGGTCGCAGACTGAGCCCAACTCCGCGTAGGGCGAAGCCCGGAGCGTCAACCCCCTCAATTCAAGATGGCGGCCATAGAAATTTAGATTCTGTAGGTGAGGCGAGGCCGTAGGCCGAGGCGAGCTGCGTTTAGGGTGAGGCCGAAGTCCAAACTCCGCGTAGGGCGAAGACCAGAGCGTCACCACCCCCAATTCAAGATGGCCGCCATACAAGTTTAGATACCTACTAAAGGTGGGGTGAGGCCTTATACCGAGGCAAGCTGCGTATAGAGCGAGGCCGAAGGCCGAGCTCTGCGAAGGGAGAAGCCCGAAGCGTCACCAAGCGTCTTACCCGCCGACTGCCTTCCGAAAATGTCATATTCGCCAACCTTTAATTTTAGTTGGGGGAATCGTGACGAGAAGGGCAAACCCTGGAGCGTCACGATTCCCCGCACAAAAATCCAAGAAGGCGGATATAAAATTTTCGGGCATGCCGACATGGGTATTGGGTATCGTTTAATAGATTGTCGGGGATGCTAATTCCGAAAATGTCATTTATTTTGATATCCAAGATGGCGGACGTATACATTTTTGGAAAAACTTATATGGATGTCATTTAATAGTGTGGTGACACATTGTGTCGACGCGGCGATTTGCACGTCGCCCGAGCTCAGAGGAGCGCGGTGAACGACAGTGGATTTCCAGCCGTCGCCCGCGTCGGTCATAACAGTTAATACGTCAGTACATAATTCCTTCACATTAGTTTACGCATAAAATAAGTGAGTTTGTAAGGAATAATTAAAAGTATAGTAATACGGATTTCGGACTTTAAATCGTACTCCCGCTAGCTGCTCATGCACCAGTAAACGAACACTCCCATCTGACCAAATATATCTACAAATTTACCACAAAACATTTTAATCACAAAACTGGTGACCCCGTGAATAAGGTGCGGGGCAGCGCAGTGTAGTGAACAGTGAACTTGAAAAGGGAACCACTCACCAATATCCGGCGCGGCGGCGGCAGAACATTTCTCCAGCTACAAGTAAGTGGGCGGCTGAGAAATTAACTTCAAAGCCCATATTTGATTGTAACCATGGCGGAAGACGAAGAAACAAAAAACGTGTCTGGTATTTCGATCACATCCCGATTGCCAGAATTCTGGAAAGACGTACCTAAATACTGGTTTATTCAGGTTGATGCAGTCCTAGCTCCACAAAAAGTTTCAGATGACGCAAAATACCAACTGGTTTTGGCAAAATTAGACAAAGATGTTATAATGCAGATTACGGATTTATTATTAAACCCGCCTCCTACAGGAAAGTATGAAGCTTTGAAAAAGAAATTAATATCAATTTATGAAGAATCAGAAACAAGAAAAATACAAAAATTAATAAGTGAAATGGAATTAGGTGATCAAAAACCCTCTCAGTTATTGAGAAGAATGCGAGAGTTGGCTAGAGACAAAATATCAGACAATGCATTGGAAATCCTGTGGCAGAACCTCCTTCCACCGTCAGTTCGCAGCGTGTTGGCAGCGGCAGAAACCCACGAGTTGGAACAACTGGCTAAAATGGCTGATAAGGTGAGCGAAACCATTAGAAATACATCAAATATATCGGTGGTGCAGCCGGAAGCTTCTAAATCAGAGGGCAACATAATAGCTGAAATAAAAAAATTGGGCGATAGATTGCAAAAACTGGAAACAGCACGAGGGCGTCAGTATAACAGGGGCGGCCGAGGTCGTTTTAGGTCGCGTTCACGTTCTAGATCCACTAGATTTGGTAATAAAAATAAAAGAACTGAGACAGATCCTGATTGGTTATGCTACTACCATTATAAATACAAAAACAGAGCGCACAAATGTGTGGAACCCTGTAATTGGAAAGATGACAAAAAACCGGAAAACTGAGGGCTGTGCAGTCGGCGACGGGCGGCTGTACCATCAGCAAAAATTACCGTCTTAGTGTGCGTGATGTGAAATCAGGTTTAAATTTTTTAATAGACAGCGGTGCAAATGTGTCAGTGTTACCTAAATGGTCAGTGCATTTTCAAAAAAAAAATATAGTGTCTGACGATTATAAACTCTATGCTGCGAACGGTACACCTATTAAAACTTATGGCTTACATACTATGGAACTGGACTTAAAATTAAGAAGAGCTTTCGTATGGACTTTTATAGTAGCAGATGTTAAGCAACCCATTATTGGGGCAGACTTTTTAGTTAAATATAAGTTATTAGTGGATTTAAGTGCTCGTAGGTTAGTGGATCAGGTAACAAATCTTAATATAAAGACTAATGTATCAAGTTCGCAAGAAGGTTCAATCACAACATTAGATCAAAATCACCCTTATTGCGATTTGTTGTCTGATTACCCTGATTTGACGAAACCTGTGTCATTCAAAGAAACACCCAAACATAATGTATGTCATTTTATAGAAACTGAAGGTACACCTATTCAGGCACGAGCCAGGCCACTACCGCCTGATCGTTATACTAGGGCGAAAGAGGAATTTAGGATTATGACTAGTATGGGTATTTGTAGACCAAGCAAGAGTCCATGGGCGAGTCCTTTACACATAGTTCCCAAGAAAAACGGTGAGATTCGGCCTTGTGGTGATTATAGGCGACTAAATGCTGTCACCAAGCCCGATAAGTATCCCGTTCCTAGACTGCGTGACTTCACTTACGTTCTGGCAGGTAAAAAAGTGTTCTCTAAGCTAGATATAAATAGGGCCTATAATTGTATTCCTGTAAATGAAAGCGATATAGAGAAAACAGCGGTAATAACACCGTTTGGCTTATTCGAATTCACTCGAATGCCCTTCGGTTTAAAAAACGCTGCTCAAACTTTTCAAAGATTTATGTCTCACAGCGTTCTATCAGGTTTAGACTATTTATTTGTCTATTTGGATGACGTTATAGTAGCTAGCGATGACGTCACACAACACAGGAAGCACTTAAGGGAAGTTTTTGAAAAATTAAATAACTATGGAATCACTATTAATCTTGGAAAATGTGTTTTTGGAAAGAGTGAATTAGAATTTCTAGGTCATCAAGTCTCGTCATCTGGGATACGGCCACTGGGGGAGAAGGTGAAGGCGATCATCGACTTCCCCAGGCCAACCACCGTCGAGGAGATGAGGAGATTTTTAGGTATGTTAAATTTTTATAGATCTTTTATCCCAAAGGCAGCAGAGGACCAATCAGAGTTGGATAAATTTTTACATAATACGAAACGAAAAGACAAGACGAAAATAATTTGGAATGAAAAGGCGATTCAACAGTTTGAGAAGTGCAAGAAAAACTTGCAGGTAACTACTACTTTATCGCATCCGACATCTGACACCCCTTTAGCGCTTATGACAGACGCTTCAGACTCGTGTGTGGGCGCTGTACTTCAGCAAAAAGAAGGTAAGGATTGGAAACCATTAGGTTATTTTTCTAAACGATTGTCAGAGGCACAAAAGAAATATAGTACTTATGATAGAGAGCTTTTAGCCATATATTTGGCGACCAAATCCCATCTGACCAAATATATCTACAAATTTACCACAAAACATTTTAATCACAAAAATAGGTTTTCGGGGGTGCTAATTCCGTAAATGACATCTATTTTGAAATACAAGATGGCGGACATGCATTTTTTTGTAAAAATCCGTCATGGATGTTGTTTTAGATTTTGAAATCTAAGATGGCGGTCGTAAAAAAAAAAACTAAAACTTTTATAAATTGCAACGAGGGCACTTCCCTCCCCGCTCAGCTTCCCTTCCCGCACCGCTTCCCTCTCCGCACCGCTTCCCTCCAAACACCGCTTCCCTCCCACACTTCCCTCCCCGCACCGCATCAAACTTAGCTTTATTATCAAATTGCCCAATTGTCACTTAGCAATATAATAATGACCGGGCAATATGATAAATAATGAAGTTTAGATAGTAATTAATCACTTTGCCCGATAGAGCTAGACATTATTAATAATGCCCGCATTAATCACTTGGTCCATAACAAATACATAGATTAGTGTGTGTGTGGAGTGCGTATATGTAGTTAGCAGCCTCAGTGACGATTTTGATGTTTTTGGCTATGTCAAAGAATAGTTACTAAATAGTGATAAATAGTGACAAAAGCAGATAAATAGTGGTACTGTATTTAAAAAGATATTCGAGCTTCTTAGTGAGGCTGCTAGCTTGACGTCTATTTAGCAGAGACACTAAGAAATAGAGCTCGTATCAAATTGACTTATATGTCAAAAAACTGTGATTAAATAGTGACTACTGAAGAAGGAAAATATATCATAGGATTCACTATTTCAGTAACTATTTTTTGGTATATTAATTTGATTAAAATTTCAGCACATTTTTTTGGAATGACCCTTGCAAAAAGCGTCAAGTTAGCAGCCTCACCGATATGCTGTAATATCTCGAAATGTATTGAATCACTATTATTGAAAGCTCGAGTATTAGTAGTCACTATTTAATAACAGTTTTTTGACATATAAGTCAATTTGATATGAGCTGTATTTCTTAGTGTGTCTGCTAAATAGACGTCAAGCTAGCAGCCTCACTAAGAAGCTCGAATATCTTTTTAAATACAGTATCACTATTTATATGCTTTTGTCACTATTTATCACTATTTAGTAACTATTCTTTGATATAGCCAAAACCATCAAAATCGTCTCTGAGGCTGCTAACTATACGCACTCTGTGTGTGTGTGTTGTTCCACTGGGGTGATTATGAGAAGATTTTGTCATGTAAGTATTTGCTAAGGGATAGCTTACACCCTGAAATAGTGAAATCTACCCATAAGTAACTAAAACAAGTAACATGTTTACTTTGGAATTGTAAATTAAAGCAGCTTACGTTGTTTAGTTACTTTGGCGCTACGAAATGTAGTGCGAAACAGCGTTATTGTGGTCTAAGCTATAATTTTTTTTGCATATTATGATGTATTTGAACAAATTTCCAATTTTACAGCAGAAAAAATTAAAACAACATGTTTTCTGGCATATGGCAAACATCTTTCACTTCCTCTACAATCATGATTTTAATCACGTCAAGAATGTACGTCAGATTCAGGTAGGTTCTTCTACAAGGATTTTTTCAATACGTTTCCAATTTGGTCTAAGTACGTTTGCATATAAAAGGCACCCTTTTCCGACTCTGCCTATTCGCATCATAAACGTTTTTAGGGGAATATTTATCACTCAACATACCTTTCCTGTGGGTACTTCTTACCCGAAAATAAATTCTGTTTTGTGTTTCTACTCTTTATATCTACTCCCAAATCAATCTATTTGACATTTCACGCAGCGCATCAAACTGTAAACTATACTAGTTCCATTCGTTTATTTTACTTTTGACAGTTTGTTTAGTGGTGCTCCTAAATCTTTATAAATTCGATTATTGATAATATCGATAACGATATAGTTTATGCTAAAAATAACTTCACTGCTTTTACCGCACAAAAATGCTAGATTTATTAAAAAATACGTGTGCTAATGTGACGCCTGAAAACCGGGCGAGTGTCATCAAAAGAACGAAAAAGAAAATATTTTCCGTCTGGATCGTTATATTGCGTATGATTTGTACAGTCAAGAATTAATGATTATTGTTACTGAAGATTCGAGTAATAATTCCAGTTCATTTGGAGAGGAATCTGATGATTTTACAGTAACATATACATACGTATATATTACTGTAAAATCCCAAACTAAGGTAAATCGTAAGATTTACCGGTAAAACCTAAGATTTCCCGACTAATGGTAAAAGTCCGAATTTCGAGCATTTGCCACCATTCACTTGGTAAATCTTAAGATTTACTACAAATACACGGTTAATTTCGATAAACACAATAACACAAATAATTTACTTAGTGTTATTTTTTTATTTATAATAATGTTTTTTTCAAGAATTTATTTTGTGTTATGTTTTTGAGAAGAATTTAAACAAAAATGTTTGTAAGAAGACATTTTAATTGTTGTTATTTTTTAAAGAAAATACATTTTAAGTTTAAAAATTAAAAAAAATTTAAAAGGCAATTTAATTTTTGTTATTTTTTAAAAATAATTTTAAACTCACAAGTTACTAACAATTTTTTTTATTGTAATCAACGAAAAAAATAATTTTATGTAGATAAGGATTTGACTGATTGGTATTAATAATGACTTTGTTGATTACTGATAGTTAATTAAAGTAAATAAAGAATAAGTACTTATTTTTTTCTTCATAAAACCAACTTTACCAATCACCTCTGGTAAAACTTAGCATATACCATTTTCTAATGGTATAATTCCAAAAATTGCTCCCCTTTTTTATTAATACTTACATTTACCAACTCCTGTCGGTAAATCTTAAGATTTATTGGTAAAAACCTAAGATTTACCGTAGTTCCGGCTTTTACAGTAACATATACGTGACAAATTTTTAGTCCCTTAAGTATCATGAACTTCATCATTTTGATGCTGAAGGTAGCTTGTAACTAAAGCGAGTCAAAACGATTAATTTAGATAAATTAATTTACAGTGAATACATTTAATCCCACCACTAGGTACAATATAACGTAACTTTTATGCACATGAATTTTAGTATTTTTTTAACTAAGACACTTAAAACTTTTTAATGTCTTTAATGGGTGAGAGATAGAGACTATATGATATGATTAAATAGTCTATATACTAATTTTAACACGCATTTTTAAGTTTACTTTCACGAAAACGTGTTCAGCAACTGTCAAAAGTAAAATAAATGCTTGGAACAGGATAAGCACGGACCTAAACTAGGCAAAGGCTTGTGCTATGGTTGTTAGGTAATTAATATACTATTTACAAACTTTTTTTTGTAAATAAAAAATATGTCCCTACTAGTAATATTATAAATGCGAAAGTTAATCTGTCTCAGTTGGTTAGAGCACCAGGAGATCTAATGCTGAGGTCGTGGGTTCAAGTCCCATTCGCGCCGAATATTTTTCTTTCCCTAAAAAATAATTGTGAATATCCCTCACGCGGGTAATCGTTTTAAAAATACTAAATCTGTCTGTCTCATACGCTTTCAGGCCTAAACTACTGAACTGATTTTGATGAAATTTGGTAAAGATATTTAAATCTTGGGAAAGAGCATAGCTACAATTTATCCCATATATGGGCACGATATAACCTGCCCGGAAAGCTAGTATAAATACGAGTATATGATAGCCCAGTTGGTAATGAACCAGACTTGAAGGTTGCGGGTTCAAATCCTGGTGCGGGCCTGTACTACTAAATTCATATTTTATGTATGAATTTATCAATAATTGTATCACTTGCTCAGCGGTGAAGGAAAACATCGTGATAAAGCCCGCGCACATCTAAGAAAATTCGTTTTCGAAAGGCGAGCAGTCCACAAATCCGCGTTGGGCCAGCGTGGTGGACTATGGCCTGAATCCCCTTCGCGTTTCGAAGTGAGGCCATGCCCCTCGGTGGGGACGTATATGAGCGGATAAAAAATATATTTTTGTAAATACTTACATGTAAATAAATAAAATTATTGTATAAAAACACCCAGACTCGCCAGTGACTTGCTGTCACTGAAAATTTGATTTTCAAATATCTCGTAGTGCAGTAACAGGCATTTATATTGTATTTCAATGCATTTTTATTATTTCTGTCATTTCATGCTGATATTTAAATTTTATAGAATTTGCATCAGTTCACAGACTTGCCTCATAAAATTGTATCTCGCAACGTCAAAGGAAATTCAGGGAAACTTTTTTACCGTTTCAATGGCGTTCTATCGCATTTATTAGGACTTATGCTCACTATTACGCTATTTAAACTACAGATTTATGTCACGTGGCTTTTATGTTTCCCAAGAAATTTCGCTTTTGGCATTTTGAGCTTTGGATAATTTTATTTTTTGTTATTCTCCTTTTTCGACAAAATGTTTTTTGTCAAGTTGCTCTTTGGACTTTTTTCGCGTTTGTCATTTTGTAATTTTTGTATACGGTACCCAAACGAAATGTTACAAATAAAATATTATCGCCTATAATTTTGTCTACGTTTTAGTGCCAATTTTTGTAAGTTATCACACGAACGGTTATCGGTTAACCTTGAACCTTATGAAACTTATGAATATTTGATTCAATACTTGTTTGAACATATGGTTGTGATGTAGTGTAAAAATACCACGCCGTGGGGTTGACGTCTAGTCTTAGTAATCGATTAAAAGGATCACCCTAAGGTTGACTGATAGATAATGCCTTAGGCAATTAAGTCCGCCATTGCACATTTGTGCATTAAGTTTCATAAATAAATCTAAATATATAAAAATTTACCCCTATTACTCCTGGTCACGCTATAACTTGAGAACGGCTTGACCGATTTGGATGATTCTTTTTTATTATGTTCCTTATTATCACGACCAGATTTATATTTTTTTTAATGAAAATCCACTGGGACAATTCCCACGGGAACGAAGACGCGGGCAGACAGGTAGTAAATAATAAATAAAACTAGAGGACACCAGGGCCGGATAGCATAGCATATTTCTGAGTATATTAAATCGCATTGCAATCTCCAACCCCCTTTGCCAAGCATGGCAATTATTGGACTTGCTACCTTTCCGCCCACGATTTCGTTCAAGACAAGCAGAAGAAAAAACAGCCCTCGACCGGGATCAAACCCGTGTCTGTTACACGTATACCGATAAATTACGCGTTCTATTTAACATATAGTCAAAATCAACAAAAAAAATTATATTTCAGTCGGTTGCCTAATGATCGGAAGATTGCGGGTTCAATTCCCGACCAACACACATGTTTGAAAATCGTACTTTCAAGAATTTGTGAGGATTCTAGGTGTTTATGTATAACTAGCATTCCGCTTGGGACTTCGTTCCCGTAGGAATTCGGAAAGTTATGTAGCCTATGTTACTCAGGGATAATGTAGCATTCTAATGGTGAAAGAATTTTTCAAATCGGTCCAGTAGTTTCGGAGCCTATTAAATGCAAACAAACAATAAAATCTTTCCTCTATATAATATTAGTATAGATATAGATGACAACAATTCTAGGTAATCACATTTCATATTTATTTACGTATTTTCAAAGATAAACTAACCCTTATCTACAACGGGTCAGCAAGCAAAATCATCTAATAAAAATAAAATACGACGAAAAATCTAATGCAGACCCATTCAGTTAATTTCAAAATGGATTTTTTTTTCGTTCCTTTGATAAGATGTTATAATAAGGGACTAATGGAACCAGTGGCACTTACAGACTGCTATGATGATGCGTTTAAACTTTGAACATGATAAAATAAAAAAAAACAGAGTACAGCTAAAGAAGCTTTCAGTGCTACGCCGTAGGCTTTTCGTAGCAAACACCGTCTTCATCATCGTCATCGTCTTTTATACATTTAGAAAAAAAAAACTTTATAGTTTTTTCCTGTAATAAGACTAAGTTTTAAACAGATTCTCATTATTTTTTAAATGTTATTGTTTATTAAAAATACTGTATACCTTATATTTAATGGAAGATATACACACTCATGTCGTTATTTTTCTAAGACGCTAGCGAATAAATATCTAGCTCTAATACAGTTTTTATTTATTTATTATAAGATGTGTTTACTCTTGGCCTCAATCTTGACCATAAAGTCAAAGATGAGGTCGACGATGGAGCGAGTTATTAGGTATTACTTACTCAATGAAGTTAAGTAGTACAGTCAGATTCGGAGTTAACTCGGTTATTTCACAAAGTGCAATTAGACATTCAGATGATTTTTTCATAAGAACAATTTTGGGACATTATAATTTTTATTTATTTGTGTATTTAACTGTTTATTTAACTTTGAATCTGACTGTAAAAAAGGGCTTTAACTCAGCAAGCAAAATTATCTAGTGGTAAAAATAGAATTCGTCAAAAAAGCGAATGAAAACCCATTCAGTTGATTTCAAAATGGGGTTTTGTTTTTTCATTCCTTTGGTAAGATTTTAGTTAACTTGACTGTCACTGTAAAATCATGCAGAAGAAAACGTAACTTTGTATTAAATTACCATGCTTAACTTTAAACTGACGACATTTAAATTGATGTCTAAAGTTTGTCACAGTATGAGCTTCGAATTAATTATTTGAAACAACAATTTCATTTGTTTCAGCTTTATATTAGTTTAATTTAATATTCCTAATTAAATATTGTAACGTTGTTTCAGTTTGCACGGTATAATGTTTTCATTAGTCACGACAGAGTGTTAAGGCGACTACAGCACAATTACGATTTTATGATGCGTAGATAAGCATGACGCACTGCATTAAATCGAAGAAAAAAAATACTACGGTAATATTCAGGACATAAACTAGATAAGTAGTTTGCTGAAAACATGATTCAGCACTTTTGGTTCGATAGAAAAAGCTCATATAGTCACCTCTAAATACCAATATTGTATATCTTTTAAGCCGTAAAAACGATAGTAAAATGCAAACAGGAACTTGAATTTGCTATCAAAATGTTCGTGATTGAACACTCTCGATAAGTAGTTAACGCATTTTTCGATTTAAGCTGTTACCTTCCCATTAATCTCATTTTTCTAACTTTCGAACATGTTTTTACGCACGCACGCTTTCATAGTCCGTAAACTTCGTGTATCGACACTGTTCGCACTGCCGGCCCAGGCCTGTTGAGAGACGGAAATGGCACTATTCCCATGTGTGCTGCCTTTATCGGGTGCTGTAGTCGCCTTAAGTTACCCACGAACTAAAATACAATTAAGTACAAGTTTATCGTTTTGTAAACAACTTTAAAAGTTCACTTCAATCCAACCGAAACATAAAATTTCTTCATAATTTATTTTGTCTCTCTCTTTCTTTTTGGAAAGGAAGGGACAAATAATTTAATGAAACTAAGACCTGGTTGTCGGCTTTTGTGAATCCTTTAACTTTAACAGTTTAACAGTACAATGCTCCTATTTTCTTAATGTCTCCCGGCAAACTTTGTGTTTCCGAAATTGTAACAAGATTACAGCATGTGACTAAACAACTATAGGCGAAAAACCAAACACCATGTTTTTGAGGTGTTTAATTGTTTAAAACTTTTGCAATTTTTTATGCACTAATAAACTTTTTATACACAATGATCTAGACATTATTCCGAATCGAATGAGCTATTGCACATAATTTTAGCAATAGTATGTCTCAAAAACACGTTTTTGAACTTGTCGAGTAGATTAGTGAGCAGCTACATTGATTCAGCGGTTGTGCTCGTTATTTGATATTTCCATTTATTTGGGTGTTGAACAGAAACTTTAACATCACTGGCGTTACAACTTACTATTTTTACACATCGCAAAAACACATTGACATACATATTGCATATTTAAGGTCCGCGCCTTTCCACATCGAACATACTAATACCACAAGTTGCTCCATTTCAATCATTTGTCAGCGATTCCCAATAACAATTTAAATTTAAATTACGTCGAATTGGCATTCGATAGCAGCAATTTACAAAGAGCAAACTGGCCAGTGACGATTGTGGATGCAGTCTCACTGCAGTCTCAATCCTCCATGCCTAAACCCTGTTTTTTATTCTCAGAGACTAAATTGACAATACCTGGGTTGCCAGTTTTTTGCAAATCTTAAATAGTGATGTGCCACTAACGGTAACCGATGTTACCAAAATTAAGTGCCGGTTTTATATTACTTAAAGAGAAGGGAGGAAATACTTACTTTAAACGTAACGTAATGTCCCTAATCGTTTTTAGGGTTGCCGTATCAAAAATAGAAATTACCGTGTTTTTCGCTAACATACACAAATAACTAATAGAATAGTTACCGATCGATTTTTCTTTTTTTAAAGTTGTTTGCTGTTGTCATATTTAAATAGGTGCCGTATTTCTTAAAAGTTTAGTGATTTTGTCATAAATAAGAGCGTGAATTGTCGTATTTTACTGTTGGGAACAACACTGATGGCAACTGTCTTTTTTTGTTTATAAGCATCAAAAGAGGTTTAATTATAAATTCATTTTGATAACAGTTTTTAAAATGTTAATATCATACAAAACTAAGAAGCTAATCATCTAATAAAGACAAAATTATTATTATTACGTTTTTTTAAAGTTTCGATTCAAAAATCGACAATTTAGGTACAACACTATAAAAAAACTGGTAACATTATTTGTAAATTTGACATTTGCATATGTCAATTTAGTCTCTGAGAATAAAAAACAGGGTAGATCTTTGGCGGGAACTCGGCGTGAGCGGTTGCTTTGTCAATTGAATTTTCGTTTTCGGCGTGAAAAAGTTGTTTAATGTGTAATAGTGATAGTGTATTATGCAGTAAATTGACTAAAATTCGTGTAGTGATGAAAAATTCAAGTGATAACAGTGTTTCTGCTCCGTTTGGTACCGACAAAGATCCTCGCGGATGTGCTTCTCGCCGCCAGTTTTCGTAAAACAGACGCTATCCGGTTTTACGCAGAACATGAGGAGCTTAGGGCTTAGGTTAAGTTGAAGAAAGAAGATTTTTCACTGAAGACATGGCTGTATGGACATAGTTTCCTTTGCCTTTCCCGAAAGGGATAAATTTAACAAAAAAAAAAAACAGGGTATACCACGGTGCCTACTTACTGTTGTGAAAAAAATATACAACAGAATTACAAAAAAGTTTTTGTTACAAGATGATAACAAAAAACAAAGCAATGCCAATGTAGTTAGAAAATAACGACGAAAAAGCTAAAATTTAGTCAAAACTTGTTCTCATCGCGAAAAAGATTTTTTTTTATAAATTATCATCTACTGACACTTACATGGTAAGTATTATTTAGTACTCTACAAACAAAATTACACTTAATTTACTTTATGCTAAATACTATACAATGGGCGGAAGATGAGAAATTTATTAAGGGCGATGTTTGTTAAATGAACTGGATTAAATTGCGTTAACATTTAGATTGTGTTTACCATTTACTGCCTCGCCGACGCGTTCGAGAGACTGAGTACATATACTACGTGATTCTCATTACTCGTCGACTAATTTTAAATAAACCACATTCTCAATGCTCCAAACTGAGGTTTCCCTCGTGTCGTGGGCTACAGACACACAGACTCTACCCTAAAACAGACATCTGCTTTTACACAAGTGTTTGCCTCGATCGGGAATCAAACCAAGGATTGAGGTCGTCGTGATTAAATTTAATATGTTAACATTTTTCTTTTTGGGCTTATTTTTACCTTAACGAATGAAAATATTTATCTTGAAATCAACGTAAAAAATACTATGTTCAATAGTGGGGAATATGAAAACTATAATTGTATTTTACAGTATCCATTTACAAGTTTTAAACATATTTAAACTTGTATTATATTATGACAGTCTCGTAGTATTTATCTGTGAAATACGACAATGTTTACGAATTAAATGTTAGGTTAAACTGCTGAGAACCATTTAGATACAAATTGAACAATTAAGTTTTATTTTTAAAATCTAAAGAACAGAACGAATTTTCCTTCGTAATAATTAACCTAACAAAAATCTAAATAGATTTTGTTTAATAAATTTGACTCTTAAATTGCTTTTAAACTTTTTCTGTAGTCCATCTCAAAAAAAATCTTTTGGGTCAAAGAGAAAGAGCGTAATTACTTATGTTTTTATGAAACAATAATACTTTTAGAATGACAGACCTCTGCTTGCATCCGTATTGCAAAACAGATATTAATAGAAAACCAACAGACGTCGCAATGCCATCCTAAGTGGTGTAATATTACTTTTGTATTCTTACAAAAATAAAATTAGTTTCCGAATAAGTTTTTGTCATTTTTTCAACATTCCAGATAAAGCTTCATTATCGCTTAAAACATGCCCGTCATTGTCGCTTCGTTACGATGATTATTAACTACACTTACATGCGTAAAATAATACTTTTAGATGATTTACGTTATTGTTGGAGTTGCATTAAATTATCAAGTATTTTAGGTTGTACACGATTATAAGAGTCGACGTATGATATATGAGATAATGTCCAAAATAATTGACTTGGACAGAACTACTTTTAAAGCTAGCCCTGAAAAGAGACAGAGAAAGAGAAAAAAAGTAAAAAAGCAGAAAAAAAGCAAAAAAAAAACAGAGTGAGTAAGAGAGAAATACTCACAGTCATCACACAGAGTGGAGTCACGTAGAGCAATCCAAAGTTGACCATATCAAAGATCTCGGAGTTGTACTTCATGCGGTGCTGGATGCAGATGGTCTCTAAGTGTCCGTTGCCTAGGTTGTTGGTGATAGTCTCCACCCAGATGAACTTCGGAGCACTGTACGCCGCACTTGTTATCCATACACCCAATATCACCAGCTGGAAAGGAATGGACTTGTTATTTTATACTTATCATAATTGTCCACGTTATTTTGTACTCTATAACGACTTAAATCCCAACAATGCCCATTAATTTGTTTAACATTTTGGTATAGTCACCACTAACCAAAATGTCATCTATACTAATATTATAAGAGGAAAGATTTCTATTTTTATAAACTCAAACACTACTAGACCGATTTCAAAAATTCTTTCACCATTAAACTAGGCTACATAATTATCCCTAACTCCCACGGGAACGAAGGAGTAACAAAACTATCAGATTTTTTAACGAATATAGAGGCGTGACTACTTTTCTGCGTAGAAGTGACTACTTTTCTACGGGAACGATTCTTGAGTAAAGATGGTAAATGTATACGAATATTATGAAGTAATAATGCGCAAAACGACGACATGGCAGTTTAGCAAAACACTTGAGTTTATTCACTACGATTTGGCTATTAAGTTTTTTTCACTCCACTCCCAGTCTTGTCTGAGAAATAAAAACACTGAAATATGTTTTCTTTCTCTGAAACAAAACAGGAAAGTATTAAATTAACGAGAAACTGAAGAACTTAAATTCTATTAATTTTATAGCTAGATTTTTATGCTTTAAAAAGTAATATTTTTTACATTAGGTTTACGTTAACTATGCAACCTTTCTGAGACAGAAAACGTACCTACTTTTTCGTCACGTTTAATCAAGTATGTGGCGAACTTATAAAAAACTGATTAAGTGGAGATGTATGGAAAAATCGCAAGACTGTGAGGAGTGAAAAAAAAACTTCGAATGTTTCAGCTGCCAACTCTTCAATGTAAAACTAAGATTCAGTTATTGGGATGTTTTCTGTAGTGTGGGCGAAACGCTGACAACCCATCAACAATATGCTCCTGTTCCATTCCATTAACCTTTAGAATGTATTATAAATCTGGCGATGCCTACCAGCGATAAATAGGCATGAGTGTGCGAGAAAATATATTTTTTTCGTAAAACTGAAATAATTTTCAAGAAAGACCTCACTAGCCGTAGAAATGTCAAAGATGAAAATAAACAGTTACTTACGATCAATTGCTACGAAAAAATCTTTCATAATGTAGCTTCCAATATTCTGTGAAATAAAAAGTACCTGCACTAAGAAAATTACTTCCCCAAAACGCAAGAAGAGAAGCCAAAGCTGTGATGTGGATGGAACCAATTTAGAAATTTCCATTTTACTCGTATCATCACAAAGGGGAGGAATGGCCGTATTGCTGGTCCTTTACATTCGTTTGTACTGGGCGCTCGGCCGCTCGCCTCCCCTCCAATATTACCCACATTCATGCCAACATCTACTCCAAAGTAAGCAATAAATTTAATAAGAAAGTCTAGCTCCCCGCCCAAGACTTCGTTCCCGTGGAAATTTTTGTAATGAATTTATACATATAAACGTTCTTCTTGAATCATTAAAGAAAACTGTGTTAAAATTATCGCTTTCAGACAGACGCGGCTTTCCGGCCAGGGACTTCGTTGCTGTGGGAGTTTCAGTATTTAATTTTTCCCGAATTATATACTCTGTTCATTGGTAAAAACCGTATGAAAATATATTCAGTAGTTTTTGATTTTGTTGCGTTCAGACAAACAGGGACTTTATTTTATAATAAACACATAATAGAAGTCTATTGCGGTTGATATGTATAATTTTTTGTTTATGATTTTTACAATAACGTGCAGTTACTATATATATAGACTAGCATTCCGCTCGGAACTTCTTTCCCGTGGGAATTCGAGAAAATTATGTAACCTATGTTATTCAGGGTTAATGTAGCATTCTAATGGTGAAAGAATTTTTCAAATCGGTCCAGTAGTTTAAGTTTATTCGTTACGTACAAAAAAAACTTTCCTCCTTATAATATTAGTTTAGATAAATATTACGCTTAACTAGGTAATAATCGCATGTGCCAAGATCGATTTGGCCCAAAAATATTTTAAAATATTCTTAGAACTAATATTTTGTTTCAATTTTCTCACGTTTTCACTTTTAAGCAAAACAGAATTCGTTGATTTTCTTTGAAAATGTAGGTTTTGCACTTGCTCATCTGCAAAATTCCTCTATGTATCTAGAGTATCCTTTTACAACTTCTCAAACAGATTTTTTTATATGAAAGACAGTGTTGATATGTGTATTTACTTAAGAAGTTATTCCGTTATTTAAACAAAACCTTCGAATTTGAAAATTTAAGTTAAACGGTTTTATTGAAAATAAAGATAAAAATAAGTCGGGTTTTCCTTCCTGACGCTATAACTCCAGAACGCACGAACCGATTTCCACGGTTTTGCATTCGTTGGAAAGATCTCGGGCTCCGTGAGGTTTATAGGGTACTTTTTATTTAAAAAAAATACTTTTTATTTAAAAAAAAATTAGGACGCGAGCGGAGCCGCGGGCGGAAAGCTAGTTGAAAATAAAGATTAAAATGATGTATACAATGTACTAAAAGCTAAAAAATAATCAGGTAGGTCCTAGGTACTAATCATCACACCACTCTCCCTCATAAATCTAGGGTAGCGGTTCTCAAACTTTTTTAGTGACAGAACCCTTTTGGAAAAGTAAATATTTGGCTGGTTGAGTTGAACTGTTGGTAAAGCTTTTTTTATACCGAATGGGTTTGCTTTCAACCACAATCTAGCCCAGGGGCAAAGATGTGGTCGAGGATGTAGCAAGCTCACCCAAAAGATGCCTATTAGCTCCTGGCTGAAAGTTTGTCCGCTCACAGTTCCATATATTTGATTTAGATAGAAAAATAACGTGTTTCTTCTATACACTTATTTTAAATTCTAGTATCTACTATTCTTTTAATTTATTCGCGGAGCCCCACAAAGGCCTTGCGGAGCCCTAGGGTTCTGCGATGTACATTTTGAGAATGGCTGATGGGCAAACTAAAAAAAAATTGATAACCTAACTAAAAAAGTAAGATCTGATAAATTGCGACAACTTGAAAGCCTATCCATGTATGAATTAAATGTAACAATGTGTATAGAAAGAGGACCTGGCGGTATCTGTTGCCTAAAATAGTGAATGAACTGCCAAAAACACTGTGTAAAAAACTAAGCACGACTCCATCAAAGTATGTTAAAAACACAGTAAAACGCTATTTTATTGTGGACCAGCAAAGAGGTCCCCCGGGTCCTAATATATAACTATCACTTTTGACTGCAGATTGTTTGTGGATCTAATACTATTGTTATTATTATATTATAACCAATTTTAATGTAGTAAGTATTAAAGGTAAGAGTGAGAGAATATTTATAGGTATTTTCTTATACCTAATCTATAGAATTTGTAGATTTCGTAAGTAAATTGTTGTCATTATGTTAGAAATAAAAAGATTTTTTTTTTGACAAAAATTTATTATCTTTAGGATGTTAATTAAAATAAGTCAAAATAGTAAGTAACATTAGCATTTAATTTATCAATCAAAATAACCAAACAACAAACCAAGTAACAGAAAAGAACCCTGAAATAAATAAAATTAAATTGAAAATTTTCCATCATCTCGACATTCTGTAAATGGCTTATAACTTTTAAAAGGTTGTATCAATTTTGTTATATATAGGGCTTTAGGTAAATCTCTGATCTCCCATACAAACTGCGCTACACGCTCATGAAGTTTGTATGGGAACTCAATTTTTTTTCCTATTTTGACCTATTATTGGAGGAAAGTTGTTCAGTTTCATGGACTGATTAACCGCCCGAGAGGTTGAAAGAGAGATACCTTAAGCCCTGTATATATACAGGGTGTAAAAGACAGCTTAATAAAATTGAAACCCTGAACTCAGACAATCATTCCGAATGATTTTTATAGTGGAATTTTTCTCCTGAAAATCTTAATTTTTTTTCATGTTTTTTTTTATATTTTCTGCTTACATTTTTTATTATTTAATCGAATACACTCCATTTTGCAATAAAAACAATCATAACAACGTCAAACACGAAAACCAGCAGTGTACATCGCACTCCGATAGCTGCGATACGTTGCGTAGCGCCAAAGTAGGTAAATAATGGAAACTTCTTAACTTGACATTTCCGGAAGAAAATAGTTACTTCATTATTCTTTATTCTTTATTGTACACACATATACATACAGATTACAGAAGAGAAAGGACGTATACAACGGCGAGCTTAACTCAAGACAAGAAATTAGTTTTCTTCTAGCTAACCTATGTGAGATGGAGAGGCAGTTGAAGTGGGCAAGTGTGTACCAAGAGAAAATGTGAAAAACTTGTAGCTGATCATAGTTATCCCCCCATTTGAGTATTTGCTAAGCTGTCCATTATACCCTGTATATATATTTTTTAAATTAAAAATGGATTCGCTCTTGACCACAATCTAGCTCAGGGCAAAGATGCGGTCGAGGATGTAGCGAGCTCACCCAGAAGAAGGCTATTCACTCGTACTTTAAAGATATTTGGGTTGTATGAACTTGGGAATACAGACTCCGGCAGGGAATTCCATTCCTTGGCAGTGCCCAATATAAAAGATGAAAAATAGCGCTCAGTACGTATCCGAGGGATCTGGATAAGAAAAGTAATTATATTAATTACTCTTTGCACGTCTACCGCTTCACCTTCTGTATCGGTTCCTTCACCCCCCGGTTGCCTGGAAGAAATTGCTCTATAGCAATAAGGCCGCCGGATTGCACACTACATCATGAACATTTGTTTTTTGTTTAATGTTATGTTTTATGTTTTTTTTTGTGTGCAATAAAGAGTATTGTATTGTATTGTATTGTAAGAAAAGAGTGATACCCCGTCTGGTGAAATCCGATGTGTGTCTGGACGTCCGATGGAAAAAAGGGGCAGGCGGAATGAGCTTATGCAGCCTCAGCACACTCTCCGAAGTACATCTTATAAAAAACACATAGGCCAGCTACTTTTCCTCTATGAGCTAGGCTTTGGAGCTTAATATCCTTAAGCAGCTTTTTATCACCAATAAGCCTGCTGGCTCTGAGATCCACCGAGTCAAGTGCGGCTAGTTGGTATTTGGCCGAACCATCCCAAAGGTTGGCCAAAGGCCATTCTTTACAATGTCCTTTGGCCAACACCAACTTCTTTTTTAATTCATTTACTGTTCGAGCCACACAAATGTGGAACAGACTGCCGAGACCTATTCAAGAAAGCCCTTCTATTCACTCTTTTAAAAAAATTGAAAGAATACTTTCTTTCGAGACTCTAATGAGCATATAATATATGTATTATATAATATATGTATTTTATATTTATGTATTTTTTTTTGTAATAAGCATCGTTTTATTATTGTTGTATTTATTTAGTATTATTATTATTATGTTTTCCTGTGAACTCTGTGCGCAAATCTCTCTACCCCTTCTACTTATACAATTTCTCACTAGTTAGGTTGGCTGGAAGAGATCTCTTTTAGAGATAAGCATTTTCTGTTTGAGTACATCCCAAACTTTTGCCATTTTTTTAACCTACATAGTTTGCCAGTGCCAAAACGTCCTCATAATGCTGGACTGCTCGCAAAGTCTGCCAATAATCAGAAAGAAGATTTTTCTAATTTTATAGTCTGAGATGACTGGAAAAAAAACCCTTGTGAGGTAAAGATCATCTAATATTTAAATTTTTCTTGTTCGTTTTTCGTTACCTTATTATTTTACTAGCTTTCCGACCGCGGTTCCGCCTGCGTGGACTACAGGTTATATCGTGCCCAACTTTAGGATAAAATGTAGCCTATGTCCTTTCCCAGGCTCTAATATATCTCTGTACCAAATTTTATCACAATCGGTTCAGTAGTTTAGGCGTGAAAGACGGACAGACAGACACACCGATAGAAAGACAGACCGACAGAGTTACTTTCGCATTTATAATATTAGTAAGGATTAAGATATGATATGAAGTACAACTAAAAAACATTGTTATACCAAACGTTGTCATAATAAACGATTCACAAAAAATATTGGTTCATCAAAGTTTTCCATCCAAGGGAGTCGCCAGCCCTTGGCAAGCTAATATTATGGAGGATGAAAAAAATAAGAATTGTAGGTAAAATCAAGAGCATGATGTTTTACGATTATAGCCTCTGTGGCGAATTGGCGATTATAATAAGAACG
The DNA here is from genome assembly GCA_949987775.1 of Aproaerema taeniolella. Lineage (NCBI taxonomy): Eukaryota > Metazoa > Arthropoda > Insecta > Lepidoptera > Gelechiidae > Aproaerema > Aproaerema taeniolella. The sequence continues at coordinate 11,907,028 of OX465246.1, forward strand.
GTTGCAACTCTGGTTGCTTTGCAGTTGGTTGCATTTTTTTTATCTCTAGGGGGGGGGCGCTGCCCCTCCTTGCCCCCCCTTGGGGGGGGGGGACGCCCTTGGTTCCATCCTTCCATCCCGTAGACTTTACTAATTCAATTCGTCAAAATTAAAGTGACAGAGAAAAGTTATTGAATCAATGTTTTCCTGACTACCCTGGTTAAAGAATCATCTAACCTTATTTTTCTCTCTTAATTTACTTTGTCCTTTTTTCTGCTACAAAGAACACGTGTTTTAATTTATTTTTAACGTAATTTACAAGGGGCGGTAACATTTTTAACGACCTCAATACAATTCATTTATTGGATTCGTCAGACAGATCAAACAAACTCATGCTCAATATTGAGGTCTTTCATCGTAGGTAGTTAAGTCCTGTAACTCTGAATTGCTTTTCAAATATCTTATTAAAGTGTTTAATAACAAGGAACAGAAGATACACCAGAAAGTCCTGTCTTCCTGAGGAAATAGGTTAAACCTTAAACAATTGCTCGAAAAAAAACATTTCATATACATAACTAACTGCTTTACTTATACATACACTTTTAGGAGGTCTTGTACTCTCCTCTATATATAACAATTAGGGATTTCAATACTTGATTTTATTGTGTTCAGTAAATAGAACGGTCAAATTCATCAAAACGGAAATCCTCTTTTCAACTTCGATCTTTAGAGTTCATTCTAAGGGTGCTGTTACAAAGACTTTGGTTAACGATAAATCGACTTTAATACAAGAATCTGGAGACTTTGAAACCAAACTCAAAGTCAAAAATATCTTTATTTCACAGAACATTAAGGTCCGTGTTACAGAATGCGGCTCATACTCTGATATATACTTAAGTAGCAGTTGTCTTTGTCATTTTGATAGTGAGAGAAAGAGACAATCAATACTCAAGTATAAATCAAGTCCTTCTGTAGTACGGGCGTTAGGATGCTACTTAAAATAAGTCAAAGTACATTAGTTATTTTAATTCTTGCGCCTATTAACAAAGGTGCAATCTTCCTCTGAGAAAATAAGCAAAAAAATCCGAAGGTGCTGTTTTAAATTCAATTAAACAAACCTTACTTTCTAATTTTAACTTACTTAAATATATGAAATAACTCAGAAGGTGAGCGAAAGGTAAACACCTAATTACTCGTTCACGTACTTACACATTTCTTAGTTTTAGAGACCAATACTAAGAAAAATCCATAAATACTGATTTCCCACATAAATCATAGACCATAAAGTATAGTTTGGATTTTGGTTTCAGTTTTGATACTTCAATTTCAGAATTATTTAATGGATACAACGGCGCGCGAAATAGCGCTGCATACCATTTAAATATTCCCCAAATTAAACCGGGCACTCTATTGCTATGTTCGTGGTCCGAGGAAGCCTTCATAGTTCGTCGAAATGGTATTTACTTAATTAATATCCGGCATATTCAAGAAGGCCGAGAAAGAGAACAAGATATGTAAATATTTCCTTAAATTAGTACCTACAGGGACAGCTGGCGCCGAACTCCCCCTGATATAACGTAATTGCATAGTTGTTATTATCACCGACTGGGAAAAAAGAAGTCCTTAATTTGTTTTTAATCGACTTCAAAAAAAAGGAGGAGGTTCTCAATTCGGGTGTTTTTTAATGTTTGTTACTTCAAAACTCCGTCAATTTTGTTCGGAAGCATCTACTTCCAGATTGGTCCCATAAATTTTTTATCGAAATCGGTTTAGTAAAAGTTTAATATATCTACGAGGAAAGTTCTATGAATTATAAACGATAACCTTTAAAAGAGAATAAAATAAAATATTTTTAACAAAAAAAATTAACCCGCCTTCAAAAATTGTGAAATATTTTTTTAAAGCTGTTACGAGTGAGTAGTGTTTACGGGTAAAGCACTAAATAGGTGTATTCATAGCAGAATATGGTAAATAGAGAGGAATAATTTTTTTTGACGTCGGAGCCGAACAATACTCGTAGCCCAGTGGCGCTCGCTGATTTCAACCGTTCAGTGAATTAAGCAACGTAATACACAGGGGCAGGGAACCTGATGGGTTACCGAAATGGCAATTTATCACGAGCGTATCCGTGCTTCGGAGGGCACGTTTAGCTGTCGTTTCCGGCTTTTGTCGATCGTTAAACCAAGTCAGAGGCCATTGTGCGGTTTGAAAACTCTGACACCAGGGTTAGCCAAATTCACCACACACTTGACTATAACTACACGATAAGAAGAATTACTCGCATGGCTATTAAAACTATCTGCCTTATACTGCCAAAAAAAGCTGGTGCGAATACTTATTTTACTACACTTACGTAAATAGTAACTATTTATTAATCTGTGACTAAACTAGGTCCTGTTCATACCGGGGCGCCGACGTTAAAAAAAAATATTGCTCTCTATTTACCATATTCCGCTATGAATACACCTATTTACTGATTTACTCGTATAACCACTACTTACTCGTGAATATAGCTTTAAAAAAAAATTCACCCTTTTTGAAGGCGGGTCAATTTTTGTTACAAATATTTTATTATATTAAACCCTCGCGCGATTCTTGCACACCCGTGTTTGCAGGATTTGTATCGCACGCGTCGTGAACAAGCGCACGACGGGTTCTAGCTTTCCGCATGCGTCTTCATGGACAAGTAGCAAAAATGTTACAAAATAAAGATTTGAGACAAAAGTTTGGGTTGCCTCATTCGTTTTATTGTAATTCTATATTTTTCGTCTCGGGTTTACTTAGGTTGTTCACGTTCATTAAATGCAATTTTTACTGTTATGAAAGTAATGTTCCCTGTGATTAAGGAATAAAGCTAAATTATTACAATTTTCCTGAAAATGAAGCCCGGAATTTGCTAATCATAATCATAAATTTTATTTGCATAAAACATGGTATTACAAAGGGTGGTATAGTTATATTCCAATACAGTACAGTCATATTTTGCCAATGAAGTCATTAGCATGCAAATATTATTATTATAAATGTAAAATTATTATTATTAATGTCAAAAAAAAATTAAAAATATAAAATTATTACTTATATTAATGATTTTATATTAAAATATAAAATCGTTATGTCAAACTACCTCTAAAATTCAATATTGTCATTATAGGAATATGAAATATGAATGTTTTTATAATGTCACTCTGATAAAAATCTATAATATTCATTAATGTCAGAAAAAGCAATTACATAAACAAATAACCAACAGAATATTGGGCATGGCAGAAAAAAAACGTATATTTAAATTGTTTAGCGGGAATTTAATCCCTCGGGTCGGGGGCCACTGCCAATGATATCAATTTCAGTTGAACAAGTACATTGAGTTTGGCTTTTAATTTAACCTTTCATGATAGCCTTTCTGTTGTGAAAATTTTACGTATTACCACTCACGTTAATAGGGTTAAAAAAATACAACCGTAAAAAGTATCATCGGTTTTGTTGTAGGAAAAAGATTTTTCTAAAACTCACCCTGAGCCTAGTAGACGTAAGGATCTGCTTGCAGGTGATCGGATGGATGATGGCAAAGTAGCGCTCAGTGCAGATGACGACCAGGATGAAGATCGAGGCTGTGTAGCTGAGCGAGTGAACGAACTGGTACATCTTGCAGAGGAAGTCGCCGAACACCCAGCTGCAACCCAGTCACGTGTTTAATACCAACATCTGCTCCAACTTTAAACTTATCGTCGACTTCTTACGACGAAAACTCTTCGACTTAAAATTTCCAAGCGAACGTGAAATTTTCCATTCGGTAAAATGATAAAACTCTTAAGAATGGTTAAGTTCTACGATATTTTAAATATTTCTTTGAGTCTTTTAAGTTATTAGCTAAAAGCTACTTAGAATGCAACGAGCAAACTTACATGTTCAGAAAAGTATACTTATATAAATACAATAAATAGAATTGAACCGACACAAAAGTGAAAGTGAGTTTATTTGTCCTTCTTCACGTAAAACGGAGAAAGAGATCGAAGTGATTTTTAACATAAGAATAGTTATGGGAGGCTACAGAGTGAGAGTGACATGGGCTTATTTTATTTTCCTTGCAAACGAAGTAGCGGACGAGAAACAAGACTCAAGATGTAGGAGTATAATAAGCTTTTTCTTATTCAATTTCCTTCGAAAAGTAATTTAGAATACTTATAAATTAGATATCTAAAGACTGATTAGTATGTCAGACAACTTAAAAGATTTCCAGCTTCATAGGAGCTGATCAATATTAACCGAGAAAAAACGAAACTCCCGAATTATCTTACCGTAGTGCTAAATTGTCTTAAATAATTCTCCTACTTATGTTGATACTTGCTTCCAGCCTGTGGCTACGCCCGTGCAGAATTCGGTTATATTGTGCTCCAGAGGGAACTCTTAAAAATTTCACAATAAAATTAAGGCCAATGTCCATCCTAGCACCTTAAACTACTTATATCCATACAAAAATGTAATCAAAATCAATAGGGTAGTTTAGACGTGAAAATGAAACAGACAGACAGATTTCCCATTTATAACATAAACAGCATGGAAAAAATGACTAAAATAAAAAAAATTGGTAACTGAGAGACTTGCATTTACTAGCTGTTTTACATCGAATCTTTAACTTTTGTGCTTTGAGTCGTAGTTAATTACAAATTCCCTTGTTTTAGTCCATCCACTGCAGACACTTTGATAGATTTACTGCAACCACCAACGACAATTCCCACAATGGAGTAGGCAGAACACTTAAAGCTGTGTCTCTATTAATGCAACATGTATTTGTAATTCTACATCCTTAATGTTAAAGTAGAAGTTAATTAACGTAACTTTGTATAACATGGGTTACTTGATCTTATGAGATCATTACATTGTTAAATAAAAGTAATAAATAAAATTATCAATTAAAGCAGTTTAAAAAATGAATTAAGCATTAGTAATTATTTCTGGGAATCCACGAAATTTTTAAGCGTGTGATGCCGATTTGGTCGAGATATAGGTACCTACTTAGCCAAGTTTGTCTCATACTTGATTATACCCACAATTAAATCTAAGGAAGAAATGAAAAGTTGAACGGAAGTTATACCAAGATACAGAGTGAAAAAACTAAGCAAATATTTTTTTATGTCGGTAAGTTGTAGTTGGGGTGAAAGTAACTTATTTAAGACCCGAGACGTGGTCTGGCTACCGAGCGTAGCGAAGGCGCCAATAGTTCGAGGGACTGAATAAGTCTTTAACCCGAGGTAAACACTGTGCTTTTCATTACGAATACAAGGAAAGTAAAAAAACATGAATAAGCTGGACTCATTGCTGCTACCTATGCGGAAGTATAAACAAAACTCTACAACTCGAAAAAACAAATGAAGATCGGATTGCCACTTTCCCGCTTATTTTGTTTCTTTTTCTGTGGCCGGACAGCTATTCAACCAATATTTTTAATTTTCATGATTGAAATAATTGAATTTTTTTTGCCCAAATCTATGTTATTTTAAAGAAATAGTTAAAAGTAAATTATAAATAAAGTTATTTAAAAAAAAATTCCGTAATTAATACTTAATTTTTTGTTATTTCAATTTTACATCGCGCTGTAATTGACTGATGGCTGTATAGAAAGTTGGAACATGTCTTTTTTATAATTTGACAGCTGTCAGTTGAAAACGGTTCTCCCTAGGGTTGAAAAGTATTACTTTAAACTCGCTCCTCAGGCAACTTCAGACCTAATTTCTGAGTATGAGTAATGAAAAAAGAATTTTCAATAAGTAAATAAAAAATATTGTACAAAAATTGTATTTTCACAAAAAAATGAGTAAGGCAATGGCTGGAATTAAAAAAATATTACTTGTCAGCAGAAGATTTATATAACACGAATAAAAACCAATCCCGAAATTCTGAGATTAACTTTCACATACACGCTGAATTTGCCGTCGAAAATTGATTTTGTACACGACAGGTTTATTTATGTTCTAGTTTATTGAACACATGGGTCTAAGCTAAGTAGATATTGATGAATAGCTTTTGATCAAAGGATATTTATTTCAGCAAAAGATTTCAGCTGTAAGTTGAAATTAATTACATGAAGTTTTAGTCTGAATCGCAGTGTTTAATAGTTCAAATTAAATTTATAAATCAGAGAAACTAGTAGCAAATTAAAAGCTGAATAATACTAAAACTCCGTTAAATTAAAATATTTCGTGATAACTTTCAATAGGGCTGAAAAAGGGAACGAAGTCCTGGGCGGAATGCTAGTTTTAAATACAGGGTGTAAAGGACAGCTTAGCAAATACTTAAATGGTGGAATCTACCCATAACTATCATGAGCTATAAGTAATAATTTTTTTCCGGAAACGTCATGTTAAGGAGTTTTCATTATTTGCCTTCTTTCGCGAAAACACGCGCGCTATCCCCCCGCGCCGCGCTGCTATCGGAGTGCGATTTATATTGCTGGTTTTCGTGTTTTACGTTATTGTGATTGTTTTTTATTGCAAAATGGAGTGAATTCAATTACACAATAAAAAAAACAACGGGTTGCACTCCGGGAGTGCCGGCAAAAGTGAAAACTTGAACATTAACGTTGCGCATTATTATTATTTTTTTTGCTGACACTGTAGTTTGTTGCTGTTTTTGCGCGAGCCTCCTTGCAACTTTTCAACGCTCGTCTTGTAGAATTGTCCAACAAGCTGGTTGGACTATCTACTGATTTTTTCAGGATTTGTTCTAGTGATGAAGCTAATGTTGGTGTACTTTGAATGGGGGCCATAATGAGTTTTTTTCTGCTTCCGTTCAGGATTAATAGGTCCGAAGTTGTTTTTTGATGTCTTCTTTTTTGAACGAAGTTGACAGTTCCAGGTAACTCGGCGATCTCTTTCTAAATCTGCGCGAATGAGCTCATACCTCATAGCAGTAACATTAGCACATTCCAAGTCATAAGATTTTTTACAAGAGGAGCAAGTTAAAAATTCACTTTTTTTCAATTTATTATTGCATTTAAAGCAAGAATTTGTGACTGGGGGCCATCATTATATATCAGAAACAGGTAAAATGGAAATAAAACAAAAAACACAAAAATAGACAAAAAGATCCTTCGACTCCTCGCCGACGATCTGATAACTTAACCACTCGGCCAAAAGTACAAAAAGACTTTCAGTTCACTTCGTGGTTTCGAACTCTCAACCTGTTGCTTACCATCTGGCAACTCAACCACTCGACCAAACTGACTACTTTCAATTTAGTGAAATAGTCTATCGGTATTTACGCGCTATGTGCGAATAATCGTTAACATCGTTGACATCTGTCACAGAGATAAAGCTATATTTTACCATAGGGCTGCCATCCGTCCGGGTTTCCACCCATACTTTAAAGTGCACATCGCCGCTAAAAAAGTTTTCACTTCAAAAAAGATGGCAACCCTATCCTACGCATTTTCAATCAGCATCACGTGACCGTGACGTGTCCTGATGCAAGTTTAACATGTTTTACCCATACTTTAAAGTACCCAGCGCCGCTAAAGAAGTTTTAACTTAAAAAACCGGCCAAGTGCGAGTCGGACTCGCGCACCGAGGGTTCCGTACAAACCTAGCTTAAAGGTATTGTAGACCTGAGTATTTGATATGAATTTCAATTTAATACCTCAACGCGTTCATGAGGAAAGGGGTAGTAAGTTTAAAGATATTAAAAATATTTTTATGATATGATGTAATTAAAAATTTATGGTTTTCGCAATTTTTCCTTTATCTGTGCTATAAGACGTTGCTCCGTACCAAATTTCAAGATTCTGTGTTCACGGGAAGTACCCTGTAGGTTTTGATTCCTTTGCGAGTGTCAAAAATTTGCGGAAATTTGCGGCATAAACGGCTGTATCTTTTGATTGCGTTGGCTTAGAAGTTTGATTTTTTCACAGCTTCAAGGGACAGTAGACCTGAGTAATTGATATAAATTTCAGCTTCATACCTCCACGCGTTCCTGAGAAAAAGGGTCTTGACAGACGGACGGACGGACGGACAGACGGACAACAAAGTGATCCTATAAGGGTTCCGTTTTTTCCTTTTGAGGTACGGAACCCTAATAAGCAGAAAATATCAAAAAACATGAATAAAATCAGATTTTTTTTCTGGACAAAAATTCCACTGGAAAATCAATTAGTCCAGGGTTTCAGTTTTTGCTAAGCTGTCTTTTACACCTTGTATAAACCTGTTAGTGACAATAAGGAACACAACAAAAAAAGAATCATCCAAATCGGTTGAGCCGTTCTCGAGTTTTCATTTTTATATAAATAGATAAAGAGTAGACGCTATATAGAGTCAAAGACAATGATGCCTTTAGAAATCTTTAGCGATAAATTTGGGTTCAAGAAGTATTTTTTATTGTTATCATAAATGGATAGAAGGAAGATCTTTCCCCAGCAGCGGAATACAAAATGAGCTACAAAAAAGTTTGTGATATGGCACAAGAAACGATTTAGTAGATGTTCTGGAACTACGACAACAATTCATACGGGCATACGTGGAGTTAGATTACGTCCGGACCGGTCATTTCAGTCGGGGTTAACATTGAATAGCGTCCGGTTTGGTTACACTAGGAATAGTAGAATCAGGCATTTTTAACATCGCTATTCAACAAAGTCAAAGAAATCCACGACATACATGTTGTTGGAATACCAAATAGGTTCGAGGCGCTTTTGTCAGGTCTCTGATTCAAGGCTTACTTTTATTAGTGTTCGTAGTTTAAACTATGAGTGCGTATAGTTAGCAGCCTCAAAGACGATTTTGATGGTTTTGACTATGTCAAAGAATAGTTACTAAATAGTGATAAATAGTGACAAAAGCATATAAATAGTGACTCTGTATTTAAAAAGATATTCGAGGTTCTTAGTGAGGCTGCTAGCTTGACGTATATTTAGCAGACACACTAAGAAATACAGCTCGTATCAAATTGACTTATATGTCAAAAAACTGTGATTAAATAGTGACTTCTAATACTCGAACTTTCAATAATAGTGATTCAATACATTTCGAGATATTACAGCATATCGGTGAGGCTGCTAACTTGACGCTGTTGGCAACGGTCATTCCAAAGAAACGGGCTGGAATTTTAATCAAATTAATATACCAAAAAATAGTTACTGAAATAGTGATTCCTATGATATATTAAAAAAAAGAATCCTTCTTCTCTATTCCTCAGAAATCAGTCGTAAACTTCTACGTACTAAATCTCGATGTAGGTTTTTGATCAATTTTAAACTTTATTGCAATATAATAGGGTTTAAAACTAATTTTTATAATGTGGCGAGTACCGTCGCGCACAATAGTAGAATGTACTTACTGATATGTTTTTAAACGAGTCAGTTTATATATACGTATTTAATTTACCTGCTCGTTTTGTATTCAAAATAAGTGTTATGAGCGTGGAAGAATGATATTGCATAATTTCAATTAAACTGTTATTTTTATTTAGCAACCTAAAATTACACGTAGGTTCTTTTTACGAAATACTTAGTTTTTTTCCGAGAGATGGCGTAGTTCTTAATATGAACAGATATTGTCATTTAGGATGAATTATTGGGTGAAACTGTAATTTCTTAATATATCCCCACTATCTTACTAATATCATAAATGCGAATGTAACTGTCCACCTGTTTGTTACGCTTTCACGCCTACAGAACCGATTTTGAAGAAATTTGGTACAGAGATAGATAAGACCTTGGGAAAGAATATAGGCTACATTTTAAACCACATCTGGGTACAGAATTCAAAGACCATATATGTATTTCTTAGCTATGTCTTCAATTTATATTTCTTCACTTCTCTCACTCTCCGTAAACTGATAGTGTTTTGTTTACGAAGAACTATGGCGGCAAAAAGCACTGCCGCTGGATCTTTGTCGAAACCAAACGGAGCGGATACACTGTATCACTTGAATTACGTTTTAACCGAATTCCAAAAAGGAGGAGGATTTATGTTCGACTGTATACAGGGTCACAGATAATATAATACTAGAGACAGGGTGGAATTTTGTAATGCCACCTGAAGGGAAAGTACTCTTAATACTGTAGATAGAAAATTGTACTCAAAGAAAACATTCCTTTATTTTTGAAAAGAAAGAAAACTGCATTCAAGGATTTTAGAAAATTCGCTTGCCACAACCGGGAATCGAACCGACTAAAATCTGCAAGAATACCCTTACAATAGAATCCGGACAAGAGTCCCTTACAATAGAATCCGGCAATCATGTAAACAAGATAATTCAAACACGATTACTCCGTAATTGCTTACATTTGAATATCGATCCTGATCATATTTACATTTTAAGGAACCATACATTGTTCTTACTATCATTTCGACACCAAATAACTTCTTTATGATAGTTATTTTATTAAAAAATACTCGGACGTCGAAAATTTCAATGATTTGTAAAACGGTTGTAACGGAACGTTTTTACGGTTTAAATTTCACACCCGGAACTGTCGTGCGGTCTCACCAAGCGTGTTTCAAGTATGAGGGGTGGCATCGGCTATCTTTCGTCGGTGTTGCCGCTTTTGTGCGAAAGCACACAGGTTATGTTATGAGTTTGTTTCGAGTCGGGTTGAACATTTATTTCAAATTTGCAAATCGATTACAGTAAAAGAATTCAAAGACTTCTGATTTATTAAAGAGTTTTTCAAATGATTAAATTAACCAGTTTTATTCAATTTTCACCAAAAATTCACCTAAAATTACGTTACCTGTTCCTGTTAAGAAATACGCCATCTCTTGGAAAAAAAACTAAGTATTTCGTAATAGGAACCTACATGTAATTTTAAGGATACTAAATAAAAATAACAGTTTCATTAAAAGTAGGTATGCAATTTCCTTCTCTCACACTCATAACACGATTTTAAATATAAAATGAGTAGGTAAATATGTATGTATATTGACTTCCTTAAAAACAAATCAATAAGTACATTTCACTTTTCTGCGCGACTGTACATCGAGATTTAGTACGTAGAAGTTTAAGACTGATTTCTGAGGAATAGTGAAGAAGGATTCTTTTTTTAAATATATCATAGGAATCACTATTTCAGTAACTATTTTTTGGTATATTAATTTGATTAAAATTCCAGCCCGTTTCTTTGGAATGACCGTTGCCAACAGCGTCAAGTTAGCAGCCTCACCGATATGCTGTAGTATCTCGAAATGTATTGAATCACTATTATTGAAAGTTCGAGTATTAGAAGTCACTATTTAATCACAGTTTTTTGACATATAAGTCAATTTGATACGAGCTGTATTTCTTAGTGTGTCTGCTAAATATACGTCAAGCTAGCAGCCTCACTAAGAACCTCGAATATCTTTTTAAATACAGAGTCACTATTTATATGCTTTTGTCACTATTTATCACTATTTAGTAACTATTCTTTGACATAGTCAAAACCATCAAAATCGTCTTTGAGGCTGCTAACTATACGCACTCTAAACTATCTGTATTGTTATTTGACCCTTAATTTTTCTTATTTTTTTCCAGGCCATATACGTCCCCTCCGAGGGGCACCGGCCTTCCTTCGAAACACGAAGGGGATAAATTATTGATGAATTTATATTTATAACTAGCTGACCCGACAGATGTTGTCCTGGTTTCTTTTTTTTCAACTTTCTTATTTTTTTCATTCATAAGAACCTTCTCCTGATAATAACGAACAGAACAAAAAAAGAATTAGCGAAATCGATCCAGCCGTTCAGGCGTGATGCCGTGACCAAGGGAAATAGGGATTCATTTTTATATATATAGATTAAAGACCTAGTTGTAATTCCTTAATTAAACAACAATATTAATATTTGTAAAAGGATTAATATTTGTATTGGTACGGACGGCCGCAACTCAGGTTACCACACGCGTGCACTCTGTACTATTACTTTATGAGTGGTTTTGCAATGATAATGGAGTAGCCTGATGCGCTGGCCTCTTTACATTATTTGTTTTTTTTTTATTTTAATGTGTTCCAGTACAATTTTTAATAAGTATAAATGTACAATACTATAGGACAAATAAATTCAACACATTAATTTTATTGGAAATATAATACCTAAATGTAATTTTCCTTAACTTGTTAGTTTTCAAATGTTTTTATTTATTCTGAAAAAACGGTTCTTTGTAAGAAACCAATAGGTCAGGGGTTCCCAAACTGTGCGCCGCGGCGGCCAGGTGCGCCGTAGAAAGTCCAGAGGGGCGCCGCGAGGCAATCCTCTTTAGCATACTCCGATACCTTTAGTATTTGCGGGTACAAAATAAACAATGCCACGCTTTAAAAAATGTGTGGAGATCACCAAGCTCGCCCATCACATTGACTACTGAGGTAGCTACTGTATTTTATTTTAGTTTTTCTTAACTCTCTCTTTAATGGTTTGTTTTAATGTAGTATTCCAAAAAAAAATCTGCTTCATATAGTTAATGTTTTAACTGTTTACCTAATATTATTTCGGCTATTTCTTCATCTGTACCTATCTATTTCGACTAGCTAGCTAGGTTAGGGTGCCGAGACAAAATTCTGAACCTGTAAGTGCGCCGCGGACTGAAAAAGATTGGGAACCCCTGCAACAGGTTATTAATAAATATAAAAAAAACTTCGTTCGGATTCGGGAAAATTATGTAGCCTATATTACTTATGGATAATGTGGCATTTAGATGGTAAAAGAATTTTTCAAATGGGTTCTATAGAAATCTCAAAAATTACAAACATATTTCAAATTTATCAATAAACTAGCTGTCCGCCCACGCCTTCGTTCCCGTGGGAAGTGTCCCAGTGGTTTTTCAATTTTTTTAAAATAAACCTGGTCATGACAATAAGGAACACAACAAAAAAGAATCATCCAAATCGGTCAAGCCGTTCTCAAGTTATAGCGCGACCAGAAGAAATAGGGGTTCATTTTTATATATATCATTTTTATAATATAAACTAGCTTTCCGCCCGCGGCTTCACCCGCGTGAACTTCGGGAACCGCGTGAAGTTTTTTCCCGCTAACTCCCGTTCCCGTGGGAATTTTGCAATATCCTGTTGCAACTAAGCTTTAAGTTTACTAAGGTACTTGCATGCCAAATTTCAAGCGTCTAACTTAAGCGGTTTAGATTTTTCATACAAAAGGATTTTCCCGCTAATTCCCGTTCCCGTGGGAATTTCGGGAATTCCTTTCTAAGTGCACCTCTACGGTACCTAAGCTACGTCCCTTCCAAATTTCAAGTGCCTACGTTTAGCCGTTTAGGCTGTGCGTTGATATGTCAGTCAGTCAGTCAGTTTCTCCTTTTATATATTTAGATTACAAAAAAAAATGTGAAAAATTATTATCAGTCAAATAACCCGCCTTGGTGCAAAGTTCAACGTGACAAGCCCCCGCCCGTTACGTTGAAAAAGATACTAACACTCGCGGCATTACCACGTTGAATGGCAATGGACAACCTTTGCACCCAGTTAGACCCGGCGCGGGGGTCTAATTTGAATAATTAGATTTAGCGTTAATAGAGTTTGCAAATATCCTATTTCAGATTCCACTATCACATTAATATGTGGTTGGAATCTGGAACTATCACTCGACATACCATCTGAAACACAGCCGAGTTCACATCAGAAATCAGTTCATTTCACCAAAAATAATAATGACAATCATTTCCCTAAAAGTGTAAGAAAAAATCTAATACTTATTCCCTTGTGTGACTAGCCTGATACCTAAGTCGATAATGACTTCGCCCACTGATCTGAAGGTTGCGAGTTCGATTCCCGATCAACACGAATATGTGTTTTTTCACGTATTTTCACGTATTTTCACGAAGTTGTTCGAGGTGTTGCATGTATAATTTGTATAAATCTTCAACTACTACAAAAGTATTTGTGTAAATAAACTCTTTGATCAGTTATTATCTATAGTACCAAGCATTACTGTGAATTGTCGAAGAATATTAAATACTATATTATTATGTCTTACTGTCCCGTGCCCCTTGGTGGGGACGTATATAGGCTGATGACGACGCATGTCGTACTAACACACTTTGGTGTCAAGGAAGACCATGATAATGTTAATTTTAATATTTACTTTTATTCTTTTTTATAGTGACGTCTTGCACTATATCACTCAATTCGATACGGCCGCTCTCTCAAAAATCTCCAATTTTGAAAAAAAATTAAATTTTTGACAGTATGAGATTACGTTTATAAATAAATAATATAACAACAAAAATAAAAAATGTAAACTATTTTGATCTTAAGCTGTAAACTATCATTTTGATCTGTGCAATACATCCCGTCAGACCTCGGAATTGGGTATTCTGGCGTAATACATTTATTTTTGAAATATTCATCTGTTTGTACGTTTTCCCTCGTATATAAGAAAACTTCAATCAACCACGATTTGGTATCTAATGTGATACATGGTGCGCAACCCAATGTATAATTTGACACCGTGCGATCTGACAACTATAATAGCGTCACCTTATATCTGTTCCTCTGAGCACTTTTTATAAAGAACGTGACATATTTTCTCAACTCATCATTCATGTACTTACTATTTCTGAATTTGTACAACAGAATTAAAATCCCATTCGCTTAACGTAACAAGATTGCCGCAGCTTTTGGCAGCTGTAGCTATTAGACCGAGCGACGTACAAAGTAAACAAAGTTTGGGACTATAAACGTGTAGCCATTAGTATGCAACGCGCCTAGTGCACGGTGCAATCTACTCACTCCGCATGTGGGCCAGAGCCTCACTTATTTTTGGGCCAAATACGAGAGAGACACAAGGTCCTAAAAAACGACACTTCAAACAAATACACCTACAGCAAAAATGGCGAAATTCTTACACTAGTTCACATTTTACACTTCCCAAATTGCCTAAATAAATTCTTCTATAAAATTGTTAACGCAATTAAAAATTGGAGAGTATTTTTAAGTCTTCATTTGTGGTATTTAACAATAAAAAGGGTGAAGTTTATTTAGGTCTACTCAACGGGAGTTAAATTTCTAAATGAGGCCCTGCGACAACCTACAAGAACTGTTGTTTTCCGTATTTCCCCGCTTCCCGCTTTGGAACAAATAGCGCGCCCTAAAATCCCGACGACACAGACACACACGCGGACATGTGCAGTTTATTACACAGCTATTATGTTTGGAAACACGCCAGAGTAGGTAGTTATATGAAGTGTCTTTTATGTTACGTCACGTATGAAGACAACTAAGGCTAAGATTGACCCGGGCTTGGACGAATATAAACCATTGAGATAATAATGGTCTGAACAGATTTTCTTCATGACCCGGGTTTAGCTTGTGTATAAGATGATTTAAGTTTAGGTTGGCGATTAACCTTCACTAAGGATCTAGATATAGGTATCAAATTTACTTAGGTATTGTTGTGAACGCATAAAATACTGAAGCTTCAAAGGCAATAAGTAACAGGGCTACGTTCTATTTTCTGTCGCAAAAAAAATCTTTAGAATTCTACGACATGACATATTTCCGAACACAATACCTAACAGATTTTCCCGATTGGAATTTGTATTTCTACGCTCGAAAGCTAGAAAAAAATATGTTTTCAATCAGAACAATGTTTATTTTTGTTTTCTACGTTTGCCAAACAATTTTAAATGGGAAATCGATGGAATTTGTGGAGCAGAGATACCATTAACTAATGTAAACATAACGCTCATTTGGGATTAATCAAACAAATATGTGAGCACAGCGTCAGTCCTGCTTTACAGATATCTATGTATTTGTCTGGAATATTATAGGCGTTACCTATAATAATTAATACTTTAGTTACAACTGAAAATGAATGAATCTATGAAGTAGGTACATATTTTACTCCATATACAAAGAAGAAGAAAAAAGATGGTAACGATTAAGTAAGATTATCTAAATATTTTATTAGCATATAGACAAGTTAAGACAATATTTGACTACCTAAAAGGATTTTCTTAAAATAAGGAGTAAATGTCAATATATGTAGTTGAAGACTTAACGTAGATCATAGAAAAGAAAAAAAATCTATTTTCTCAGGTTAAAATGAAATCGTAATTCACAGATATTATAAAGCTTTCTGAAGTTAAACTGATAATCTGTAAAAAAGGGCCAGTGAACTTAATTTAATTTAATTTAACAGTTTATTGTACACAGGAAATAACACAAATATTAATACAGACAAATAGAAAAACGAACACAAAAGGCACAGCTTATTTCTTTAAGAAATTTCTTCCAGCAGACCTGGGACAGTGAGAGGCGTAAAATAAAACGGCGTAACTTACTTAACATTATAAATGTAAATGAAGCTAGGAGACAAAGATCTCACAAAATATTCAATTTGATAATCTATATAGATGTTTTGTTTTACTAGGTAAGGTTCTCTGTTTGTTTATGTCTATACTAATATTAAAAAGACGAAAGATTTGTTTATGTTTGTAACGAATAAACTCAAAACTACTGGACCGATTGCAAAAGTCTTTTCACCATTAGAATACTACATTATTCCTGAGTAACATAGAATACACAATTTTCCAGAATTCCTACGGGAACGAAGTCACAGGCAAAAAGATAGTTATTAATAAATTATATGGTTATTCTAACCTTCTTATTATCATGATTACTTACATTATCCTTTAAAAAGTTTTATATCTGGGTTAATGGATTCTCTATCTGACCTGATAGGAAGTAAGAAGCGTGTACATTTCCGGATGACGTTTTCATAAGTATTTATTTCTACACTGCTAGACGACAATTTACAGAGTAAAATGGAAACTGACGATAAAGGACAAAAACAATTCAAACCGACAACAAGAAAGAATGATAGTGTGCAGTGAACGACTCCCTTAGGACACGTCTTGCATAAATCGAGTGCTCCTGTATTTACAAAGGCTGCTGTTATTCTTTCTGCAAACATCCTTCTTACTTCACTTTCGTTGGAGTACATAAATTGATTTACATTTGTAGCGTAGGTGCGAAAAAACATATGTGTAAATTCGGGATTGAGCACACGGTAATCACTTAGGGTCTTTTTAATGCTATTGGGAATTAAGGCTCTAAAAGAAGCTTATTTATATTGACTTTAAATGAGTTAGAGAAACTGACAACTTCTCTAACATTTTTTTTTAATATTTCAAGTTTCTTTAATGAGTTAAGTAACTTTAACTCATTAAAGAAACTTGAAATATGAAAAAAAATGTTGGCCTTTCCATACAACATGTGCAATCAGCTGATTTGCCTTTGTATGGGAACTCAACATTTTTTTTTAAAGTTTGTATAGGTTGCTTGGGGACGTTTGTTCAGTTTTATGTTTCGCTAGATAAATATATATATTTTTCATCCCATCTATTCGAAAAGGACGACTTGGTTCGCTTTTAAGTGCGTAGGTGTTGTAGGTGTAATTAGTATAGGTGGTGTTTTCTATAAGAAACTTTTAGCGGGCAGTAATGAGTTATAATCCTCTTTATGAGTGCGCCGCAATTATCTTTTCCTACCATTTTTGAATAAGTGCGCCGCAAAGATCTTTTTCATTACTCATACTCAGAAAGTAGGTCTGAAGTTGCCTACGGAGGGGCTTGAAAGTGATACTTTTCAAGCCTAGGTAGAATCGCTTTCACCTGACAGCTGTCAAATTAAGTATTAAAAAAATATGTTCCAACTTCCTATACAGCCACTCTATTACAGCGCGATGTAAAATGGAAATAACAAAAGTTAAGTATTCATTAAAGAATACTTTTTTTAATTACTTTTTAATAATTTACTTTTAGCTATTTCTTTAAAATAACATAGATTTTGGCCAAATATTTACCATTTTTTTCAATGATGAAAAAGAAAAATAATGGCTGAATTGAATAGCTGGCCTGCCTAAAAAAAACATAATAGGCGGGAAAGTGGCATTCCGATCTTCATTTGTTTTTTCGAGTTGTAGAGTTTTGTAACTTTTGCATAGCAGCAATGAGTTCAGCTTATTCATGTTTTTATTTTTACTTTCTTTGTATTCGTAATGAAAAGCACAGTGTTTACCTAGGGTAAAGGACTTATTTAATCCCTCGAACTATAAGCTCCCTCGCTACGCTCGGTCGCCAAATCCCGTCTCGGGACTGAAATAAGTTGCTTTTTTTTAATAAACATTTTTTCTTTCTTTCTTTCTTTCTTTCTTTCTTTCACCCCTAAAGTAACAATGTACAATTACGCGCACTTTTTGAATTTGGAACATCTTAGTGTTCAGTGCCAAAGAAATCGAACGCAAATATTATTTGAATTAAAAACTGGCTGGTACTCGTACGATGGCCCATGTCGCGCCACCGCCACCGGCTGAATAAGAAAAAAATAAAGCAAAACGCGCCAGCCAATTTTTTAAGCGCCAATTTTTTATTTACGGATTGTTAGAAATTCATGGTTTTATTTTAAAAAATTAGTTCTTCAAGTATAGAATTAACTTTAGAACTGTTATTTCTAGAGATCTGTTAAACATACAGAGCTGTGGTTGCGCTCAAATTGTTGATAATTGTATCTTCTTTAGAAGTGTCATAGATGACTTTGCTGTAAAATGCATGTTTTAGATGGTGTAAGCAAAAAACTAAAAAAAAGGCTGAAAATTCCGAGGTTTTTCGAACACCGCGATGTTAGCACAGGTCTTTTGAGGTTGCAAATTTGGTCTCGTATCTATCCTAACAACATTGGGGGCGTCCATTGATTACGTGAGGTGTTTTTGGCGATTTTTCGAACCCCCCACCCCCTCTGGTGAGATGTTGTGAGATTTGGCTCGACCCCCCCCCCCTCCCCCCTATATCTCGCGTGATTTTTATGAAAATGCTTAGTTTTAGTGTAAATACGTTAATTGGTAATTTATTTAGAAAACTTACATAATTTGCCTATTTATTTTTTAACTTTTAATAATCGAACAATAAAAAACAGCTATGATTTACCAACTTAAATTTGAAAAAAAAGATTGTTCTAATTCAGTCCACGGGAACTCAGAGTGGCTACCGGAACAACATGGTTTAGTTGGTTTAACTTAGCTTTCCCGCAATTTAACACTATTTTTTTTTTGGGAGTAAATATTACGTGATATTTGTAGAGACCCCCCCTCTCCCCCACGTGAGATTGAGTGAGATCCGGCCCGACCCCCTCCCCCCCCTAAACGCCTCACGTAATTAATGGACGCCCCCATTCCAAAAAATCAGGACCTGGCTATTTTTTGCGACCTAGAATGTTTAAGACGACTGGTGTAATAGGGAGCAAAACATTTACAGTTATGTAACATAACTCACCTGGGTATAAGGTATATGGTAAGGTTTTGGAAGACGCAAAACACTCCGACGCATAAGTCTGCCACGGCCAGGTTCGCCAGGAAGAAGTTGGTGATCGATCGCAGCCGCCTCGATAGCGTCACCACCAGTATCACCAGCAAATTTCCTGTAGAAACATAATGAGATTAATGAATCTATCTTCTTCTATCTATATACTTACATAAAAAAGAACCCCTATTTCTACTGGTCACGCTATAAACTTGAGAACGGCTTGACCGATTTGAATGATTCTTTTTTTTCTTGTGTTTACTATTGTCAGGAGAAGGTTCTTATGAAATAATAAAAAAGAAAGTTGAGCGAAACATTAAAAAAAAAAAGAAAACAGGACAACGTCTATCGGGTCAGCTAGTCTACATCTACACTAATATTATAAAGAGGAATGATTTGATTGTTTGTTTGTTTGTTTGAATAGGCTCCGAAACCACTATTACTGAGCCAATTTGTCAAATTCTATTAACATTAGAATGCTATATATTATCACTGATAAACATAGGCTACATAATTTTACCCGTATTCCCACGGGAATGAAGTCCCGGGCGGAAAGCTAGTTAGTTATAAATTAACTCGAATAATTAGAATACAAGTCTTTGATTACAAATTGAAGTCCTTGGCGTCGATTAGCCAGCTTAGAACATTTTGTAATTAACATTTTGTCTATCTTTCAATCAGAATGTTTTCATTAAATACCTAATTGAAAAAACAAAATTATGTAATTGTTAACGGAAATGTATGTAGTCCGTAATTGGATACGATTCCTGGGAAATGTATATAATTCCTAAAATCGCCCGGAAATGTGTGAAATTAATTATATTTGATACATTTCCTAGAAAATGTATACATTTCCTAAATACCAATCGGAAATTTATAAATGTTTGATTTTGTCTGTTTATAAGTCATTCGACTTCTTAGTTTTATTGCGACAGACGGAACTGCGACAGGTCAGTTCTAACACGTTAAGGGTTGGTTGAGTTAGGTTAGGTTAGAACTGCAACCCCCAAGCGAGCGTGCCGCGGTAGCGGCCGGCGAAGGGCCAAAATAGTACATTATGCTATAAGTATGCTAATACTAATACTTCGGCTCGGGCTCTAAACTCGCCTCTAATGTAATATCCAATGCGCACGCGTGTCATACGACGTTTTTCAACACATTTGCGAGGAAAGAAAGAATAAGTTTCCATAAGTTTTAAAAATAACATTAAATTAAATTAAAAGGTAAAAAGTAAAGGGCCGTCTGGTTCGCGACCACCCTCCTACCGAAGTCCGACGCCAAACAGCTTGCTGTGTTCCGTCGGTGCGTGGGAGTACCAGTGCCTTTATAGGCATTTTCTGGGTTAACTCGCTCCATCGTCGACCTCATCTTTGACCTTATGGTCAAGATTGAGGTCAAGAGTTAACCCATCTTATAATAAAAAAAAAAAAAAATATATATATATATATATACTTATTCATTTCCTAGGATATGTGTGTAATGTGTATTAAAAAATCTTTGAAACTATATTTTATTCATTTCCTAGAAAGCTTCGGAATAGTATACATTTCCTAGGAATTGTATACAATTCCTAGATTTCATACATTTCCGGTAACATAATCATTGTATAATTAGATATTGTTACGTCAAATGGGGAAACTTGGGACGATTTTCGAGTTCAAGGGCAAAAAATAAATAAAATCGTTGTTTTAGAGATCTAATTCATTTTTAATAATTACAGTTGGTACTTATACACACATCAACGCGGTCTAGGGATATTACACGATTTTTCATACAAAAGAGGTCTGTTTGAGAAGCTATAATAGCATACTCGAGATACATAGAGGGCTATACTATTCAGACGAGTAAGTGCAAAACCTGAATTTTCAATTCTAATCAATAAATTTTGTTTTACTTGAAATTTGTGAAAACGTCACGAAAATGAAAAAAAAAATTGCGTAAATTCGACCATTTTCATACAAAAAGCAGGCAAAAAGTACATTTTCGTTTTCGTTTCCGTCACGTTTTCACAAATTTTAAGTAAAACAAAATTAATTGATTAGAATTGAAAATACAAGTTTAGCACTTGCTTGTCTGAAAATTTAGCCCTCCATGTATCTCGGGTATGCTTTTATAGCTTCTCAAACAGGCCTATATTGTATGAAAAATCGTGGAATATCCCTAGACCGCGTTGATGTGTATATTTTATGATTCCTATATGTTATTAGTGTTTTTGGCATTCGTTTTTTTTATATATTTTTTAAAGTGCTTGTCCCAAGTTACCATATAAGTTGGGGAAACTGAGGACATTAATGTTCTGACCATAATAACCCATGTTAGCCATTTAATATGACAACTTGAGACTTAAATAATCCGAATTTATCGTTATTGTAACCAATTACTAGAGGGCGCTGTAAACAAAACATGTTTTTTTTCCTCGTTCTAAATTGTGTAATGGATGCGTTCAGGATTAAATGAAATATGATGAAAAAAATTAAATAAATAGAGAAACGTTTATTAAAGGTATTAAAAATTGTATTTTTGAATGAGGTCATAATCAGTCTTTTGTTTGCAATCTTCTACAAATATTTAACTTTCTTTTAGACTCTTAAAATCAATGTCTTATTCTTACATACTAAACAAAATCCCAAAAAATCAACATATATCTTCTAAAATAGGAACTTGCGTAAACTTATCTGACACCTATGGTTAGATCAAAACTAAGAAATATCATTTTTTTTATTAAGAATGGGTTCGCTCTTGACCACAATCTAGCTCAGGGCAAAGATGCGGTCGAGGATGTAGCGAGCTCACCCAGAAGAAGCCTATTCACTCGTACTTTAAAGATATTCGGGTTGTATGAGCTCGGAAATACAGACGCCGGCAGAGAATTCCACTCCTTGGCAGTGCGCAATACAAAAGATGAAGAAAAGCGCTCAGTACATTGATTCTCGAATATACTTCGGGAACTGCCTTCCTCTGGATGCTTATTCTTACACACTAAATAAAAATCTCAAAAACATAAATCAATCTTCTAAAATTGGAACTTGCGTAAAATCTGATACCTATGGATAGTTAGATGAAAATTAAGAACAATCATATTCTCGAATATACTTCGGGAACTGAAGCCTTCCTCTGGATACTTTAAGAGGAATAATTTTAGTGATTACGTTCTGTGGGTTGACCAGCTGGTCATCGTCGACATATGGAAACACAAACGTGTCATCTACTTTTAGAGACTTTCTCATAAATTTTATATAAAAATGAGAATCTGGCACATAATCCAGGATTTTGCCTACAAACCTCTTCTCGGTACATTTCTTCATCCCTTCGTTATACATGAATTTCGCAATCACAAAACGACATAGTCCTCATTTATTGGTAGTTAAAAATTTTTTTCTGATTTTTTAGAAGTACTTGGTACGTTTTCTGAATCTTGTAATATCAGGTCTCTCTTTAGGATTGAAACGTCTTGGTCAATGTCCTCATTAAAGTCGTCGATTTCTTGAAAATCTATTATGTCGTCATCTGATTCTCGTAGAGATATTGTAGCATCAGTATCTGTTTCATTAACAGCATTTTTTTTGTTGCTTTCGTGTCTTCCGTTTTCCTTGCTTCTTTTTTTTGGGTTTTCCACGTTTCTGTTTTTTCTTTTTCTCTTTTATTGTGTCTAACAAGTCCGCAATTTCAGCTTCAGTGACGCTGGTTCCTGCTAATATATTTAATCTTTTCTTTTTAGGTGTATCGGATCAATTTCTTTTGACCTGCTTTCTTTCAGAAACTCTTTGAAAGATTCCACCCATTCTTTCGGAGTATTGGCATCCGTTCTTGGGGCAGCGGTGGACTTCGGTAACCTTTTTAGTACTTCATTTCGATTCAGAGGAATCAGACCTGATCCTCTAAAGCCGGATTTTATGTTATCGGGAGTTTTCTCTGACATTTCTGATAAACACTGTTTCAACAAACGGGGGAAAGTATCCTTAGGGACAACTCCGCGGTTTTTAACTTCCAGTTTGTAAGGACTTGGCTCCACTTCGTTTTTAAAGGTTTGAAGAATGCCACATCAAGTGGCTGACATAGTCCAGTGCTATTGGGTGGCAAAAGGACAAACTGAATGTTTTCTTCTATGCACTTTTCTATTACCCATTTACTGATGTGGCTTGATAAATTATCTCCTA
Organism: Aproaerema taeniolella; assembly: GCA_949987775.1. Classification (NCBI taxonomy): domain Eukaryota; kingdom Metazoa; phylum Arthropoda; class Insecta; order Lepidoptera; family Gelechiidae; genus Aproaerema; species Aproaerema taeniolella. The sequence continues at coordinate 11,930,442 of OX465246.1, forward strand.
TCATGACATTCTTCTGTTCTTTATTAAACTTTTGGAAATACGGGAGTGCGATTCTTTTGAACCAATCTTCGAAGGTTTCCATGGTAAACCAACCACTTTTGGTTCTATTGTATACTGTGCCCGATGGTCTATGGTCCAAGTATTATATAAATGTTTAGCTTTGTAGTTCACATATATTGGTAGAATCTTACCATCGCCTGCAGCAGAGAACATTACCGATGTACTAGACTTTGAGCTATCCAGGATTTTCTCGGGATGACGGCATGACCTACGCACAATAACTCGTTGGCGTTTTGGGTCATCGCATAAGTTCGTTTCGTCGTAATTAACCACGAGAGCTGGTTCAACATTCTGTAAAGTATTTTCAAGCTGATCAAAATAATCGTTGATCATTTTGTCATCAACAGCCGCCCTCGATCTTTTAATATTCTGGCTAAGACGTGTTGTAAGTTTCTCGCTATATCTTTTTATAAATGATTCTGTCCAGTCAGTACCCGGAAAATTATTCTTGAACCGAGGTTCTGTCAGTCCTTTGCGGTCTAAATGTGACTTGACTAGACAACCAATGTCATATTAGTTAGTGGGAAGCCCCAGTCGCCGGCAGCCGCAATACAATCGGCTACTAATAGTTCTTCTTCCTCAGAAAAAACCGGTGGACGTCCATATTTGCCGGGATTCTTGTTATGTACATATCTATTCAAAGTAGAATGTGGCACACCATATTTTTCCTCTACTTCTCGCAGTGTGCGACCTTTAAAAACTTCCAATAAAGCTTTGTTAAATGTTTCTTTCGAATAATAGGCGTAGGGGCGCTTTCCGATTCCTCAGACATATTTTCGAGGCATTGCACCTGAAAATTACGAGTTTTTATTACAAACCGGCAAACTTGGGACATGTGGGGTAAAATGAGACAATTTTCCCAATTTACCCATTTGTGAACGCATCCATAAACAAATCAAAATATTTTTTTGCGGATGGTAGCTCTGCTTGTAAAAGAAAAGAAATAAAACGAGCACGGATTGAGGTTATGTTTCGTTATACTTGCTAAGGTTATTACCGATAGGAATTTGTTTCCCAGACAAAGTCTGTCAACACAAAATAAAAAATGTTTAGTGAAAGTCACTTTGAAAACGGTTTTCAATTATTTACTAAAGATTTTATATTTTTTAACTTACCGGGAACAATCAGCGGCCTTTCCTTCTGTAAGTGACAGCACAAACATAAACCGGAAGTCGATAGTGATGTCATAACAAGTCAAAAAGTTTAGTTGTCCAAAATATCCCAAGTTAGACACTAGTCCTAAGTTCCCCCATTTGACGTAGGAGGTTCTCAATTAAACTGTTTGTTTTTACGCGATAACTCTGCCAAATTTAAAAATTATTTTTACATTCGAAAGGGTATCTTTCTGATGTGGTCTCATATAAATTTTATCAAAAAAAGTCAACAATACAAAAAACACATGCAATTTTATTTTTTACATGATGTTTTGGTTTGTGGTTATCTGCTGATAAACATTGTTGGAATTTGAAGTCGGTTAATTCTTACATTTTTAACGTGGAATATTTCAATTTAGTAAATAATTATTACGAAAACATAGTTTATAATATAAATTCTTATTTATCCGGAGCAACGGATAGAAGTGATTTTTGCACAGGTCGGCTGGAGAGCGTCTTGGCTCTTCTTCTGCAAGTGTCTGTTTATCCGCTAACTCTTAAACCACGCAACGGATTTTGAAACGGTTTTCAACATTATGTACCTGGATAATTTTTTCCGAAAGGATTTTATACTAATATACTAAATCCATATTATTATTTTCTTGCACCCGTGCAAAGCCATCGCTAGTATAACATAAATATAACTGAGTCTCCAAAACATGCAGAGAAAGCTCTAACACTTCTGTCGTTCTAATTTCCGATGAAGATTAAGATTAACACATTCACATGAATGAAGTCGCGGGCGGGAAAGCTTGTCCTAGTCCTCATAAATCCTTGTGATGCTGTACCTAATTATACCTACTAGTAAGTCCAGGTTTAGTTTATTTGGACCTTTGAATATTCAATCAATCAATCTATATTTTTATTCAAAAAACAGTAATACACTGTATGCACTTTAAAAAAAAAAAAAAGAATTTAAAAATACATGATTCACAAAAATAAAATCAAAAACAAAAATAAATGTCACTTAAAAACTAAATTACCTACCTAACCTACCTATTTTACCATAACCTTTAAATGGTATGTAAATTAAGTAGTATGCGGCGCTTATCAAACTTAAGGAAGCTTTATGTGTAGGTATCAAAAGGAAAGTTCGTCTTACTTGGAAATTACTTTTTAATATATCGAATGTTTAGCCCCATATTTTCTTAGTACTCGTAAATTAATTATTTGACGGATACAAGATAAACTTAAAAGAGCAAATTTTCTGAGATTGACGTCTAAATAAAATGAGTTTGTTTTTTTATGTCGTAAGGAAGTGATGAAATCAAGGATTTTAACTGCAGGCCGAGTACGATAGTGACAGCGCCGCGACAACACCGCGGTCCTATGTAAAAATGTCAACATTGACAACGCCATAGGGCGAGCTAGCCTTCGCGCGGGACTCAATCAAAGTGAAGTGTCAGCGTGAGCCGAGCGCGAGTTTGTTGTTATCGTGCTAGAGCTGCTGCTTGCTCAAATGCTTTATTCCCGTAACTTCACTTGCGTTTCATGAAAAGTTACATATAAATTCTCTTCAGCACTCAACTATTCATCGCAACATAAAAAAAATTCGCCTCTTTATAAAACTTGTGCGAACAACTCGACTAGACTGTGTAAAAGTCATAAAATCTTAGTGAGAATTTCACATGGGTTACGTGGGGTAAGTTTTTTAGTTTGATGAGGAGAGTTACCCTCTAAAGTTTCACTGACTAATTTAATACATATACAGGGCTTTAGATAAATCACTTTCAACCTCTCGGGTGGTAAATCAGTCCATGAAACTGAACAACTTTCCCAAGGAACAAACGGCGAAGTATGAAAAAAAAAATTGACTTCCCATACAAAATGTGCTATCAGCTGACGCAGTTTGTATGGGAACTAAAAAAAAATTTTCGTATTCCGACCTTTGTTCCTTGGGAAAGTTGTTCAGTTTCATAGACTGATTTACCACCCGAGAGGTTGAAAGTGATTTACCTAAAGCCCTGTATACATACGGTCATGCCTATAATCCCTAACGGGGTAGGCAGAGCACCAGTGATTCTAGAACCACTAGATGCCACGTTTGACACAAATTGTGAGGGTTATCAGATGGCCAAGTTGCATGATCGTGAGAGGTGGTCAGTCTAACTAATTTAATGTGACTTAAAAATTGAGGATGTAAGTAAATCAACCCACTTTTTCCTAGAAACATAGCTCGAAGTATATAAAAGATAAATTCTCTTCTTCGTAAAACTTTTGAGTCTAGCGGTTGCCTAAGTTTTCGGTTTGAACTTCAAATTAAACCCCAAAAGTTACACTATTGTTAAACCAATTACAACATGCCTTCGAATTTCAAATTTTGTTATAAGCTTATACTAATCACGAAGCTTACAGACTGGTTTGTATCAGTTTTGACAGCCATGTTAACTTGAATTTTCATCAGAAATCAGAAAGACGGAAGTGTTTTAGAGCTTCTCTGGAAGTTAGGGAGACTAATTATACTTATATTATAACCGACCTACTCCTGCTTCGCACGGGTGCAAGAAAATAATAATTTGAATTTAATATACCTTTCCGAAAAAAAATATAAACTTGTAAAAGGTGACTTTTTAATTATAGGCTACTATTACTTACGTTATCATATCAGTATATTTATTGATATTTAAAAAAAAATGGTTAATGTCTTAGGGGTTGGATTCTTGGAAACACAGAAATAAGGGTCTTACGAACTGTGTTGAAGAGCACTATTACCAAGTTTCAAATAAATTGGACAACATTTTTTTCCCATACAAAATTTTAAACATTTTACTGTCCCATACGTTTCCTGAAGGAACACTTAAAAAATCACAGATTTTGTGCCTCACATGACTATCGAGCACATATTATTGGAAATGAATCTACGGAATTCGGAAAAATTTCGGTCTAAATTTTTGACTTTTTCAAAAAGGTTAGGCTACAGGGCTAACCCTTAACCCTATCGTCTTTGTTTTAGACTCAAATTGTAGCTGACTTTTTCAGATGAGTTTTTCTCAAATTTTTGATATCATTCCTCATTTCCAAAATATATAGGCCAAAATCCAAACTTCAGAAAAAATCGAATTATTTTTTCACTATTTCGGCCATAACTTTTTTCATTTTTGACTTTCTCGAATAATTTTTTTTGGACCTTATAGCTCTTGTAAAAACGCATTTTTTGAGTCTTTTTTGAATATCATATCTTCACAACTCTCCAAGATATAAGAGGATCGCACTTTTTCGTGAAATCGGAGCCTACTCTGGAGCAAACGAAAAAACATTTCCAAAGTCAAAAATTATGAAAGATTGCCTAATTTTTTTTACATGTTTCTTCAGAAGAGCTGTGTCGCCCAGTGCAGTTCTGACTCACATCACTGATATTTTAACCAATTTTACGTTATACAGCGGCTTCTGTATTGACATTCCTTTTTTTTCACTAACACAAATGACGAAGTGTGTCGCGAGCACTACCTATTAAATGAAACATCACTTTTTTTTTCATCTGCAATATTTTTTACTTCGTGTTGGTCTACTCAAGCAAAAAAAAGGGCTTTCAATAAATAGTATATTGTGCAACTCGGGAATAAAAGACGGATTTTAAGCGAGGGCCAAAGTTGGATCACGAGCAAATGAAGGATTCTAAATTATTGAATCACAAGCGTAAGCGAGTGAAGAGTTGCACATTATATTTTATACCATGACCTCGAGAAAAAGAAAGATTTAAGCGGAAAATAAACATTTAATCAAGAAAAAAGGAACGTTACATTAATGAAAATGTACAGAGGCCAGCGCATCAGGTTACCCCATTTTCATCTTATCGCAACGGCACAGAGTGCACGCTTGTGGTAACCTGATGTGCGGCCCTCTGTACATTCAAATTTGAACAATTACTAAAGTTTAGAGTAATTTTGCTTGTTGTTGTCGATAGGGTGCTCAATCTGTGACGAGATATTTATTTCTTGTCGACGTATTACTAATTAATGACAGCAAAGAACACACATTTTTATTTTAAAGTTTTAAATCTGTCGAAAATGTTGATCATTCAAATATTGAAGAGTTATCTGCGCAAGGAGTTTGAATTTCGAATATTCTTTGCGATGGAGGTCGTATGTCTATACATTGGAGTGTTCGAAATTTAAACACCAAAATTGACAAAAAAAGTGCTCTTTTTTTACGTGTTTTGCGGGAGACAAAGAATCTAAATCAAATATCAAAACTGTGACTAAAAGAGCTCTTTATCCCCAATTTTCAGTGAAAAAAAGAAGCTTTTTAGAGGGGGAATGGTATGAAATCATATTCTTTGCTGTTACATATTATATTTAAATTGTTTAGAACGTAACTCGTCTAAGCTAAATGTGATGTGTACGTTTTGACCAGTGAACGTTTAAACCAGCAACATATGGCCCAGTTGGTACGGTGAATTACCGACACAGTACAGCTGCGCAGCGTTTAATGCATTGTCACTGTTTGTAGCAAGCCCGTCATATGAGGGCATAATAGTCTTTCTTGCAAACGACAGATCGACAGTTTAGTTGAAATTCCAATACGATGCAATCCTTTTATCCTTCCAACGTGCATATGCGGAAGCTAATTATAACAATAAATCATTTTTTTTTATAGTAGACTCGGACTTTTCAGTATTTCATTCTCTTTATATTTTGTACACCAATCAATCTGCTTTCATAGTCCGTAAGCCCGCTCCAAATTTGCCTACGTTGTATGCCATTACGATCAAATGTATGGCACACAGTTGGAAAAACTATAAAAGCACATTCAATTGAATTTTGCACTCTAATTGCCCGAAAATATGAAAAGGTCTTTTAATTCCGGTGAAAATTTAAAGGTGTCAATGTAATACACGTGGCGGGAACAAGCCTTTCAGAAAGAAAATGTCAGAAAGAAAACATTAGTCTGTCAGCTCAAGCATTAAAAAACACGGCCCGAAGTATAATTAACTTTGAAGCAGTCTGATAAGTACATCCGGTCATGTAGGAACTGCAGCTCTAGCACGATAGCGACAAACTCGAGCTCAGCTCACGCTGAAACTTCACTTTGATTGCGCGAGGGTCCCGCGCAAAGGCTTGCTCGCCCTATGGCGTTGTCAATGTTGCCATTTTGACATAGGACCGCAGTGTTGCCGCGGCGCTGTCACTATAGTACTCGGCCTGCAGGAAGACTTACGTTTTCTGTCTTTGAACTTGTGGGGCTAGATGCTACTATAAGTATCATAATGATACTTGTCATATGATTTTGGCAAAATATTAATAAAATCCGTTCAGGGAATCTTTTTTAGGGTTCCGTTCCCAAAGGGAAAAAACGGGACCCTATTACTAAGGCTCCGCTGTCCGTCCGTCCGTCTGTCACCAGGCTGTTATCTCATGAACCGTGATAGTTAGACAGTTGAAATTTTCGCAGATGAGGTATTTCTTTGTGTCCTATAACAACAAATACTAAAAACCAGAATAAAATAAATATTTAGGGGGCTCCCATACAAAAAACGTGATTTCTTTTTGCTCGTTTTTATAGAAAGTCTGTTCGAGGCTGTATCTCATGAACCGTGATAGTTAGACAGTTGAAATTTTCAAAGATGCATTTCGGTTTCTGCTATAATAACAAATACTAAAAAGTAGAATAAATTAAATATTTAAGGGGGATCCCATATGTACAACAAACGTGATTTTTTTGACAAGTCATTTACTTATTTTATTACATTGACATCTAATCAACAACCGTTGCGTAGCAACACGTCACAGACTAATCTCAAATAAAATTTAGAAACACTGATGGCACAAATGAGTTTGCTTTAACTTAAGGAATTCGCACTTATTTGCAAAAATAGAATAATTTAAAATTTAAAAAAATTTAATAAAATTGTAATTTAAAGGTATTACTCAATTTTTTTAATTAGCTTCAAAATCAGTAATTACGTACATCCCTAAAGGCTCGTTTATTTTTGCATACATTTGAAATAGAGCTGAGCATTAATCTATTTTTTTTAATTTTTGGATATTCTCTTTATTGAGTATTTGTATGTATGTACGTATGTAAATCCTTTATTGTACAATAAACAATATTTATTATGAAACACTCTGTACATATATTTATATATTTAAAGTATGTATATTATCAGTTACCACGCCCTACGCCTGCTTGATGCCATCAAGCAGAATTTAAATGTAATTATTAAAACTCGTTGTACAGCAACGAACCTGAGGCCGCCGGGATACGTGTAGGTGGTAATTACTTCATGTCAAATTCGCTACTTCTTTTAATACTCTTAATTTAATTGGCAAATGCAAACTGATTAAATACGTAATACACAGATTATACCGTAAGTATTGATTCTCACTGTAGGTAGAAATAGTATTTTTTGGATTAACAATTCCTAGAATATTTAAGGGGGCTCCCATACAAAAAAAGTGATTTTTTTGCTCGTTTTTATAGAAAATCTGTCCGAGGCTTTATCTCATGAACTTTGATGGTTACAAGGTTGAAATTTTCACAGATGATGTATTTTGGTTTCTGCTATAACAACAAATACTAAAAAGTAGAATAAATTAAATATTTAAGGGGGCTCCCATACAACAAACGTGATTTTTTTGCCGCTTTTAATGGTTTCTATAGAGGTAATAGTTTTTATAGAGTCCGACTCGCACTTGGCCGGTTTTATAGGTAATGGTAGGTACGGAACGGAACCCGTCGTGCGCGAGTCTGCCTCGCACTTGCCCGTTTTATTATTTATAATTAAGATAACCTGATTTAAAAAAATGATTTTACGTTTAGCGTGGTGTTTATTTGTATGGAATGTACGGAACTTGTATGGAACTATGGAACAAAAATGTATAGAACTTGGAACTTGGTCTTGGTCCAAAGCCTCCACTGATGAGACTTGTAGGAAATAAAAGTACATACCTGTCATATGATTCTGGCAATATATTATCAAAATCCGTTCTGAGAATCTTTTTTATGATCAAGTTAACCTGATTATTAAAAAAAAAATACGTTAAGCGTGGTGTTTATTTGTATGGAATATATGGAACTTATATGGAACTATGGAACAAAAATGTATGGAACTTGGAACTTGGTCTTTGCCCAAAGCCTCCACTGATGAGACTTGTAGGAAATAAAAGTACATACCTATCATATGATTCTGGCAAAATATTAGCAAAATCCGTTCTAGGAATGTTTTTTTATGATCAAGTTAACCTGATCATAAAAAAATATTGATTTTACGTTTAGCGTGGTGTTTATGTGTTACGGTCATATTATCGTTGCATGTCTAACTGTCGTTGCGCGGGGCGGACGCTTTTGCGTGCTAGACCTATGCTCCGTTTCCGCTCCTCAAAAGCGTCCGCCCCGCGTGCGCGCCTCCACTGTGGAGGATGCAATATTAGGTATATAATTCACTAGCTTTCCGCCCGGGACTTCGTCCCCGTGGCACTTTTTTAGTTTTTTCTTTCATAAGAACCTTCTCCTGACAATAAGGAACACAACAAAAAAAGAATCATCCAAATCGGTCCAGCCGTTCTCGAGTTTTGCGCTTACCAACAGATTTAGTGATTCATTTTTATTTATAAGATTGTAGGTTTGTTAAGGGGGGACGTGGCTCCTAGTTTTTAGTAAAAAAAAACTGTCAGTAGCGTTATAAATCCTGAATAAGAGAAGGGGGGGGGGGTATGGGAAGGTTTAAACAAAGCTAGAGAAGTTTTGCATTCGAGAGACACGCAACGTTAATATGACCGTAACAAATATACACCACGCTATACGTAAAATCATTTTTTTTAATAATCAGGTTAACTTGATCATAAAAAAAGATTTCCAGACCGGATTTTGCTAATATTTTGCCAAAATCATATGACAGGTATGTACTTTTATTTCCTACAAGTCTCATCAGTGGAGGCTTTGGACCAAGACCAAGTTCCATACATTTTTGTTCTATAGTTCCATATAAGTTCCATACATTCCATACAAATAAACACCACGCTAGACGTCAAATTTTTTTTGTTTATAATCAGGTTAACTTGATCATAAAAACCGGCCAAGAGCGTGTCGGGCCACGCGCATTGTAGGGTTCCGTAGCAACATGGTTCAAATATACAGCTGACTTCTCTATTCTAAGAGCACATTGTCGTAGTCGATGTTAAATCCCCAAATACTATTGTATCAAAAACAAATGTATTAAAAAGTTGGTGATTTCAGAAATAAGTGTAATTTTGGCCTAAACATAACAGAATGGATTCGCGAGTGCGAATTTTTTTTTTTGCGATAATATTATTGTTTGGAATAATATAATAATATCGAGCTGCTGCTAAAACGGATTGCTGAATTGTTAAATTGCTGAACCCCTTCTATTTTTTAAAAAGCTATCCTAGATAACCCACCCGATGATATCGACGAGAAAAAAAAATCCATCGCCCTTTCACGTGTATAGTAAAACACCCGAAAAACATTTTTTTTCCACCATTTCATTTTTTAGATCTGTCAGCGCAATCAATATGTATGACCATGCCCAATTTTAGCTCTGTAGTACCAAGGATCTAATATTAGTAAATATATTCTTATTATTTCTAACAACGTTTGGCACTTGGTCGACTATTACTCGCAAGGTTGAAGGGCCAACTTATGTGTGATAATTTTCCTTTTAATTTCTTTGTATATTCTATCACCGTGAATTTTTCCACATTTTTAAAAACAATCGCTTTGCTGGTAGAGCGGGACACTTGTTTTTAACAAAAAAATTCACTTTAAAAATTAATTTTTCGCAAACGGAGTGCTGAATCGAAAAACGTTATTAGTAAACCCCTTCTATCTTTTAAAAAGCTATCCTATGACATCTCATTCGATGATATCGGCGAGATAAAAAAATCCATTGCCCTTTCACGTGTATGGGAAACATCCGAAAAAATTTTGTATTTCACCATTTTATTTTTTCAATCTGTTGGCGTAATCAATATGTATGACCATGCCAAATTTCAGCTTTGTAGTACCAAGGATCTAATATTAGTAAAATATTCTTATTAATCCCAACTAAGTTTGGCACTTGGTCGACTTTTACTCGCAAACTTGAAGAGCCATCTTATGTGTGATAGTTTTCCTTTTAATTTCGTTGTATATACTACCACTGTGAATTTTTTGACATTTTTAGAAACAACCATTTAGCTGGTAGAGGGGGGGACACACTTGAGTTTGACAAAAATTTTCACTTTAAAAATTAATTATTCGCAAACGGAGTGCTGAATCGAACAACGTTCTTAGTAAACCCCTTTTGTCTTTTAAAAAGCTGTCATATGATACCCCATTTGATGATATAGGCAAGAAAAAAAAATTCATCGCCCTTTCACGTCTATGGGAGACACCCGAAAATTTTTTTATTTCCAAGATTTTACTCTACAGTTCTGGCGGCGTAGTTTATATGTATGACCATGCCAAATTTCAGCTCTGTAGTACTAAGGGTTTCTTAGGAAACCCGCGGACAGACGGACAGACGGACAGACGGACAGACGGACATGGCAAGACTATAAGGGTTCGTAGATTACTACGGAACCCTAAAAAAGATTCCCAGAACGGATTTTGATAATATTTTGCCAGAATCATATGACAGATATGTACTTTTATTTCCTATAAGTCTCATCAGTGGAGGCTCTTGGACCAAGTTCCACACATTTTTGCCCATTGTCCTTTATAACAGAAGTGACAGACCTTTTCATACTTCCGGCCAATTCGGAGTGCCATAAATTTTACGGTGACGTCATATGTAGTAGGAAAATTTAGGAAATTACGGACTATTAACAGTCAGTAGCTTGAGTCACTCTCAACCACCATACCGATGAACAACTGCCTTTCGTCAGAATAAAGTAATAATAATTCAAAACTGAGGACTCATAGACTATGTCTTTACCATTTGTTCCCTAGCCCTTGCGTAAAGTCACTTCGAATCGCCGAACCCTTGCTCTATGATGCAAAAAAATAGAAGCAGCCTTGACATTTACTTTTGTTAGAATTGTAAGAATAGTTCGAGAAGGTCGTAAAAGTTATTCCTTCGCAAATAACTGCAGACTAAGGAAAAAAATATATTTGCCAGGCGAAACAACAACGTAAGGCTTTGTACAACAGAAAAAAGAAAAAAAACCTGTAATAGGTAAGGATTTTGTAATAAATCAATCAGAATAAGTTTAAGAGAACCACGTTGAAAAGTTATGGGAGTTTCCTTTTCAATTCTTATTTCTGAGTTAATGAATTACGGGAGATGAAAGGAAACACTTGAGTTTGAAACCATTAATGTAATTACACTGCTTATAAATTATTCGGAAGATTTAAGGAAGAACTTTTGTTCGTGGCAACAAATTAATTTTATTTCAAGGTCATGTCATGACATGATTTACTCTTAATACAGTCGAAGATACCTTTAATTATACATATATCATAATGACATTATAAGTATTGATGTTTAAAAATGGGCACTAGGGTTTTAATTTGATAAAATGTATGAATGTTCCTCAGTTTGGTTATCATCTTATAGTTAGGTTGTCAACAAGATAATTCCATGCTCACGGTCTCGACTGATACTCTGTTAGCCTGTATATGAACGGTTTAACTACCCTAAATAAATGCAATAGTCAAGTTTAAGTTTCTAAGCTTAGCAGTAGAATGACTCTAGTAAATTCTATACAATCTATGGAGTAGATACAACGGAGGATTCTTGTATTGAGCCATAAAATCCTTATTTTGGATTATTCTTTTTTAATATTTGTAGGTAATTTTTCGTGAAAGCGGTCACAGAGTGTATAAACTCTACATAGCGACACTTAATGAACTGCGCATTTTATGACGTTAGTAGCTTTTTCCCACGGCTTAGCTCGCGCAAAGAACTCTTTTAGTCACCCATTTCATTCTAGACCTCTTATGAGATGATTTTCGAAAATTCGCGAAACTCGTGACCGTTTATTTGCTTCGAGGTTTTAAGTCAAAATGTTCAAAAAAATAGTTTTCTCCATACAAACTTTGAACTCCCATTTCACCCCCTTAGGGGTTGAATTTCGAAAAATCCTTTCTTAATGATTGTCTACGTCATAAAAGACACCTTTTTGCCAAATTTTAGCTTTCTAGGTCTAAGGGTTTGGGCTGGGCGTTGATGAGTCAGTGAATCAGGAGCTCCAATTTTATAAATAAGAAGAAGAAAGGTTGAGAGATGGCGTTAAAAGAAAAGAAGATAAATCTAAATTTTTTAAAATTATAATATCATGTATAATGAAAGAGTTGCAAAAGATGGTGACAGTTATGAATGAGTCCTCAATAAGGAAAGGAATGAAAGTGAATGTAAGTAAGTAGAAAGTAGTAATGGTTTTTCAGATAGGAGTTTGTGTATTTAGAACTAGCATTTCACTCAGGAATTCGTTCCCGTCGGAATTTGGGAAAATTATGTAGCCTATGTTACTCAGGGATAATGTAGCATCCTAATAGTGAAGTAGTTTTTGAAATCGGTCCAGTAGTTTTTAAGTTTATTTGTTAAATACAAAAACACAAATCTTTCCTCTTTATAATATTAGTGTAGATGTATGTTTTCAAGATATGGAAAATTTGAATATAATTAATTAAATATAAAAAAAATAATGTTCAACACCGCCAGACACTCTCCGTCGGCTGTAATTTCTGCCAGACGCTTACATTTCGCAAGTAAATTATGCGCTTATACCTACAATCTCAGCCGTGATTTTTGTATATCATGTTCAGGAAACTCTAACAATACTTTTTATAGCACCCAGACTTCAAGACAAGTGAGCATTTTTTGGAAGTACCTTCAAAACCTGGTAGCTGAAAATTGGCCGTCGGCCCAGGTTAGCTGGTATTCATACATTACTTGTACGTACTAGCACTACTATTTCCCACAGGTTTATGTGAAAATAAGTAAGGTCTGGCGGCCCTGGGATCTTGGTCTATGAAAGGAGAGTGAAAGCGTGAAATCAATTGAATCTGGTCCTGCATCTACAAGCATGTTTGGTGTGAGAACTAGTGACGTTCAATGTGGCATACAAGAAGATATAGTGACGAGAATATAAAAAACAGCTTTGTTGCGGTGGTTTCGACATGTGGAAAGAATAATTGAAAGGAGACTGACGAAGAAAATATACAACACAAACGTAATTGGAATAATTTATCATTAAGTAAATCTGGCTCAACAGTTCGGATACATTATAACATTAATGGACAAAATTCAAAAAACCGAAATACAAACAAAAACTCGTGAATAGCTGGTGACAATAGACCAGCCTACAGAGTGGAGTTCTTTGTGAAATAATAGAAAAGGTATCCTTCTATTTCTTTTATCTAGCTTAGACCGTTTGTTTTGCGAAAAAAGAAAAGTTGAGGCTATACCTCTAATATAAATCTCTGAAACTCCATTTATTTAATTTAAACAGTTTCATAGAAAGTTAGGTTTATAATTGAAAATTGTTTTAAACCACATAATAAGAGAGTTCAATGAAATGTTTAAGGAAAACGAGGATATCGACATTTTCTTTCTTGGGCTTTTAATAGTATTATGATCTGCTGCTTTCGACTTACTACAAATAACATAAATAAATATATATTTACATTTTCTATTAACACTATTAGAAGATCTTTATTGTTTATTCGGGTTACCGCCTTTTTTTTAATGGTTTGGATATTTGTTCGGTTTTTTTTGGATTTTTCTATATGTTTAAATTTAGAATAGGTATTGTTCTTACAACTTAATTTTAAGCTTGCCATAAGTTACCTATAATTGGAGTGGTTTTGAGTTTTAAAAAATGTTTGATGTGCTTGAATGTAGTGGTGTACAATCTGTCGGTAACCTAATAAATAAAATAAATAAAATCACAACAATCAGTGCCGGAAAAATACTTTTGGGAAGGAGATATTATGAGGTAATGACTTTGAACAATTCGTACAACATGTCCCTTAAAAATTAAGAGATAAGGTAAAATAATAATTCCTTTAATTAAATATGTGGAATTCATAATGTTTACTAAAGTATGAATAACAGGTTTTCTAAGAAAAGGATTTCCGACCTTGCCGGGCGTTTTGGCGTGTAGAAAAATCAAAGACTCGGAAAGGTGTCCGAGTGGGCCCATCCGTATTTTACATGTTAACGCAAAATTATTTAATTAATAAATTTTCCTAAGTATTTGTGTAATAAATTATCAGCCTGATGTTGATACATCTGTTAATTAATTTCGACACAAAGTAATTTAACTTTGGAGTAAATAATTTACTCTCATGTATAAGCTACTCCTCGGTAACATATCGGTTTAAAACATCTTCGTGTGTAATTAGCAATTAAATGATAAATAAATCGGGCAAGTGCGAGTCGGACTCGCGCACGAAAGGTCCGTATCATTACCTATAAAATCGGCCAAGTGCGAGTCGGACTCTATAAAAAACATTATCTCTATAAAAACGGAAAAAAATCACGTTTGTTGTATGGGAGCCCCCTTAAATATTTAATTTACTTTTTAGTATTTGTTGTTATAGCAGCAACCAAAATACATCATCTGTGAAAATTTCAACTGTCTAACTATCACGGTTCATGAGATACAGCCTAGGGCAGACTTATCTATAAAAACGAGCAAAAAAATCACGTTTTTTGTATGGGAGCCCCCTTAAATATTTATTTTATTCTAGTTTTTAGTATTTGTTGTTATAGGAACTAATAGAAATAAATCATCTGTGAAAATTTCAACTGTCTAACTATCACGGTTCATGAGATACAGCCTTGGACAGACTTTCTATAAAAACGAGCAAAAAAATCACGTTTTTTGTATAGAAGCCCCCTTAACTATTTATTTTATTCTGGTTTTTAGTATGTATCTGTTGTTTTAGGGTACATAGAAATACATCATCTGCGAAAATTTCAACTAACTATCACGGTTCATGAGATACAGCCTGGTGACAGACGGACGGACGGACAGCGAAGCCTTAGTAAGTAATAGGATCCCGTTTTTTCCCTTTGGGTACGGAACCCTAAAAACACATTAAGAACTGACTGCCTCATAGTCCTAGTTGTTATGGAAACCAAGCTGCATTTTATGATAGGAACAAGCCACTTTGCAAATTGATAGAAGGGACCATAATAAAATATTTGACCCGAGGATAAATGAGATTCCCCCATTTGGAACAGAGATGGCGCCACATAAACGATTTAAAAAAAAAAACTCAATCCTGAATGGATGCTCCGATTTGCATAATGAAGGGTGTCAATCGACAGGAAATTAATTGATTTATTCTTAAAAAAATAAAAAAGCGCCCTAAAATAAATATAAGATAAAAAGAAACTGGAATAAATTATATAAAGTGTTTTTTTTTTTGTATTGACGAAATTTTTTGAACAGTGTGTAAGGAAATGGAAGTTTTTATTTTATATACATATTGTCACGCAATCATTTACACGTTTTGCGAAAAAAACCGTTGACTCAATATCTTGTCTCGTTACAAATTTATTGAAGAATTACCGCTGTCGTCCGCAAGACTTTGTCCGAGTATAATTCGTTAAATGAAAATATTTTCTCTCCCGTCATCCGATGTTATAAAACTTGTACCAATTTGTAAATCGCTCTCAATCAGTCAGTATTCCAGAAATAACATGCTATTTTAACCTAAGTTAGGTATATATATATATATTTAACCTATAGCCAGACAGACGTACGAAATTCTAATGATTGTTTGGTTTCTATAAAGATCCTATAAGGTTACTATTTTTTCTTCAAATCATTCTATGTTCTTAGGGTTGTTATAGATTCCCAATATTTGTAAACGAGCAATTCTTGTATCTTATACTTTAACGAGCTTTCTTGTATAAATATATATATATATATATATATATATATATATATTTTTAGGATCTCGGAAACGGCTCCAACGATTTTCTTGAAATTTGGTATGTAGGTTGATTCGGGGGCAAAAAATCGATCTGGCTAGGTTTCATTTAAAAAAAATAACCGTGCGAAGCTCGGTCACCCAGGTACTATAAATATATATACAATATATATTTAGGATCTCGGAAACGGCTCCAACGATTTTCATGAAATTTGGTATGTAGGTTGATTCGGGGGCGAAAAATCGATCTAACTAGGTTTCATTTAAAAAAATACCGTCACCCAGGTACTTTTATTTATTTACATTGTGTTGATACTGGCGCCACAAGTGCACCTCATGCATTGAAACTAATTATTTTCCATTTTAAAGGTGCTGGAAACCCTGAAAATAAGGTCGCTATAAGTATAAAATACCAAAATAATAATAATATTAGGTAAATGTAAAATAGTTTTAGAACTGATATTTTACTTACGTTTTGTTGTCACATTGGCCTTTGCACGTTTTACACTGTAACGGGCAAGGAAGACCTACGCGTCGGCAGCCACAACGCATCGAGTTGCAGCTCAATTTACAGCCACAATTATCAAAAAAGCTTAATTCGGGCCAAATTGGAGTGGCTTTGAAGCATAGAGGAGTCCATTTTCCATCAACATTGTGCCACCCCCAGACAGACGGACTTGGGGTTGATGCGTCTAAATCTAACGCGTTGCCCCAAATATGGCCCGCTTGAAACGCTGCACGTAAATCTATGTTTTTTGTATGGGGCTGTATGCTGCAAGACATGTACCCCCTAATATTGTGCGATATATCTGGAAATTTCATGAAGCCGGACACGCAAAGAGGGCACCCGATGGCGTAGAGGTCACTCGTAAAAGAACAGCAGATAAAGTGGTTGCTACATGAGGTAATAAAACTAACCTGAAGGAGTTTGCTTCTGTTACCCGTGAGAGATGTCCAGGTATAAAAGTGGATGTGATTGAAGGCTTTGAAATCGAGCAGATGAACACCTTGATTAACGATAAGTTGCCCCAAACGATCGCCTTTAAGGGGACACTATTGGTGCATCAGGTGACTGGCTCAGCTTACATTCCCAACCATCTTACAATGAAGTCACTAAGTTGTTTCTGCGACGCTGACGCATGTGATCATTTCAAGCTAGGATCTTTTTTTTATCAGACAGAAATATCACCTGAAGATGGTACATCTCTAACTACTTCTACCGCATTCACAGACTCTGAAGATGACGACATACCACTATCCACTTACGTGAGAGATATTGATGACAACTCTCAATTTGATAGCAATCTAACAACGCCAGGAGTTAATGGTTATTCACAACAACAAAATCTTTATAGTAGTGGTGATTATGTATTGGTCAAGTAAGAATACAGAATATCGTTCTGCAGCAATAGGGTTCCGTACCTAAAGGGTAAAAACGTGACCCTATTACTAAGGCTCCGCTGCTGTCCGTCCGTTTGTTGGCTGTATCTCATGAACCGTGATAGTTAGAGAGTTGAAATTTCCACAGGTGATGTATTTCTATTTGGCCCTTTAACAACAATACTAAAAACCAGAATAAAATAAATATTTAAGGGGCTCCCATACGAAAACGAGATTATTTTGCTCGTTTTTACAGATAAGTCTGTCCGAGGCTGTATCACATGAACTATTATAGTTAGATAGTTGAAATTTTCACAGATGATGCATTTTGGATGCCGCTATAATAACAAAAACTATAAAGTAGAATAAAATAAATATTTAAGGGGGCTCCAACACAACAAACGTGATTTTTTTGGCGTTTTTATAGATAAGTCTGTCCGAGGCTGTATCTCAGAACCGTGATAGTTAGACATTGAAATTTTCACAGATGATGTATTTCTGTTGCCGCTATAATAACATACTAAAAAAACAGAAAAAAATATAACAAACGTGATTTTTTGCCGAATTTATAGAGATAATGGTACGGAATCCTTTGTGCGCGAGTCCGACTCGCACTTGGCCGGTTTTTTGTTATTATTTAGAAGATATCTCAAAGTAGTATATAAGTAATATAGTATTATGGTAATAATGGTAATAAACTCCATTTATTTCTTATAAAGTTGTGTGTTTTATCAGTACTATGTCACCCTCGTCAGTCCCCTGGCAGCCAAATTCAGAAAAACCAATATATCTCAGAATCTACATAAAAAACTGACTGGCCCGGTCACGAACAATATCTTCATTAGATTAGCTATCTTAAATATCAGAATTTGTAGGAATTATGTTTAAATACTATCATAAACAAAATATCCCTAAAAGTTACCCAACTTTTGTATATTCACCCATATATACCTAACTTAGATTAAAATAGGCATGTTATTTCTGGAATATTGACTGATTGAGAGCGATTTACAAATTGGTACAAGTTTTATAACATCGGATGACGGGAAGAGAAAATATTTTCATTTTAACGAATTATACTCGGACAAAGTCTTGCGGACGACAGCGGTAATTCTTCAATAAATTTGTAACGAGACAAGATATTGAGTAACGGTTTTTTGCGCAAAACGTGTAAATGATTGCGTGACAATATGTACATAAATAAAAACTTCCATTTCCTTACACACTGTTCAAAAAATTTCGTTGATACAAAAAAAAAACACTTTATATATATTTATTACAGTTTTTTTATCTTATATTTATTTTAGGGCGCTTTTTTATTTTTTTTAGAATAAATCAATTAATTTCCTGTCGATTGACACCTTCATTATGCAAATTGGAGCATCCATTCAGGATTGAGATTTTTTTTAAAAAAAAATCGAGTAAGTGGCGCCATCTCTGTTCCAAATGGGTGAATGTCGTTTATCCTCGAGTCAAATCCTTTATATTGATCCCTACTATCACTATGCAAAGCGGCATATTCCTATCATTAAATGCAGCATCCTGGGAAAAAATGGTCATAACAACTAGGACTATCAGGAAAAGTAAGTTTAGCTTCAATTTTTTTTTAATCAACAATTACATTTAAGTTTTACCTACAAGTAGGTTAAGTTTAATTTATACAACTAATAATGGGTTTCTACGTTAAATTAAAATGAAAACCATTACTTAACCTTACTAATACTCAAATTGAATCGTGCAGTCGATTAAAATGAAAACAATTAACTAAACTAATGCTCAAATTGAATTGTACAGTCGGCCCCCTTAGCTCCCTTAATCACTATACAAGGTCTTTGTGTTGTCATTAAGTTTTTAGTAGTTATTACTTTAAGTTTTCGAATGTTATTTTAAAGCCCGTATTTTGTACCATGAATCTCTTCTTAATACTCAATTAGTCTGTTTAACGTAGTAATAATTAAATGCTAAATTTAACGAATAACGTTGAAAAGCTTTCAAGTAACTACAAAGTTTCAAGTTAATGGACAATAGGTATTTTATTTGTTTCCCATCCAACATTTTAAACATTTTTTCCATACTTAAAACGATATAAAACAAAAAATAGGGTCTTAAAGGTTAATCTGTGTGTTATTAAAGCTTTTATGTTTTACTAGCTTTTTCCCGCGGCTTCGTTCGCGCAAAGAACTCTTAGTCACCCATTTCATTCTTGACGCCTTAGGGGATGATTTTAGAAAAATCGCGAAACACGTGTCCGTTTATTTACTTCAAGGTATATCTTGACGAAGTTTTGAGTCAAAATGTCCAAAAAATGGTTTTCTCCATACAAACTTTGAACCCCCATTTCAGCCCTTTAGGAGTTGAATTTCAAAAAATCCTTTCTTAGTGCTTGCCTACGTCATAAAAAACACCTTTATGCCAAATTAAACCTTTCTAGGTCTAAGGGTTTGGGCTGAGCGTTGATGAGTTAGTGAATCAGGACCTCCAATTTTCAATATAAGATGTAGAGCTATTATGTACTTTATAGCTCTTGTTTTGCTACTATTATAGGTATGTCCGTCACAAATTTAGGTGCTCTGTTACTCCGAGCCTACGTAATGGCTCACATTAATATTAAGACGATATAATTCAAGTTTTAAAGTAGCAATTCATACCGCACTTAGTACTAATTTAGTAGTTAACTAAGTAACATTATTTAGGTAATAACGAGGCGAACATTTCCATAGAAATAAACTTTAACTTTTTCGAAAACATAATCCTGTCTTAAAGGTTTCTTCATATTAATAAGTTCTCTTAACTTTTTCTCAATTCGTTCAATAATTTTAGCATATAATTATAAATGTATTTTTTCTCCCAAAATTAACTAGTTAGGTTTACGTTCAGCTTGTCAGACAGGAACCCAACAGAAAAAGGGGGACACGGAAACTCAAAAAAGGATGCCCTATCAAATCAAACAAATACTTTTTTTATTTTCCGAACATTAGGAACACAATTAAATTGAACAAAGCGATAGGACGGAGGGCCGGAAAGTGGCATAGGCTACTTATTTTTTCCACGCAAACGACATCGCGGGTGGTAAGATACATAGTTGAACCTTTAATCCTTGTAATACTGATGCTGTAATTGTAACAACGGAAAGGTCCGCGATTTCGGGCGGAAAGCTAGTATTTATATAATTTATATGGGGATTCAACAACTTATCAACTAAATAGTAATCGCCAGTTTAAAAACAATAAACGTATTATAAATCCTCACGAATAAAAACAAGTACCACTGAGTAAGGTTATTAAGCCGTTAATTAGATTAAGTTAAAACACTCATACACTGAAAATTGCCAACTTAAATTATATTACATCTGCTTTGAAAGTACACGTTCGTTCATACTTACGAAAAACAGAAAAGAAAATACGTATTTTTTCACGAAACCAGTATTAAAACAGTTTAAAGGTAGAATTGTTGCACAGACCTATACCAAAGAAACGCATTCTGTCGATGATTGATAAAAATGGAGGAAATACTAGAATGCTGTTGTTGCGTAGATTTATACGCAGAGGTTAGAGAGCTAATTTGAACAATAATTCCGGATATTAGAAAAGACTTACCAAAGAAACAGCAGCAGAACACGATGGTGTAGAGCGTAATAAACACAGCTCGAACGTCCGCCCTGTCAAATATATACTCGTCATCCTGAAGCAGGTAGCTGGTCAGATTTGGCTTCGACAGGTTGGTGGAAGTATCGCCTTCGTCTGTATAATTCGCATCCCACACGACAGACGGCTTCACGTTCGCTGTAACCAGCAACTTCAGACCATACATATTTCTCAATTAGCTCTTCAATGCAACCTCCTTATTTTCTCCCCCATTGGAAATTGATGTTCTCTCTCATTTTTTCTACAACCTGAAACAAAGGAAAGTTGTTGTATTTTTTTTAAAATCTTATGATCTACATAGTAATCATCTGATATGAGCCATGTGATAAAGAATTAATTTTTGAGTATACTACACTACACCAACCGATTTGTATTTTTCTTCATTTTAAATAAGCCGCATTAAACAGATACGATGTCAAAATCGATGGATCGTGACTGAAAATAGAATAGTAATAACATTAGATCCATGCGACTGACTTACTACGCCTCGAGAAAACCTATTTCTAAAGTCAGTCGTGTGAATATATACCTACTATAGTATTAAAATGCTGAATACACGTACTGGCCTACTCTACCAGTAACGGAAATATAAGTATAATAATACTAGCTTTTATAATAGTACTAGCCCGGGACTTCGTTCTCGTGAAATTTTTTGTAAATTATGGAGCCTATGTGTTATTCTGATGTACAAGCTATATTATTAAAAAGTTTCATTAAAATCCATTCAGTGGTTTTTGCGTGAAAGAGTAACAAACATCCATACATACAAACTTTCGCGTTTATGTTAT
Source organism: Aproaerema taeniolella (assembly GCA_949987775.1). Classification (NCBI taxonomy): domain Eukaryota; kingdom Metazoa; phylum Arthropoda; class Insecta; order Lepidoptera; family Gelechiidae; genus Aproaerema; species Aproaerema taeniolella. The sequence goes on from OX465246.1 coordinate 11,952,294, forward strand.
TATTAATAAGGAGTAAGGATTTCGTGAATATTTCAAGAAAACGACGCACTATCCATTTAAGGAACATTTTAATAAATGCTTGACATTTTCAGTAGGTAGTCAATTAATCATTACGTAGGACACGGTATAATTCTTGTCGTATGTAAAAAGTATTTATTGTTTCTCGAAATAGTTTTAACCACACTCAATACACTTCACCATATGAAAGAACCAGTCATCAAACTAATGCTACCATTTGTCCTTCTCAATGGAATCACACAATGTATCCCAGGCTGCGATTAGCTCCTCCTTCGAAGCAAACTTTCGTCTTTTTAGCTGTCATTTTACAAACAGAAATAAAATAATTTTAACAAAAAATTGACCCGCCTTCAAAAATGGTAAAATAATTTTTTAAAGCTATGTTCACGAGTAAGTAGTTTACGGGTAAAACAGTAAATAGGTGAATTCATACCGGAATATGGTAAATAGAGAGGAATTTTTGTTTTAACGTCGGCGCCGAACAATTACTCGCATGGCCATTAAAAAACTATCTTAGTTTTTATACTGCCAAAAAAAGCTTGTGCGAATACTTATTTCATTAAACTAGGTCCTGTTCAAACTGGCGCGGCGCCGACGTCTAAAAAATAGGTCATCAATGTAAGCGAAGCAAACGTCTTCGTTTTTGCCAGACTGTCATTCTTTTCCCAACATTTGACACCAGACTGTCATTCTTTTCCCAACATTTTTTCACTTGCATAGACTGATCTTCGTCTTCAAAAACCCATAGTTTGATTTGTGATTTAGTTGGTACATAAAAAAATACATCCAGCTTTCGTCACCTGTCATGATTGAATTTACAGCACTGTGTCCTCCAGATTCAAAGTCTTTCAACATTTTTTTGCACCAAATTACTCGTGCGTCCCGTTGTGTGTCGGTCAACTCGTGAGGTATCCAAAAGGTACAAAGTTTCCTAACATGTAAATGGTTCGAGATAATTCTTCCAACACTTTGTTCAGAAATCTTCAGTTTCTACTAACTGCTTAGCTTCTCTCACAAGTTCAATGTTTTTTTCAGTTACGACTTCTGTCGGTCGGCCTGCTCGGCGATAGTCTTCTAAATTAAATAGCCCACGTTTAAAATTTTGAAACCACCTCTAAATATTTCTCAAGGACGGACAATCCTGACTAAATACCTTATTCATTTCCTCTTCACATTGTTTAGCCGATAGTCCGCGACGAAAGTTGTAGAAAATAATATCGCGGTAACCGACAGTTGGGAACGGCTCCATAATATCGAAATATTCAAAAAATCACCGATTAAATTGTGTCAATAGCTACCAGTTCATATTTTGTACTTTGACTACACAAGAGGGTACTTTGTAATAAAATAAACAAATTGATGCTGCGTTAGGTTTATGTGCAATACGACAAGAGCTATGCCGCGAACTACGTATTACCTTCATAGAATAGTGCTTCTTACGTCAGACATGAACATAAAAGGACAAAGGAAGACCTTTTGTTCTTCACGGAGAAAAAGTACTGACCGTACGGACCGCTTATTTTTACTTAAATTTATAATCACTTATGTCCAAATAGCGTGATAATAAGTGGTTTTTTTACCATTTGTAGCTTAGACCACAGTGAAATTCTTATAATTTCTTTGACATTGACGCCGTTATGACGAATTCAACGACGTATCATTTATCAAAATCGGCCCACGCGTTTGGTCTAAATGTGCCACAAAGGTACAAAACAATACATACATAGGCTGATAAATACACCCTACACATAGGCCTTTGCGTCGCGCAGTCGGGTAAAAACATTGACACAATGCAAGTAATAGCTACCTTAACGGTTAATTGTAGGTATTGCGTTGCGAAACCTAATAATATGGGTAGTCAGTCCGTTGCGTCGTCAGTAAAGGTATTTCATATATCACATGTCCTTGACATAATAATGTTTCAGGCACGCAAATTACGCTGCAATAATACCTATTGTTTCAGTAAGAGCAAGTTATCAAAGGAGCCTGTGGCCGAGCTAGATAATTTCCATCATAATAACCTGAAGCCTTACTGGAGTAATATTCTAGACTTCTGTGCTAATGTGACGCAATATTCTACGAATATCAAACACGGAAGATAGGAAAAATATTGTTAAAATAACGCCCACCTTCAGGCATATGTAGACGACATATATTGTACATATAACTTACATATGATATTTCTTTGTGAAATGATTGTTCTTATTTTTTTTTGGCTCACTAACAAAATTATACTTTTTGTCTTCAAACACTCTCCAATGCTTTTAGCCTTTATTTGCTTAGATAAAACTACAATATCTATCGTTTTCCTAGACCACCACAGCCTAATAAAAAGCTCTTTTCAATATGTTTTTGTAGATCTAAAAACATTGTTCTATTATTTTACCTCAATGACCTTTAATCTCAACGTAACTTTTGTAATCTCAATATTGAAACGATTATATGGATATATAAACAACTTTTACAGCTTTGTTAATTTTCCTTGAAAACAATAAGTAAGATTGTTTTATGAAAATGGTTCGATGGATACTCGCGGAGAATTCAGCAGAGTTCAAGAAGCGTAAGAACAATCTTTAGGTAAATTCACAGGGAAATACAGAGATAAAACATCAATATTAATGAATGATAACATTTTTATATAAAGTTTTGACATCGTATAGTGTGTTAGGGACAGCTTCACAAAATATGTATATTATAATATTTTCATTTTTCTACATTAACTATTTACTCAAATATATTCCATTTTGCAATAAAAACATTAAAAACAGTGTAAAACACAAAAACCAGCAAATTATGTAATTATGGCGGCGGCCGTGCGCGCGGGATACAGTTTCGCGGTACATTGCATAGCTCTAAAGTACCTAAATAACGAAAACTCTTTAACTTGACGTTTTCGGAAAAATTTACTTATGTTAGCTGATCTAGTAATAAGTAGATTCAACCAGTAAAGTATTAGCTAAGCTGTCCCTTACACCCGTTATAATTATAACATTATGCCCCTAGCAGACGGCGTATTTTATACGCGCCGACGACGACGCGCATATACGCGCTTCCAACGCGATTGGAACGCAACCTAGTAACCTCAGCACACAGAGCGTGAAATGCGCGTTTACAACGCGAATACGGGCAGATACAGCGATACAAACGGAGTTTCGAACGCGCTTCACACGCGTGTTTAAATCTATGAAAACGCAAAAATCGGCATCTACGGCGCTGAAAACGCGTGTTCCTGAAACGCGCGTCGTCGTCGGCGCGTTTAAAATACGCCGGCCGTGTGCTAGGGGTCTAAATTAAACGTCATCATCAATCACTTGTGGCTATGGGTCTTGTAAGCCCCTGATGTTTCCAGCTCAGACAGGCATTTATCTTATTGTGCCAAATTTTAATAAAATGTTTTTACCTGCTTGGAAAATGCGTTGATTCTTCTGCAATAACGGAACAGATAGTACGTCTTTATTGCCATACAAAAATATGCGGGAGGAAAAGTTGTATAAAATTCTTTACTTCTGATTTTTTTATGGCGTTGAATTCTTATTTTGAGATTCATAGCAATGATACTGGCTGCTTGTTTTGTTCTGCAAAGTTTATATTCTTAATTTAAACAGCAGAAATTGAGCGGTAATTTAGTTGAATTTTTTACCCATAAAAAACTATGTCTGGTTCCGTTTTTTTTCGTAGGGATACTTAGTATAAATGTGTCCCGATATTTAGCATCCTCGTCGCACATGAGTCACTTTTAGCTCTTGGTGAACAATGTATAGTATAATAAATGTTTCGTTATAAAGTGTACTTACCATTAAACGTTGACTGCTAAATTAGGAATTAAAACTTGTAAATGACCTTGCCTACTGATCTGAGGTTGCGAATTCTATTCCTGACCAACACAATGGGCTATGTGCAAGATTTTTAAAATAATTTGATTTTTTTATTTTAAGCAGGTTTAAGGTCCCATATTCAAATAAAAAATATATCAAATAATTTTGATCATAGATATAAAAATAATTAATTTTTAAAATTTTGGTTACGATTTGTTGCTTATTACAGCATTCTACAGATTAACTCCTTTGCCAAAGTAAAAAAAAAAGATTGACAGTTGGTTGACATATAACCTATACCGTTGCGTTTTTAAGCTTAAGTTTAACATTTAAGTTTCAATCACAGACTAACTAGAGATACGTTTCAATGTACTTACGTTTAAATGATCCTCACAGCAAAAAAGTGGACGTTTGGGACAATTCCTGTCAACCATTTTACACCAACTTTCTTTCAATTCCTTTGGAATGGTAACAAACGTCAAATCTGGTGAGTTAATGTCAGTGTTTGAACAAAGAGGTATAAAACATTTTTTAGTTCTCTCCACCGCTGTAACTCGTCAGATGCCATGTTGAGTAGCAAAGCCTGCTGCGCTGTCGTTATTAGTGTTATTCCACAAATCCGAAGAGTATTAATCACTATCGTTGAAGCAGTTCTCGGAGTCCGGTATGAATAAGGTGTAGTCGTGAGAAAATCAGTCAAAATCTAGCACTACAAGTCCGTGCAAAGTTAAATCGTAATCTGGTATGCGGTAGCAGTAAAAGACTTCAGAAAAAATTAACCAAAAGCAAAAATAAAACTCAAAAATAAACAACCAAATACAAAATGAAATAGGTTATGTTTTTTTTTATTGACATGACAGCTTGGCAAAGACACGATTGTATAATGCCGTATTTATGATTAGTTTACCCTACTGAGAAACTTTTAATTATTATATTTTTATTTCAAAAGATAGATTTTTTATATATTTTTTTTTAGGAAACGGGACCTTATTCCTTTATGTGAAATAAAAAAATTAACGAAATTAAAAATATTTTTAAAATGTCGTACATAGCCCATTATTGGAGAGTCGTTTTTCCAAGTATTTGTCAGGTGTCTGAGTTTTTGTGTATAATTTGTATGTATTTACAAAAATGTTTACACATTAAAAGTATATTTACTTAGTTATCTAGCACCTATAATACAAGCCTTACTTAGGGCTAGATGTTGCTCTGTGAATCGTCCGAGAATATTTTATAACGGTGAAATATCTAATAAATAATAACTTTTAAAAGTGATATATATTTGAAATGCTGATTGTAAGGGATTAAAAACACTTCAGAATGGCAACAACGGTGGCGTTGATCAAATTCTTTATTGATATTTGTAGCCGATAAGCAGCAATGTATCCAGAATAAATATATTTATTAGTCACTTACCTTCTAAGGCGTTATTGTATAGGTTGATAGTATTCCAAAAAACAACATAAAAATTAATTATCTAAAAAATAAATTTTGTAAAAAAAATAAAAAATGAATTTTCCATTTAAAGATAAAGGAATGGTTCTCTTTCGATTATAGCCGTCCACTCCCCGCTCGCCCGCTCTACTACTGCCATTATTATTTACGTTTGAATGGATGGGTTTATTCAACATAGTAATGAAAAAATATCATAACAAAATTTTTCAAGACCTTTTAAATTTAATATTATGCTTTTGTTTTTTGACTCAAATGATATATTTTGACCTACACAATAACGTGTTAAAAGGAAAGTGACTAATAAATTAGGACCTTATATAGAATTCATTAATACCAGTGCTGTCAAGTTCGTTAAGCCAGAATGTCTAAACTTTACGTTAGGGCGCCTCTATAGGCGCCTATAGGTGGAATCGTAGCTCCTAAACGGATAAACTGATTTCGATGCTGTTATTTTTTGTTTGAAAGTTGTTGTTTTAGCTATATTTGATCCAAATTGCTTCGGCCGTTTAAGAGTAATAAGCGATAAATGGGGGTTGTACAATATTTTTAATTTTAGTGTTATTTCCTAGGAGTAACATGTACTTAACCACTGACTACGTCCGTGTTATCATTAGAGAGTAGATTTGAAGTTATTGATGTATTGATAATGGCAATAACTAGGAAAATTTGTTATTTTTGTAACCAAATTAGCTTTTTATGTTAAAGAATAATGCGTGCCATAAGTTTTCCTGGCTATTCACGTTCAAAATATAACTGCTTTGGTACCTACGAGAAATATAACAAATTATTAGCTAACGGCCAAAGGGACTGAAAACCCAAAGGTGCCATTCGAAACAAAGTTTTGGAAACTCTGCTCTAAGGCGATCCGGTCCACTGTCTGAGAAGAACTCCGGAATATTGAACTCGATTTCTTCCACCGATTTATTATCTTCAAAGCTGAAATTTAAAACGGTGATGGAAAGCCCAATTCAGTAGATGGCAAGACTAATATGAACATCTAGACTAGACTGCAATTGAAATTAATTGGGCAACGGCGCCGAACAATGTGCTTAATCTAACCTATTCAAATTTTTAAGCTCATCATCAATTCAAATTACTTATACTTAATGAGTAAAATTTACTTATTCTTTTATAAAAATACTAGAGGACGGCCGGGACGTTGTTCCCGTAGGAATTTTGTAAAATCTTTCCTTGTTCATAGTCTCCACCGTTAAGGGAACATTTCTGCAAATTTCAGCTTTCTAGGTTTAAGGGTTCGATGAATCAGTGAGGATGTGGGGTCCTGGTATTTTTCAGATTTTCGCCCGCGACATAAAAAAAAACAGAAATAGTAAAGTCCGTGTTAATAGAGCCCCTGCGGCCGTTTTCGCAACTGCGATTCGCAACCAGTTGCGAATTAAGAAGGGTTATTCCTTGATCGCAACCAGTTGCGAATTAGGAGGACTTTTTCCTTAACCGCAACCTGGTTGCGAATAAAAGATAGGACCTTCCGATACTTACATAGTTACGATAGGAGAACAGCATTTCTTAATCCGCAACTAAGTAGCATAGACAATTAATGAAAAAAATGCAATTAAAGTGTTTTTCTTAAATCTTTATTCACAACCAGGTTGCGGTTAAGGAGAAAGTCCTTCTGATCCGCAACTGGTTGCGAACAAGGAATGACACTTCTTAATTTGCAACCGGTTGCGAATCGCAGTTGCAAAAACGGCCAGTGAGAATAGAGCCCTATTATAAGAGGCAAGCGTATAGCCCACTGGGCTACGTATTTGGTCGAAATCGACGACACATTAATGCACGTATTTCTTTTTCGCTGGTTTCTTCCGTTTCCAGAAGAAATTTTAGAAAGTCCTTTCAATATCGAATGCCTACATCATATAATGAATACGCCCACCAACTTTTATGTCTCTAGGACCATCGGTGTAGGCTGTACATTGATCCATTATTCAGTCAGTCAGTCAGTCAGTCAGTCAGTCAGTCAGGACAAATAAACTTGGCCCAATTTAACTTCCCAAAAAATATTTGTATAGACCTGTAAATATTACCAAAATTAATAATAAAGACATTTATTTCAAAGAGAATTTAATTTTGTCACAAGTCAATAGCGTGCCAGACAAATGTTCATTACCTAGAAATGTTCATCATTCATCGTCTTCATTATTACATGACTTAATTGAAATGTTCACTTTGTATAATATTCAGGAACTACCATTCTGAATTGAATTAACACAAACACTGAAGAATTAAAAACGAAACGAGAATTTGACAGCAAAGTAAAGCTTCCAATATCACAAAGATTTTTTTCCTATTGAAAATAATTTACTGAAGAGAAACATAATTATTCAATACAAAATATAAGCATTCGTATATTTTGATAGATGTACGGAATAAAATGAGCTCTATTTTTGCCTCGCTTCTGGAAGCTGATTTCATTACCAGAACTTCGGTCATAAAACATGTTTTTCGTAGATATAATTAGCGCGTACCTAACATATTTTGGTAAGCACAGTAGGCATTAACTTTTTTTATCAGAGAGAATATAGCGTTTTCACTGAAAACCAAGCTGTATTGTACTGTTTACGTTTAAGTTAATCTAGATCAAAGGATATCTACCTATCGAATAGGACAAAGATACGTAATTTTTAGTATTTAAGGACTATGCTCACTATCTAGTGATGACAGGATAGAAAAAGTGCATCTTTTATTTCTGTACCTTAAATCGTGGCGTTCTACGCCGTCAATATGACGGTGTAGAAGGCCACGAAGCTTTTGTGGTCGATATTCGTAGGTAGGTCTATCGTCTTTGGCACGGGGTGATTCTCCAGAATTTTTTTTCTGCAGTTATTTTTTGTCAAAGACAATGTACTTATATTAAATACAATAGTATTTAAACTCTTATATAGCGGGATCGTTTTTTTAAACGTAGTTTATGTTCAAAAAATTGCAAAAGCCAATTTATATGTAAATCGATATGAGACGGCGGTTACCGACCTAGTACATTATATGTACACTCGTACACACGCTAGGTCATCTACATATGGAGTGACTTTAAATTACTAAGCGAAACTTTAGGGAGTGATTCATGCTGTGAAACTGAATAACCATTCTCAATAAACTAACACGATACTGGAAATTTTAAAAAAATTTGATTACTTATACAAGAAGCTGATCGTTCAAGTTGTGTGGACAATTTTCGACCAACATTCTTCGGGAAAAGTTGTTCAATTTAGTGGGCTTATTCAAATCCTCTATTATTATTTTTTTACCAGCCCATATACGTACCCACCGAAGGGCACGAGCCTCCCTTCGAGACACGAAGGGGATTTAGATCATAGTCCACCACGCTGGCCAAATGCGGGTTGGTGGACCGCTCGTCTTTCGAAAACGATTTTTCTTGGATGGGCGGGTTTCATCACGATGTTTTCCTTCACCGTTGAGCAAGTGATAATTAAAAATCCGTACATAAATCCGAAAAGACGAATTTAGTGGTACAGGCCAGCACCAAGTTTTGAACCCGCAACCTTCCGATTACAAGTCTGGCTCATCACCAACTGGGCTATCACCGCTTCCCTATTGTCGCTAACTAATTCAAAGTCACCCAATATGTATCAAGTGAGTCACGGTTCGAAAACGTCTCCCATTTCCGTTCACATTTTAGACATATATTTTTTAAAATTCATAGACATTACATAATACTTCACGTGTCTCCTAACCTACTGCTTGGTAGAATCTGTCAGGGTAAAAGCCTGTCTCAAATGACTACGAGGAAATGCAGAATATATTATCGTCACATTGCGGCGTTACTTTATAAAAAGGTGGAAAAACTTAAATAAATAGAGCATTACGTAAACAATATCAAAGTCAAAAATAGCTTTATTTTACAGAACATTTAGGATGTTATCTAAAATGACTCAAAGTACCTTGTAGCGAATCACATAAGTGCTTTTAACTCTACGCCTAGTCATAAAGTTACAGTCTTGTCTTAGTGATGACTACTTCTACAGTAAAACTTTATACCAGAAAGATTAAAATTTGTATGTTTGTAACAAATAAACTCTAAAATGACTGGATCGGTCCACCACTAGAATACACCATTTCACCATTAGAATACAAAATTATCCCAGAGTAACATAGATTACATGAATAGATCACATGATTTTCCCGAATTCTCACAGGAACGAGGTCCCGGGCGTAAAGCTAGTATTCTATAAATTGACTTCAAGACCGTAACGTTATGTAAAAATTGCCCCATCCATAAATTAAGTCACACGGATTTCATGATTTTCCCGTCCCCGTCCTTGTCACAGCTGGTCACATTTGTGCCACTTGATTACATTGAACATTTAATAATAATTGGATTAAAACAGCAGTTCCGAAATAAGTTTTATTTCCATTTAAATTATTTTTAATTAAATTAACATCTAATTATCAAAGGGCGCTTGAGCAGGTCGGCGCTTAACATTAGTAGAGCGAGTGGCTGACAAAACAATTTAAACCTTATGTTTATAGAGATAGAGTTGCAAATGTTTTTGAGTTTGTCGTTAATAGTTCAAAGTTCGTGTTTTAAAAGGGGGTGACATTGTGTGACCCCCTTGTCACACAATGTCACACTTCGTCGACCCCCTCCCTCCCCCTTAACGTGTGATGGCCCCTTAAACTGCTTATATTGCGTTGCCTAAAAACCATTTGAGGTTATTTGGGTTTTTTATAATCTACATATAATATATTAGTCTGGTAATGTTAATGATAAAATAACTATAAGCCTTCGTCAATTTCTTATATTTAACATCAGAAGAATAAAAAAGCGAAATTGAAGCGGAAGAGCTCATCTAATAAAGAATCTGCTTATTCGAGAAAATCTCGTAAATTTATCAGTGTTTTACTACAGTTTAATATTGTGCGTTATCTCGCAAAAAACACCGTACTTTATTAAAAACTTTGATCATAATTTTACTACTTACTACTTATAAAAATGGTAATCGAACCAGCTTACTCGTATAAAAAGTATAGCTTCAATTGCCTTATTAAACGGTTAGGCCTAAATTTATATAAAACTTTAGTCAAAGTAAGTATGTTTGCCAACATCAGTACATAATGTAACACGCTAAGCCGCTAAGCTGTTTTAATGGTAGACTTAGAGTGAAGTGTGGCGGAGGTGGTAATTACAAAATCGAAGTTACTGGTATCTTGTTGCTTTATGATACAATATTGCTGAACCATTGTTGAAAAGCACACAATTAATGTTCGGAATTTATTGAATTTATAATTCACTAGCATTCCAACTGTGACTTCATTCGCGTAGAGAACTTCGTAGTCACTCTCTAGCCGAGCCCTCCCTCCCCCAACTACGTTTTTTTTTACTTTTTTTTACTAGATATGCGTTCTTCCGATTTAACGTGAAAGGAAGGGCAAACAAATGTTTTTTTTTTCAACATTTATAATTTTACATTAAAATCAATATATCGCGGCATTCGCTTAAGTATCTGCACTTCAAATCGAAGAAATAATAATAATAATAATCATTTTTATTTCTCTCAACAATGTTGTGTGTGTGTGTGTGTGTGTGTATGTGTGTGTGTGCATGGGTGTCTATGAAGTCGAATATGAATTTTTTTTTTAAGCTTACTGTAAGAAAGCACATCCCCAGCCCTACGGTGCCGCTGGTTACTCCTTGGGATCGAATATATTAATTCACTTGGGGATATGCTAATATAAATATTAATACTAATATTAATACTAACTTTGTTTTAGTAAATATAGCATTATATAATTAATTAATTAACGCCAGGAGATCCTCTGTTTCGGCGTAATCAAGGGTTTTTAGCCACTTTTCAAGTAAAATTTTACATTCATGCTTTGTGAAGGGATATAGCGTTAATGTTTTGCTAGCTTTATTATAAAGTCTACAACCAACAATGTAACACTGACTTGCAGCAAGACTCGTTCTGTGGTTTTCTATATTAAAAATCATATCCTTCCTGCGTTTGGTTGAGTTTTTTTGTGGATCGTAGTCGCATGAGGCATGTGTTCTTAGAATACACTTTAAGATAAAATGTTGACGAATAGTCAAGACATCACTTTGCGCGTATAATAAAGAGGTAGGGTATCTATATGATAAAACTTATGAGGAACGTTGTAAACGGCACCACTTGCTACCTTTAAGGCGACTACAACACCCGATAAAGGCAGCACACATAGGAATAGTGCCATCTCCGTCTCTCAACAGGCCTGGGCCGGCAGTGCGAACAGTGTCGATACACGAAGTTTACGGACTATGAAAGCGTGGGTGCGTAAAAACATGTTCGAAAGTTAGAAAAATGAGATTTATGGAAAGGTAACAGCTTAAATCGAAAAATGCGTTAACTACTTATCGAGAGTTTTCAATCACAAACATATTGATAGCAAATTCAAATTCCTGTGTGCATTTTACTATCGTTTATACAGCTTAAAAGATACACAATATTGGTATTTAGAAGTGACTTTGTGAGCTTTTTCTATCGAACCAAAAGTGCTGAATCATGTTTTCAGCAAACTACTTATCTAGTTTATGTCCTGGATATTACCGTAGTATTTTTTTCTTCGATTTAATGCAGTGCGTCATGCTTATCTACGCATCATAAAATCGTAATTTAGGTGCTGTAGTCGCCTTAAGTTTGCGACGTGACATCTCCGACATAATATACCTGATAAAAACTGCGAACGGTGGTATTGATTGACCTGAACTGTTGTCAAAATTAAATTTTAAAGTACCTATTTTCCCCAGATGCCAATTTTCCCCCCTAATTCTTCCGATGGCTAAAACTAATTACTTACAGACAAAATTCCTTTTTTTGGCGTGTCCCTAACAGCTTCAACAACATGCTTAAATGCAGTGGCTACGACCTAGACATCTTTGATAGTAACCCATGTACTGTACAGTAAGGCGAAAAATAAGTTCAAACTTCTTTGAATCTCAACCCTTGTAAGATCTTATTTTTTTCGGCTTTGGTGTTCAACATTTTATTGTTATCAAGTATTATTATTATTCTTTTTGCTCTAAACTTATTGTATTTAAATTTGAATTCCTCATCATTTTTGGTTTACCTCGTTTATCATTAGTTTACTCGTTTTCTGTTGTTATTATTTAATCTAAGCTGTAAGTCCATTTAACTCGCCTAGATACTTATAGGCGAAAACTTGTTATTACCCTAGGTATTAATTATGTATGTAATTAGTTATTTTGGGCTGTAAGTTTTCCTCATAAAATAAAATAAAAATATTCGTTTGTGTTGAAATCAAGGTCTTCAACCCATCACCTAAATTTTAGTTATAAACCAGTCATAAACTAAACTGGTAAGTACCTATTATCGCCAAAATTAAGGTTGTGGACAAAGCCGAATAAAACAAATAAAATAATATTTAGTTAAACGGTTGTATTTCAAATAAAGTGTACCTACTAAAAGCTAAGTCCTAGACTGGTAAGTCGTCCGGTACCGGTTGATTTGATAGAAATTTCACACGCCCATCGATTTTATTTTTTTGCCTGATCAATGCCCTAGATTGGTGAGGAGAGTGGTGTGATGACTTACCAGTCTAGGACCTACCGAATTATTTTTTAGCTTTTAGTACACTTTATCCTTATCCTATTATAAATGCGAAAGTAACTTTGTCTGTCTGTCTGTCTGTCTGTCAGTCTTTCACGCCTAAAACACTGAACCGATTTTGATGAAATTTGGTACAGAGATAGATTAAAGCCTGAGAAAGGACATAGGCTACATTTTATCCCACAGTTGGGCACGATATAACCTGTAGTCCACGCGGGCGGAGCCGCGGGCGGAGCCGCGGGCGGAGCCGCGGGCGGAGCCGCGGGCGGAAAGCTAGTTTTCAATAAAACCATTTAAATTAAAATTTTGATTAAGTAGGTACTACTTGTTTTTTTATTGAAAACTAAAAACTTGTGTAAGTATTCTATTACTCAAGCACTTTCATTTGATACCCATAATGTAGAAGGGATAGTGAAAAAAAAGTCACCTGCCATTTTATTGGCGGCCATATTAGATTTTCATTTTTTTCATAGTATAAATCTATTTTACAAGTTAAGACCTTTTATTTGATACCCATATTGAAGGAGTAAAGTGATAAAATATGAATGAATGAATGAATAAATTCTTTATTGCACACGTAAACAAAAACATAAGGGAAAACTTACATTAGTGCAAAAGGCGGCCTTATCACTAAAAGTGATCTCTTCCAGACAACCTGAAAGGAACCATTTTAAAAAGACTGAAGCGTAGTGCGCAGATCAAGTAATAGATAAGTAATAAAGATATAAAAGTTTTCGGTAAAATAAATATACACAAAATAAATTAATGAAAAGTACATAAATAATACATCAATACATATGCAAGCATAAATATAAATATATACAACATAAATAATCAGTTGCAAGTTTTAGATTTTATAAGTATGCTCACGAAGCTTGTGTTTGAAAATAGTGAGAGATTTAGAGTGACGGACATCAGACGGCAGTTCATTCCATAGGCTTGTAGATTTTAAAGTAAAAGAATCCTTGTAGTACCCAGACCGAGAAAGGGGCACCAGGAGAATGTTATCATTCTTTGAGCGCAGTTCACGAGTGTGACCAGTACCAAGGTACTCAAAACGTTCCTTTCAATAGGGAGGGGAGCGCGGATCATACAGAACCTTATAAAGAAGCGTCAGAACATGCTCTTCACGCCGTGGTCGGATCGGAAGCCATTGCAACCCATTCCTATACTCGGACACATGATCGAACTTGCGCAGACCTGATGCAAACATTTTGAAGCCGTTGTAGCTTATAAATAAGTAATAATACTTTTAAAAAAGTTCTTCATTTAGGTCAGTCATGCAAGCATCAGCGTAATCTAAAATGGGTAAAAGGAGAGACTGCGCCAGTTCAATCTTTGTCCTAATAGGAAGTAGGTTCTTCTACCTCTTCAAGGAACCATAGGCAGCAAAGATTTTACGGCTCACCTCAGTGATATGCGGAGACCAGGATAGACTGCTATCGAAAAGAACGCCAAGATTCTTTACTACCTTACTGTATGCCAAAGGAATACCATTGAAGTTGACAGATGGAAGGCTTCCAAAATCAAGTCTTGATATTTGTAAGGAGCCACCTGTGATGAATCCGCCATTCTATAGCGGCGGCCATCTTTGATTTACAATAATACCTAATGTATTAAATTGTATTGTCATCAAAACTAAAGGTGTGTATCAAATTTCAGATCAATCCGTCAACAGGAATGGGGTCAAATTTCAATTACTAGAATTGACCCTATTAAATAAACATACAGGGCCAGCTAAATAAAACCGTTTAAAAAAGCAAGTTAACCAAGAACAAGCATATTCTATGAAACTAAGATCGGAAATGTGGCTCATGTTTTAGAATAGAATAGAAAAATCTTTATTTTATAGGACATTCAGGATGTCACTTAAAACAAGTCAAGATTACAATGAAATACATACAAACATACATTAAATGATTTAAATACATACATACGCATTCGTTCTTTTGATCCTACTGACTCTACGCCTATTCGCAAAGGTGCAGTCTTCCTCAGAGAAGAACAGGCAAGAAACTCTGAGGTTGCTCTTTTAAATCGCATTACAAATTTTCTCATTTACTAATTTTAACTAAATCTAAAATAACTCTAGAGCTGAGCAGTTCATTCCCATGGCTGTCTGTCTGATAGATAATCAGAAATTTTGTAATAGCCCTTTTTTGTAAAGTTTTTGTTTAATCACTGTCTTAAAATCCAAAGGTAAATTTTGAATACACATGGGAATCTTATTATAGAACCGTATACATTGACCCATAAAAGTGTTCGTGACCTTGTGGAGACGACTGTCTAGTACATCCAGTTTATGCTTGGTCCTAGTATTTTAATTGTGCCTATCGCTATTTTTCTTTTTCTTTACATATAAAAGATTGTCACATATACGAGTATATAGGTATTGGGATGCAAAAGTCAAAATATCTATTTCTTTGAACATTTGTCTAAGAGATATTCTAGGTCTCATTTGATAAATCGCGCGAACAGCCCTTTTCTGCAAAACAAAGATCTTATTGATATCCGCAGCATTACCCCACAGTAAAATGCCATATGACATTAGGCTGTGGAAGTAACTGAAATATACGGTTCTCGCGGTTTCAACGTCCGATAATTGACGGATTTTTTTAACTGCGTAGGCTGCTGAACTGAGTCTGCTCGCTAACTTATCAATATGAGGACCCCATTGAAGCTTTACATCAAGAGTTATTCCTAAGAATACAGTAGATTCCACAATGTCCAGTTTTTCATTCCTAACCTGTACATTGGTATTAACCTGTTTAACATTGGGCAAGGTAAATTTAACACATTTGGTTTTTTTCTCGTTTTTTTCTCATGTGGTCCGAACATGTGGGTGTTCGGACCACATGAGCCGCATTTCCGATCTTAAGGCGACTACAGCACCTAAATTACGATTTTATGATGCGTAGATAAGCATGACGAACTGCATTAAATCGAAGAAAAAAAATACTACGATAATATTGAGGACATAAATTAGATAAGTAGTTTGCTGAAAACATGATTCAGCACTTTTGGTTCGATAGAAAAAGCTCACAAAGTCACCTCTAAATACCAATATTGTGTATCTTTTAAGCTGTAAAAACGATAGTAAAATGCACACAGGAACTTGAATTTGCTATTAAAATGATCGTAATTGAACACTCTCAATAAGTAGTTAACGCATTTTTTTATTTAAGCTGTTACCTTTCCATAAATCTCATTTTTTAAACTTTCGAACATGTTTTTACGCACGCGCGCTTTCATAGTTCGTAAACTTCGTGTATCGAAACTGTTCGCACTGCCGGCCCAGGCCTGTTGAGAGACGGAGATGGCACTATTCCTATGTGTGCTGCCTTAATCGGGTGCTGTAGTCGCCTTAAGTGGCTTTTATATTATAGTGTGGCAACCAATTAGTGACCAATTTCAATATAACATTACAAGCCTAGCACTGTCAATAAGAGTATGATTAAAGGATTTATTTTTACCGTACGAACCATGTGAATATTGGCGTTTGTCATGAAAATCAACGTAAGCTCTTTTCACGGTTGTTGAAGCAAAAGGGACAAACCAACCAACCCTCAATACTTGACACCTCTGATTAATTGCCTGCCTATTCAAGCAACTAAAAGCTCCCGAAAAGTTATTTTAAGACATTTTTTCGATTAGGGTTCCCTGCGTTAATAATTTTTGAACTTTTTGTTTTATTTTGGAGTACAATTTTTAACACTAGATTGAATTTGAAAAAACTGGTCATCGTGTTACTTATGAATGTAAGATGTAGGAAATTATTTCTGTTTTTTATTTTTTTATTGTTTCACACAAACATTTCAAGCTACGAGTAGATCAGACGAAGCGTGAAAATACCAAATTTTTGACTTTGTGTTATTATTGTAAAACTAGCATTCCGCCCGGGACTTCGACTTCTTCGTTCGTTCAGGGAAAATGTAGCATTCTAATGGCGAAAGAATTGTGGACCAATTCTTTCGCTTTCGGAGCCTATTCAATGCAAACAAACAAACAAACAATCAAATCTTTCCTCTTTATAATATTAGTGTAGATAAAGAATACATACATACCTACAATATACAAACATACATAAGAATGTGTACAGAAAGAATACATAATTCTTTATTCAAACCTCCAACACACATTTTATCTCTTGTCCGGTGAAGAGATATGCAAAACAGTGTAAAATGAAACGGGACAACACGCAAAAACGCTCATGAACGTGGCACTACAGCCTACAGGTTAGAATAACAAATGTCATGGCAATTTTCCCGTAAAATAATCCGTACGTGACTTAAATGAAATGTGATACAAACGTGACGCAAATATTTGTGTCATTGGTAATGAATGGACATTGGGCGGTGGTAATTGCGGAAACAATCTCACTAAAGCTTGGCCAGAGTCCTACATACAAAGGAACAGTAGCGGATTAAGGACTTGGGTCACAGAATAAATAATAGCTTGGGTTTGGAAGTTTGAAGGAGTTGGTCCGAACTAAAGATACAGTTCATATAGTAATTAATAATAATTCATCTATTTTCAAGAACATATTATAATACTTTACACTTAGTTAGTTATTGACACTTTGTGCAGTAGTATAGTAGTATAATAACTAGTGTTAATAGTAGTATACTAGCCTATAGGCTGGCTTGTTAAATCAGTTTATCCCTTTCATACTTTTAACGAAACGCTCAATTAAAATGTTTGCATGGTATATGTTTATTTTTTCAAACGAAAATCGTGGTATGAATCCGTTACAATTTGGGGTGACTTTAAATTTTAATAAGACGGCCGGTTTGGTCGAGTGGTAGTGACGCTGCCTCTTGATCGGCGGGTCCTGGGTTCGATCCCCAGTCGGGGCAAACATTTGTGTGAAAAGCAGATGTTTGTTCTCGGGTCATGGGTGTTTGTGTTTGTCTTTATGTGTGTTCCGAGGGACCCACGATACAAGGGAAAACCTTAGTGTGGCCTTTGAGTGTGTAGCGTTAAAAAAAAAAAAATTAGCTAGCGCAATTTTAGGGGGTGATTCCCCTTATAAATTTAAAAAACTTATGGAAATTCCCAAAAAATCTTTCAACTCCCCATATAAAGGCAAATCAGCTGGTGGCACAAGATGTATGGAGAAGTGAAATAATACATTATTACTTTAGGGGTGAAAGCAAATTATTTAAGTCCCGAGACGAGGTCTGGCGACCGAGCGTAGCGAGGGAGCTAATAGTTCGAGGGACTAAATAAGTTTTTCACCCGAGGTAAACACTGTGCTATTCATTACGAATACAAAGAAAGTAAAAATAAAAACATGAATAAGCTTCTATGCGAAAGTTACAAAACTCTGCAACTCGAAAAACAAATGAAGATCGGAATGCCACTTTCCCGCCTATTATGTTTTTTTTTCTGTAGCTGGCCAGCTATTCAGCCATTATTTTTCATTTTCATTATTGAAAAAAATGGTAAATATTTTGTCAAAATCTATGTTATTTTAATGAAATAGCTAAAAGTTAATTATTATAAAGTCATTAAAGAAAGTATTCTTTTATGAATACTTTTGTTATTTCAGTTTTATATCGCGCTGTAATAGAGTGGCTGTATAGGAAGTTGGAACATGTTTTTATAATACTTAATTTGACAGCTGTCAGTTGAAAGCGATTCTCCCTAGGCTTGAAAAGTATTACTTTCAACTTTCAAGGCTTGAAAAGTACTTTTCAACTGCAACTTCAGACCTACTTTCCGAGTATGAGTAATGAATTTTTTTTTCATATTTCGTCCTATGTTCCTTGGGGAAATTTGTTCAGTTTCGTAGGTTGAATTTAAATCATGTCCTTAATTGTCGTTAATCTAAAGTAACCCAATACATATAGGTATGTAAAACTTACTTTCTATGGTTCATTAAACTTTACTTTTCCGTTATGTTTTAACAATATGATAAAAGTTATATTTTTATATGTAATGTAGTCAATATCAAAATATCAACAGTTTCTAACTAACAGAAAGTAATGGTTCTGATTAAGTACATGACTACCTGTACTCTAGTATGCCAACACTATTTTTCGTATTTTAAAGTCATTTCCAGTTGCGCGATTGAGGTCTAGCTGCTACTTTTTTTTTATTTGAACCACTAACTGAATCTGCTATTGCCCATACATACAACAAGAGGCACCCGGAACCGGAAGGCCGTGGCCGCGAGCGATAGGAATGTTTTTACACTGCAAGTGCCAAAACAGTTTTGCTCGCACGTTCTAGCTTCATCTAAATATTTCGCTTTTTATTGCCGCATTCATACTACATGTTTCAGCAATAAAATCTTTTTCATTGATGTAATATAATAATATATTCTTTCACGCAACTTCTGAAAGGATTTTGATTAAACTTTACAATTATAATAAGAGAACATTTAGGCTTTACAATTTTCCGAAATTCCATGACTAGGTTGTTTTCTAAAAAGAACGCTGGAAGAAAGTGGAGGGGATAGGTTTGCGCATGGGTACACTTACGCACGCAAGTACTAGGACTATGGTTTTATTTTTGGACTAGCCTTTCACTAACGGCTTCGTATATTGATTTATTGGTAGGTCCATTGAATTGTAAATTAATTAGATTAAATATAAATCGCTTATTGCGCAGCTTCACCGCCACATTCTTTTAACATAAAGCGACTTGTACACACGATTTATATTAATAATCCAGTGAATTCTTCGCTTAATTACTTTGTGTTGATTAAGCAAATACTCTGTGTTTCCTTTTGAATTCAAACATCAAGCAAAAACGCAACTTAATTTAGCTTATAAGATTTCTCTGCGACACGAGCGAAGTGACATCAACAAATGAGACGTGAAAAGTGATGGAGGATTACTTATGTCTAATATGACAGAATGGTGTGATTTAATTTCCTTTGTTATAAATATTAACGTGAATATCGGGCCGCCCGCCCGCCTTGTTTCAATGTTAAATGTGAAACTTCATTCTGTAGTTACAGTCAAAAGCATATTTCCAAGTTTGTCAAAAGCAATCTTGTTCCATTACGAAACCAGATGAAACTGTCGGTTTATGTACTCTTGAATGTACTTCTACTACAATACAGGGCGTCTATTCCACTAATCAATTGCGTTCCAATGGCAGTTGAATGACTCTAGTGACCATTTTACCCATTCAGGTGGTGCATTTGATGACAATTAACCACCGCGACTAGTAGCGCCACCGCCAACCGAACGTTATGTTGCAAACTCTTAGCAACTAGACATTCAGTTGCAGGCGCGGTCGCAGACAGAAATTTTGGAGGGGGTCACTCACCCAATTCACAACTAAGTAGACAGCCTTTATCTTGAATCTTTACAATAAACCGACAAATTACATTATTAGAATATTGTTATACAATCTTTATCATAACGACGCATATCGATTTTGCTAGGATTACCAAAACTACGTAGTTCGGTTCCTTGTTTCTAAACTAGATGTCATTTCCAAGTTATTTTGGCCATCGTACGTAGTTCATAAAAACACCACTAGATGTCAGCAAACTATAAATTTATCGCGGTTAGAGGATAGCTAGTTTCCTTTTATTATTAGGCAAATTTTTGAGATTTTTCAATTTGACCTTAGATTTTGGGGGGGGTCATGTCCCCTGTGACCCCCCCCCTTCGGACCGCGCCTGTTCAGTTGGCGGTGGCGGCGCCAGTCAAAGCAGCCCGTTATCAAATGTATCACGAGCGTTTCCATGCTTCGAAGGGTACGTTAAGCTGTCGGTCCTGGCTATTGTCGATTGACTACAGTCGTTAAAACCAAATCAGAGGCCATTTGGCGGTTTAAAAACTCTGACACTAGGGTTAGTCAAGTTCGCCACACACTTGACTATACCTACACACGATAAGAAGAAGAAGATCAAATGTATCGAATTTGGATAGTTCTCAATTTCGCCACTTGAACGAATAAAATGGCGACCATTGTCGTTCCACCGCCATTGAGACGCCATTGATTAGTGGAATAGCCATCCAGATAAGATGCCAGGGCTCAGTTACGATACCTAGTCAACTGTTTCTAACAGCGATTGAAACTGAATGGTATTGAAATATATGGAATCTTGTGATTGGCTCTTTGAGATCTGTTTAAAGATTTTCAATACGTGTAGCGTGGTTTCCATTCTTACTATCCTTTTGTTTACTAATACTATTGACTAATTATTAATATTATGAAAGCCAAGGGTTGTCGTATTAGGAGACAATAAGTTGTCGCTGCCTACCCCTTTTGAACAAAGGCGTGAATATTACTACAAAGTTTCGTCAAAGGATGTGAATAGGAAAAATATAAGGAAGTGAAGGAGTAACAAATATCCATCGATCCTCACATACTTCCACACACATACATACGTAGAACTATTGTAATAAGTATACAATACTTAAGCCACATTTAGGGCTTCCTTAACTGTGAGTACGTCGACATTATCCCAAGGGCGGATGTCATGTCAGTCTCTTCTTCTGATGTTAACTCACAAGCTGATTTCTTATTGAATTTGATGGGGGTGTCTCAAATAAATGAAAAACTTTCAAATGGGCGTCACAATAATATTAAGTTTTGGAAACCCTAGAGCTCCATAATTTTACTACATTTCCATGGAAACGAAGTTTTAGTAGGTGAAAAGCTAGGTATTAAAATAACAACTTTTGAGCTAACAAGACCAACTAGGGCTAGAGAGGCTAACAATCACACATACTTAATTCAAAATACCTATTAGTACTAAATTTGAGTTTCATCGAAAAAAATTCCTTGCTTTTGATTTATTATGCATGTCAAAGTTAACGCCATTAGGCCTGGTAACTTTCTGTTATCGTACACATAACGTCTCTGAGGATTGTCAAAATCTGTTTTAATTTTTTGATTGCTTCTTACAGCGACGGAAGTTATCGAACGGCAACACATCCCTACCAACAAAGAAACTTAGTTAAGAAGATGCTTGAAGTCCGTTAAAAATCTATCCCTACTCGCGATAGTCGTATACGGCAGCGGGTTAGGCCGGACCGCCCCCATTCCTTACCGCCCCTGTCCGGATCGCCCTCAGTCGTCAATGAGGCTATACATGTTGACCTTGACGTCGCCCTTATCTTGCTTGCAATAGAGGCGGCTTTCGTAATGCAAATGTATAACCTGACTTGCTGCTGTACGTAGGTACGTCGAACGGTTCAACCAGCTGTATACCCCACCATCTTTTCAAGTGTTAATGTAAGGTACCTTTCAATGGGATAAGCGGATAAAAGTTAATGAACACAAAGGGTCACGTCTGCTCAAGGGCTATATAAGTATACCCACAAGTATACCCTAAGGGTCGTATATTGATACTCCTTTTGTATTTGACTTTGATATTGCGGTAACATGAGATGGCTATTAGAAATGATGAGGCAATATGTAGAACTCGTTTTATTTTACATACAATACAATATACTTTATTTGCACACAAAGACATACAATACAATTAACAGAACATAAAACATAGTGTACATAATTATTTAATGGATAACTTCCTTCCGCCGTTTGCTTATTAAAGTAGCCAGTTCTTTAATTTACATTTCATTTTTCAACCCTCATTTAACGTGTAACAACCAATCATACAATCACAATATTTATTGTTTTAACTCTTTTAACATCACAACATAAAAAACAAAAAACATTCTAAATTCTTAAACATTAAAAATAACAAACCCCTCTGCTCTGTGACACTACAGTCTCGCTATTTTATGGCTCTGCGTGCGGTGTGATTCACGGACGGATATTTATACATATTCCTCAATATCCTTCCTATTCAAGAACAGACACCAACATCAGATTTCCTTTCAATGCAAAATATCTCTTATTGTGCATAGATAAGTCATATCAGACAACCAGACATCAGCACACGATGGCACAGTCATAAATCACAAATGAAAAAACTATTAATAATATTTACCTACCCACTCCGTCAATAACAAACTCGTATACTTACTCAATAAAACAAATTAAAAAACTTAAAGTTCTCTAGTAGACTAGTGATAGTCATGTCCGAAAGAATTGTCAAGTTAGGCACGAAAAAAAGTGCATTTCGTGAGAACTGAATACGTTTTAATTTTAGACTAAACACTAGAAATTTCATTCAACATTAAATCTTTCAAAGAGTGTTGAGGTTAAAAATAATGATGACATCGTTATAGAAAGAAAAACTTTGTGAGGTTGTACATACTTCCACACAAGTTTGTTTTAATAATGTTTCCATGTTTCCTACGGTCTTTCTCGCTTTTATTTACTTGGGGTTCATAGAGAGAGATTTTTTCCCTTGAGTCCATGGCCGTGATAGAGGATTGATTACGAATAGTTCCATCCATTTATTTATTTTCTTATTTTCCTTTTTCGGATCTTCCTTATTCAATTAGCCGTACAATTAGTTAGCAAAATTTTCTTCTGTTGAAACTCAACAATTTTCGATTGGAATTATCGATAAAATTTATCGATTACTATACTACTCAATTGGCCGTAATTATAAAATTTTTGTTAATTTCAAAGTATGAGATAAGATTCAGATAAGATGACCGAACTCATCGCCGGCTGACATCTGGAAGTTTCTCGGCACTTTAGGAATTGGCAGGACACGTAATGTCTTTACACCGAAGGACATCTCTCTTGATGACATAAACGATCATTTTTCTACTTCCAAAGTCCTACCTGCTGCTGTTAAAACTGACACCATTTCTTTTGTATCTTCGCTTCCCGCGATGAGATCGAGCCCGTTTGTCTTCGCTGCTGTGGAGGAAGACGTGGTTCGCAAATGTGTGTTGGCCATCAAGTCCAAGGCTGTAGGCGTTGACAATGTTGGACGGTTCATGATAGTCACAATCCTCGACCAAATTCTTCCTTACCTTGTGCACATCATCAATTTTTCACTAGAAAGCGGTCAGTTTCCAACTCTGTGGCGAAAGGCGTATGTGTTACCCCTTCCCAAAGTTTCCAAACCCGAACTTCCTAGTCATCTCCGTCCGATCTCTATTCTACCGTTTCTTTCTAAGGTATTGGAAGCCTGTGTGCATAAGCAGGTCTCTACCTACATTTCAACAAACCATCTCCTTAGTCCTTTTCAGTCGGGCTTTCGCCCGGGTCACAGCACGGTCACGGCTCTTATTAAGGTTACTGACGACATGCGTCGTGCGATGGATGCCACCGAACTCTCTGTACTTGCTCTCATTGACTTCTCAAATGCCTTCAACACAGTTGACCATCAAATTCTTCTTTCTATCCTTTCTCACTTAAATTTTTCTTCTTCTTCTATTGACTGGTTTGCTTCTTATCTTTGTGGGCGTCGTCAGTCAGTGCGGTGTGGAGACTCGGAGTCTGGATGGTGCGAGCTGTCAACTGGGGTACCTCAAGGTGGAATTCTCTCACCAATCCTATTCTCTGTTTTCATAAATTTAATCACCAAGGAACTCCATTGCTCATACCATCTATACGCCGACGATCTGCAGCTGTACATCAGTAAGAGCGGTGACGGCATCACTCAAGCTATTGCGGACCTTAACAGGGACCTCGAAGCAGTTCGAAATTGGTCGAGAAGGTTTGGTGTCGAGGTCAATGCGTCCAAGTGCCAGGCGTCGGTGGTGGGTAGTTCGCGGCTTTTAGCGAGGCTGGATAGGTCGACGTTGCCGAACTTGGTATATGATGACTCGGTCATTCCACTTAGTGGAAAAGTCAAAAATCTTGGGCTACACGTTGACTCCTCCTTTAGCTGGGCGCCGCACATCGCCAGCATCAGCCAGAGAGTGGTTGGGACGTTGCGGGCACTCTCGCGCCTGAAAAACTTCTTGCCCATCCGGACAAAAATCATGTTAGTGCAGACACTCATACTTCCAATGATAGATTATGGTGACGTATGCTATTTGGATCTTAATGCCGACTTTCTTAACAAACTCGATCGACTGTTGAACAACTGCATACGTTTCATTTTCTGTCTGCGGAAGTATGATCATGTGTCTGCCTATCGTCAAAAACTGAAGTGGCTCCCTATCAGGCAGCGGCGCAGTCTACGTGCACTGTGTACCCTGTACTCGGTGCTGACGGGGCCACATGCCCCGAACTATCTCAGGGAGCGCTTCCAGTTCGTCTGTGAAGGACATAGTCGGCTGCTGCGTTCCGAAAATAACCTTCTCCTGCAATGCCCCATCCACCGCACGGGCTTTTATCACCAAAGTTTCACCGTGCAGACGGTGTTGATGTGGAACTCCCTACCTGAGGAAATTAGAAGGTCCCCCAGCCGTAACTCCTTCAAACACAGAGTACGGTGTCACTTTTTGAAGCTGTTATATGATTCAAGCTGACTTCTTCATTCTTATATTATGTATTTATATATCTATTATAGTTATGTATATTCATATTGCATGTATGTATATTTATTATAATTACTTTATGTAAGTACATGTATGCATTTGATTATATATTTATTAGGTATTACAGTTATTTTCCTTTGTTCATGTAGTTTCATAGTTATTAAAGTAATTCCTTATATTTGTGATATGCACTTACCACGTACATCTCCCAATCACCCTAAGGTAGACTGGTAGATAATGCCATTAGGCATTAAGTCCGCCCATGTACTTTAGTGCATTAAGTTAAGTTAAAAGTTAGTGCATTCAATCACCCTGATCGATACATAACATATTCTGTAAAAGCATGTAAGGGTATTAGAAAATTATTTCTCAAGGCATTCGCTTTTTACGCCGTCACGTATTTTTCCTCTATAACATTTTGATACACGTCAGGACACGTCCTCGACGAATATATCTTTTTTTTAATTTGTCACTTTGCACTCTGTCATTGCCAAAGGGAATGGAAAAGGTGCAATATAGGAGAAAGCACTATATTCCGTATAGTAGAAATCTCGAAGTGTAGTTTTGCAAGGACCATTAATTGGATAGATTTATGAGGTTGACTTTTACGACACCCGTGGGGAGAAAAAGGGGGTAGTGCAAATAGTGCAATGGTGCTATTCACTGATCACACAACATGCACATTTAAAGTAGTTTATCTACACTTATATTATAAAAAGGACAGATTTGTATTTTAGTATTTTTGTAACGAATAAACTCAAAAACTACTAGACCGATTTAAAAAAAATCTTCAATAGAAAGCTCTCTAATCAGCTAGTGACATACTTAAGCTACAACATAGGTATTAACAAGAACACTGAATCTAGACGAGATGATGGACATAAAATCCTTGGATGCTAATAATCACGAGATGATGGACATAAAATCCTTGGATGCTAATAATCAAATCAAATCAAATATCTTTATTGTGTATCGAGAGTACAATATCACAGATTAGTTATATGGTACATACAATATGGATGTTATTTTGTGACAGAAACATACCCGATATGCCAGTTACGGCGTACAATATTTTAGTCGCAACGTTTGACCACACATACAAATAAGATACGAAAAAAATAACAGTTAGTAATCATTCTTAAGCTATGCAATTAAATTGACAAATATTAACACAAAAAACTAAGAAAATCACAGAAACAATTTTTCATTTTTATATCTGTTATTAACAAATTATAAATACAAATACAAATACAAATACAAATAAATGGCAGAGAATTATATTTTTTCTACTATTAAGAAATTAACTATTATTTAAGCAACATTAATTATTGATTTATTTAATTCTACAGGTCCAGATACCTTTTAATAAAATTTATTTCGACACCACAGATACAAACCATTTTCAAACGCTGGTAAATCTAATTTTTTTTTATGTCATCTGGCAAGTTATTAAAAAAAATTATGCACATAAAAAGTATACTATTATGGTAGTGTGTGGTTCTAATTGATGGATAAATCAGGTCAAACTTTCTTCTGGTCGTATACCTTGAGATATTAGATTTTAAAGAAAACTGCTTGAATTTTTTTTGACATAGAGACATATTTCGTATATATCATTGAAGGTAAGGTCAAAATATTTAATTTTTTAAACAGGGGTTTACATGAATCCGTCTGTTGGGCTCCAAAAAGTGCTCTGATGCATTTTTTCTGTAACTTAAATATGTAGTCAAAATGTGTGCTGTTTCCCCAAAGTATAAGCCTATATCTTAAATTTGACATTACATAACTATGACAGGCTATTAAGGCTGTTTTCAATGATGTGATTATTGTGAGGCGTCCAAGGACAAATACAAATCGGGTCAGTTTTAAGATAAGCTGTTCTATATGGTCTTTCCAGTCCATGTGATTATTGATATATAAGCCCAAGAAAGATGTGATTTGTAGGTTTTGTGGACTACCTTGAGGGGCTAAAATTCGATTAGTTTCGTTTTATCTAAATTGACTAAGAGTTCGTTATTCATAAGCCAGTCGTTAATTTCGCAAAAAAGTTTTATTTACTAAAATTTCATAATTTAAGGCTCGGTTTCCTTTTATTATTATAGAAATGTCGTCAGCAAAGAGAATTACTTTCTGGTCGGTAAATGCAGGCAAACCACTGACACAAATTAAAAACAACAGGGGACCTAAGAGGCTACCCTGAGGTACATCACTTTTTACTATATCAGGACTGGATCTATATTTCTGGATCTGGATCTATATTTACTAATTTCCGTATATTGATATTTATTGCTTAAGTAGCTTTCTATCCAATCGCAACAAACTCCTTTTATTCCATAACAGTACAACTTAGATAATAATATTTCATGAGAAACTCTGTCAAAGGCCTTAGACATATCCACAAAAATTGCTGAGATGGGTAGCAATTTTCACAAGTTCATAAACTGCACTTGTTGTAGATCTATTTTTTCGGAATCCAAATTGATCCGGCGTCAGTATGTTATAATGTGTAAAAAAGATGAGAAGTCTATTGTAAAAGATTTTTTCAAATATTTTTCCTAAAATGGGGATAATGAAATAACACAATAAAAAAAACTTCATACTTTTTCTGAATCCCTACGGGAGCGAATTCCTGGGCGGAAAGCTAGTCCAGTAGAATTTGCTGCTTTAATTTGACGATTGAACAATACAGGGTGTTAGTAAAACGCTTGCGAAAATGAAGACATCTTTATTAAAATTGTAAAAACAATGTCACGTGTTTTTTTTAAAATAATTTTGTAACATTACTTTTGATGTGAAAGAAACGGTTATTAGAGAAGAAATTAGTTAAGAAAATAATAAAACTGTTTAATTGGTGTCCATTCTCTCTGGTTTTTGGTTTCAATTTACATCAAATAATGATATAAAATTTGTAAAAAAAAACCTTCCAAGCTGAACTGGAAGTGAAAGCAAAATTTAGAATATACCAGCTTACAAACTTTTACTTTATATCCCAGGTATACAGTACAAACTTTTACTGTATATCCCAGGTATACAGTACAAACTTTTACTGTATATCCCAGGTATACAGTACAAACTTTTACTGTATATCCCAGGTATACAGTACAAACTTTTACTTTATATCCCAGGTATACAGTACAAACTTTTACTGTATATCCCAGGTATACAGTACAAACTTTTACTGTATATCCCAGGTATACAGTACAAACTTTTACTGTATATCCCAGGTATACAGTACAAACTTTTACTGTATATCCCAGGTATACAGTACAAACTTTTACTTTATATCCCAGGTATACAGTACAAACTTTTACTTTATATCCCAGGTATACAGTACAAACTTTTACTTTATATCCCAGGTATACAGTACAAACTTTTACTTTATATCCCAGGTATACAGTACAAACTTTTACTTTATATCCCAGGTATACAGTACAAACTTTTACTTTATATCCCAGGTATACAGTACAAACTTTTACTTTATATCCCAGGTATACAGTACAAACTTTTACTGTATATCCCAGGTATACAGTACAAACTTTTACTTTATATCCCAGGTATACAATACAAACTTTTACTTTATATCCCAGGTATACAGTACAAACTTTTACTGTATGTCCCAGGTATACAGTAAAAGTTTGAAAGTGGGATACGATGGTTTTGCTGTATAATGGGCGAAAGGCTGACCACCTCTCACCATTGTTCCATCTGATAACCCTCACAATTCGTGCCAAACGTGGAATCAAGTAGTTCGCTAGAACCACTGATCCTCTGCCTACTCCGTTAGGCATTATAGGCGTGAGGGTATGTAATATTAATGAAAATTGAAAGTATAACAGTTTTCGTTTTTGGGAGCGTTTCCCCTCACATCCTGTATAAAGGTAAATTAATTAAATGACAAAACAATTCAAAGGTAGATTAATTACTTATAATGTTACCTAATTAATTAATTTAAGGAAATTGGGGACGTTTTAAGGAAAAGTCCCGTTAAAGTAGGTACCTACTCGAATCCGACAAGTATGCACCTTTCGAATTGTCAAGGAAGCAAAAAAGTGGCAATGTGTGGCATGATATTATGTGTAATCAATCTCCGTGGATTTTTGCATAAGCGCATGAGATAATTTTGTCATGTCGAGGTCAATCTAACGCTGTTCCGCACTAACGCTATGCGTTAGATAGAGGGGTACGTATATCTACCAATATAGAGACGTAGCGGCAGATACCTAAGTCACTGCGTCGCGCAGTCGGGTAAAAAACAGTCCCAACGGCCTTCTCGATTGCTTTTTCTTTAACGATGTTTATCAATCTACAAAAACCTGGACCGTAATTTCCGTGTGCCGTAAAAATCATGAAAACTCGTAAATCACCTACTAAGTTTTAAAAGATATTGCTTATTGCTATAGCGGCTTTTTATATTTTTTTAATATACAAACAGATACTCATGCCTTTGTCCCATTGTGGTACGCAGAGACCACAGATTGCCACCTGATACGATCCAAACACACCTGTTTCGCTTCCTTTACATTTATAATTCGCTTCATACACGCTCGTCGGATTCTGGTACTCCCAACACGTTTGGCCGGTTTTCTAATCAAGGGCGACATTAAAATAATTAGAGAAAATTAAGGATGTTGAGTTAGCTCACCGAAGTAAACTTAGGAACTTTGATATGACTTGTGCGAATACGAAATGACCCGTATCAATATACAATAATCATAACAACATAAGATACTAATATGTCATAAATATTAATTAATGCAACAGAAAAACCGAATTCTAAGCACACCCAACAAGGTTTTAGTTCGCTTTAGTGGTAGGTACATACATTGCAAATAATTGTGTAGTCGGGCTTAAAGATTTAAGCCCCGGCGACCCTGTTTGGATTTAATGGCTAAGAAAGCTTCGATTTTTATTCAGTGGAACGCTTGTTCTATTACCTTAATCAATTGATTAGTATTCTACGTTTTAGGGTTAGGGCTTTACTTGTAGCGGTGGACTAGTTTTTAAACGACTTCAAGTTTTTTTGTTTGCTTATTACGCGATAACTCAGATTAACCGTGCGGCGATCGGTTGAGAATAACACCACCCCATCTCTTTCCGTGGGTGTCGTAAAAGGCGACTAAGGAAACACAAATGAGACCTGCCTCCTAGTAATCCATCCAGGGCAACGACACTTCATTTTTTTTTCTGAATCTGAAATGTCGTCCTATGGTCTCATACGGCGTGGTAGGCTCTGTAAAGGGCCGTCTGGTTTGCGACCACCCTCCTACCGAAGTCCGACGCCAAAAAGCTTGATGTGTTCCGTCGTTGCGTGGGAGTTAACTTGCTCCATCGTCGACCTCATCTTTGACTTTTATGGTCAAGATTGAGGTCAAGAGTTAACCCATCTTATAAAAAAAAAGATTAAATGAGAGACGTCGGCGAATATTATGATCGTTATTTGTAGAAGCTGGCACTTAAACTAGAAAACCCTTTTCTATCGAGGTACCTGACCTTACCCTTTCAAAAATTCTGTAGTTCTCAGAATAAAAAAAAACTATTTATCTTACTTTTCTGAACTCCAGCGAAAGTTACACACTTTAATAGAAAAGTACACAATAAGAATACTATATTTCTAAGAAAGAAAGTTTGTCAGCCAGACGCCCTTTTTAACAGGCTAAATACACTCAAAAACTTATGAACAGGTTTGAAACTAATAAAGTATTCCTTTTCGTATCCCAAGTACCAAATTTCAATTTCAGTGATTGATTACTTTGTGTCGAATTAAAAATTATTGCGAGATAGATAACTAAATCATTATGATATTATTAACAAATCCTTCGAAAAACGAAGAGAAAATGATGCGTAAAAAGTTTCAAAATTAGAAATTATAATACATTTATGTTATGAAAAAATGTAAAAAATTAACAGCAACTTTTTCACAAGAAGCCGTTGCGTTAATTGCCTCGCCTTAAACGGAATTAAGCCGCTTTACGAGGAAGCGATATTAATTCTGCATAATATGGTGATAATAAGTACAGGCAAAATGTTTTCATGAGAGGAGAATGGCTACAATTTAGTTATTTGTATACTATTCTGATGAGAGCTGTTTTATACACTAACTAAAACCACCGAGCAAAATCTATGTCTAAAATTGAAATAATTTTCCACGTTAAAAACGTATGAGTCACCGACTTCAATCCCAACAACAGTTCGCACAAAGTAGATATCTAGTTTTTTGCGGACTACAATGCCTATTAGCAAATAACTACAAACAGAAATGTCATTCATTTATTTAGATGATGTTCTAGTATGTAGTATATTTTGTTTTTGTTGATTTTTTTTAAAAGCGCTGAATCATTTTCGATAAAATTTATATGGGACCTCTTCAGGAGTATACTCTTTCGAACAAATAAAGAATTTTGAAAATCGGACTACAGTTGCCGGAGTAATCGCGTAACAAATATACAAAAAAAAATACAGTCGAATTGAGAACCTCCTCCTTTTTTGAAGTCGGTTGAAAATGTATCACCCCCGACATTCATACTTATAACTTTTAAACGGCTGATCCAATTTTGATAAAATGTAGCTAAGAACCATCTCGATCGATCAACCACATCAGCCTTCAAACAAAACCGCATCAAAATCGATCCATTCCTTACGATGCCAAAGACATATACACAGATATATGATACCTATCCATAATTACGAGAGCTTACAGAAAGAATAAGGAATATTCCCATAGTGAGAATACCATAGAAAGAGAAATATATTTTGTTGAAGTATTCCTATTTATACTATAAGTAATTATAGAATGCTATAATTTATTTTTATAAATATTGGCTTAGTAACTGAGTAAACACCCCCCTTCGACCGTTTCATCCATAAATCATTCGTTTCCCAAACTACGAGTATATATATCTACGAAAGCAAAATAGGAGTATATCTGCCCGTAATACATATCTTTACATAATGCATGATGTCATTAGTGTTATAAAGGCCATTAGATGCAATATGACGTTTTTCCCCTTAGAGGGTGGATGAGACAAAAAACTTCCACTTTGGTAGCTGCGTTTAATAATTTATTTTTATCATCGTCATACTCATATTTCGTCAAATACCCCTTAGAGTATTAGTTGGCTGTGGAGTCAAACGGTTCTAATAAAAACCATTTCAAATTTTCTTTTAAATAACCTATTTAAGGAATAGGTCGAATTTCCCGTCAATAATTACCCCACTTTATTTTAATTAGTTAACGAAACTTTAGGGGCGATTCTCCCCAAGAAACATTTTTTTTTATATATATATTTTGGCCTATGTTTCTTGGGAAAAGTTGTTTAGTGGGCTGATTGACGTCCTTAATTTTTGCTTACTAATTTAAAGTCACCTATTTAAAGTCCCTTAATGGTCGCGCTCTACGAGTAGGTAATAAAGTGTCATTTTTCGTAATAACAAAGCTAATTTACTCCCTCCCCAACGCTGATTAGACATTTAAAATACTAAGAAAATAAGGTTGAACTTTGGTGAAAAAAATTGTCTTTTGACAAGCGTCGTAAAAGTAAGGGAAAAAGATAAAGTACTGGGACAATGATGGTCTAGTGCCACAAAAATGTTCGCAAGACGATCTTCTTCCCCCATATGGTCTTTTTCCCGTTTCCGGAACAAAATGATAATTGAGAACTGATAAGAAAAGTCGCAAGAAATTCCAATTTATTTTATATAAGAACGAAATAACTCTCTTTAAAATATAGTCGGTTCACTTTGTATCAATCTCCTTTAGTTACTTTCCGCACTTTTTTTAAGGCTTTTTTCATTTTATATCTACACTTATATTATAGAGAGGAAAGATATGTTTATGACGAAGAAACTCAAAAATCACTGGACAGATTTCAAAAATTCTTTTACCTTTAGAATGCCACATTACCCTTTAGCAACGTAGGCTATATCATTTTTCCGAATTCCTACAGGAACGAAGTCCCTAGCGAAAAGCTAGTCAATCATAAAGCACGACTAGACGAACTTCCATTAATGCCCGAAAAATTTAAATTTCAAATGGGTGATAATAAAAATGCAGAAAACACTGCATAAAAATTATATTCGCACATTCATATTCAAATAGCAAGAGGGCAATGAGCAGGAACTAAAATGTTAATCTACACTTAGCTTACTCGTAGCTTAATTTGATTTCCCAATGCTTACATAATTAGAAGACAAAAATATACATAACAAGGACAAAACCAGTTATTTATGTATATGTAACTTTTATTATACAGAATCAATAACAATATTAATTATAAGCTTGAAGACCTATGCAAAGGTCTCTATTAATAAATAACTCTACATTAAAAAAATATATTGAACAAACATAACTAATTGATCCATTCGTTTAGGAGCTACGATGCCCGTGACAGACACACAGGTACACTTTTCAAATTTATAACACCCCTCTTCCTTTTTCGGGGGTTAAAAATGAAAACAGATACAAACCTAATCCCGGCGAGAATCAACGAGCTTTATACAAATGCGTGCCCTCACAGAAAATAGAAACCCAAGAAGACAGTGCTAAGACGTAATTACCAACGGTATACAGAATTCAGAAACAGATTTATATGTCATCCTCTTAATGCCATAATGTTCCGTTTCTCATTCAGATCCGTTTAGTGACATTTTGTGAGATTTTAGCAGATTATGTAGTGACGGAACCCAGCGTCTGCTGTTGTAGTTAATGTTAATTTCTTTAATAACATAATCATAAATCTAACGAGTTACCCTTTTAATTTTAAGGTCTTCGACTTGCATTTTATACAGCTTAAAAGTAAAAAATTTCAAAGTGCTAAATAAAGTAATCAACGTGCGGTCTTTTCGTCAGCAACTCGATCACAAATGCGCGACTTGACAGCGCTTGCGGTCAAATGTCAAAGCGCCAATGCCAGAAAGGGACCAGTCGCTTCGGTCGTGGTCTCTTGTTACACTTTTATCGTTAATAAATATAAATTCTCCTGATAGAGTTCCAAACTCAAACAGGGCAAAGCGATAGAAATAAGAGCTTCAAAGAGGCTCAGAGCGAAAACTGTAGTTCAAATTTTCTGTTCTACATAAAAGTACTTCTTCCGAATCTACATATCTAGGCAGCGTTCCAGTTCCAGCAAAAAAAATTGGCGACTCAGTGCGCTGTGTGTACACGAACCATTTCGAGTGACTTTTGACTCCTCCATAACTCAAAACCTATTCAACAGAAACACATTAAATTACGTATATTCATTTACATCTATAAGGACAACTAGAACCCCAAATTTTAATAACCTAGCTCAAACGGGTAAAAATATATTAAGGTCTAAAAGTCGCTAATTTTTCACTGACTGACTGACATATAGATCAAAAACCCTAAACCATTTCCAGATGACCTAGGCAGTTGAAATTTGGCATCTAACTAGGTAACTATGTGTAAACGTAGGAAAAAATCTGAAAACAAAAGAAAATTAAACAATAGAGGGGGTAAAAAAAAAATACAAAACCCCATACAAAAAAAATGATTTTTTAATTGTAGCGTCTGAACCGTTATAAGTGGATATTTGAAACTTGCATAAAATATGTATTGTTACATTTGCTATATAAGAGATGTATATAAATAAAATGAAGTTAAAAAATAAAGGGTGTCCCCATACAAAAAACTTGTAACACCACTCGCTAAACAAACGTGTGTCGGCGAGTATGACATTACGACAATCGTTCGACACGAATTCCTGTCAAAGTTTATGTTTGACATTGTAAAGTCGGATTCTGACGTTTTTGCAACCTAAACGCACGACAGGTTGAGCTGAGTTAGAGAATGAGAAACTTGAAGGCGCGATTGCTCATTTAGTTATAATTAGAGCACCAGAAGATCCAATCCTGGGGTCGTGGGTTTAGTCTCATTCGCGCTGAACAACATTTTTCCGTGCTTTGCTTATATCACCTACGTCAAAAACTACTGTTACCACTTGTTTCTTTACATTGATAGCTTATATGTCACGTTAACAGAAAATACATTGGGACGTCGATAAAAACAATAGTGCACGTAAAATTACCATCAAATTTAATAATTTAACTTATGAGCTAGAACGGGTTAAGACTAAGTTTCAGATACTAAATAATGCATATGTTCACCTATTTGTTTAGCTTATGCAATTACCATCCAAAAATCACAAGGACTTAGTCTAATCGACAATAGGCACTTCGATATTTAGTAAAGGACAGGCTTACGTTGCACTCTCCACAGTTTAACACTAGACGGAGTACATCTTAATCATCTAGATCCCAGTCAAATTAAGGCACAAGAAAGTTCTATAGTAGAGTATAACCGCCTGCGATTGTTGTATTGGCCTGACTTAGCCAATTTAAGTATCAGCAGGGAACGTGTTAAAAAAGTTGCAGATAATGAATAGGCAATGCGCACTATTATTTCTAATGTTCAAGAATGTGTAGATAATGGCACCAAAAAGAAAACTATGTAGCGTAAAAGCAAGAAAAAAGAATTAATTTCAAATAATATCTCTACAAAAGGTAATTTTTTCGACGAAGTCCACAACCAAACATATTTTTATTATTAAACTTGGCTGTAATTTTTAACATTTATGTTTTTGGTGGGATCTTTATTCTACTTGTCTACAATAGATAAATACTACCGATAGCAAAAAAAAAATTGAAAAATAGGGATACATCATAATTTTGCTAAATAAAAGAGCGCTCAGTGAAACCTTTGGGATACTATTTTATAGTAATTTAAGTACTGAGTCCGTCTTGAACATCATAAATTTACTCTTCTTAACATTGTAGTTGACACCATGGGCTACTGCGTAGGATTCATAGATTTCTACTCGATTCTTCAGAGCCCCGATTTATGGACTCAGTGCAACAATAATCGGCATTAGCTTAAGTTATTCAAGCTACCAGTGTTGCTGAGTTTACCAATCAGTCTATTTGTGTAGAGCTTAAAGGGATGAGGTGAGCTTAAGCCCCCTGACGCACCCCGCACTCCAACCCGCAAACTTACGACAGAGCCGCGGGTCATTTCACATAACTCCTTTGATCACCATACCAGTGTTGGAACAGTGACGTGATTTCAGAAGGCGTAGTTGTCTCATCACGCAACTTATACCACAAAACATTAAGTCTAAAAAACAAGCAAAAACTCTCTAAACAAAAAATTGTTCTAAACAGTCTGCTGGAAACACAAGATGACGCTCTCCGTGGTTTTACTTATTCTTAAATTTTGTTAGTTAAATATTTTATTTACATTTTATTAATTTCCATGGTTTTCAAAAATAGACCCTTTAAAAATCTTGTTAACTACTTGCGTTCAATAAAACTCTAATGAAGATGAAAGGAATCATACGAACTAATAATAAATATGCTGGTACGTATGTATTTGTTTTACAATCAAAATCCATTAATTTTTACGTTCCTCAAAGACCGCAAGAAGATTCCAATACTACACTTGTAATGTAAATAAATCGTTTATTGTTTTTCAATTTATTCCAAGTTTTTCTATTAAAACATGATTAAAACACTTCTCTCACAGACAGATATTTATTTTTTGCTTTGTAATAAACAGAAAAGATTGAAAGCAATCTCTTTGTTTTCATTCCAGAAAATACCACCTCTACTGATTGCGAATTTTTCCAACGTTTGTACAAACAAATGGTTGAATTTAATACTAAACGATATTTTTAAAATAATTATTCTAAGAGAGCTTTTCCCGGTTCACTTTAAGCTTGAAATTATACAAATCACAATCTGAATGTGACATTTCTTAATTTGTATTTAAATATTTAAACGAAATGTAAAAATAACGTTTTTTGTGTTTTTTTTATAAGTATTCTTTTTCGCTATACAGTGTGCTTTGAAGAACGATGACTAAAAAGGAACAGCGGCTAAATGGGATCATTTCAAATCTATTTAGGCTAAATAACTTAGCTAAAAATCATTTTTTTTTATATTAAGTGATTTTCTAAAAAATAAGAATAAAACTGACTCTACTTTTGACATAGGTATATTTTTTACTGATTATAACCGTAAAATTTTGGACTATTATTCAGGAGTTTTTAAAAGCAGGACATTTTTTTTAAAATTTTTTAATTTGGTCTAAAGTTGAACTTCAAAATTTTCGTTACCGATTTTCAGAACTTTCTAAATATATCTTTTTTTATCTCTATTGTTTCGTTATTAAAATTTTTTTAGAAAGGAGACATGTCAAAATTTATAATAACACAAAATGGTACGGTTATAATCAGTGAAAGAAAAGATATCAAGCGTAGATTTTTAAAAATATTTTTTATAGAAAATAACATAAATTTATAAAAAGAAGTGACTTTTACGTTAGTGCCCAATATAAAAATATATTTTTGTTACATAAAGCTGGGACTGCAATGCACCCACTTGCAGGTACATAGAACTCGAACAAGGCTTAACTAACCGGCCATTAGACGATAACGGGATTACGATAGCTCTCAAAGGATTCAGTTGATGACCATTTAAACAGTTTCGATCTCATACCTTATACCTTAAAAAGTATTCAAACGCTTGAAAAGAAACAATATAATAATCGTTTCTTACAAAATATAACTTTGAATATAAACAAGTTTCCGTATGCAAATCGATAAGTGTTTTGTGTTTTGTATTTAATACTAAAAAATCAATATGTAATTTTCAATATGTAGCCTATATGTTGATTTGATGTATTCGGTCGTGAAAATAACTTATAACAGCTTTCATAGCACTTGCGGCTATAAACCTGTTTGTACTAAACAGCTTTATGTATTTTACATAAAGTATAGTTGGGAAGCGAGACTCCTGAGATAAAATAAGGCATAGAATATATTTTATAGACCCCAAAGGACAACTTTACAGTACACTCTAGTGAAAATATGAATGAAGAAACTTATTATTTCAATCTGAATCTTGCGTCGGAAACGAAAGTATGAAATAAATATGTTAAGCCATGTTACAGCCTCTAAAAGGACGTATTTTTTAGCAACTGCTGTATTGAAAGTTTTCTATATTGTATCAAATATGAAAAGTCCATGTTATCATTTATATTGGGTTACCGACGTATATGAATAGATAAAATTGTTCCTTCGCCAAGGAAACAACCCAAATAACTCGAACACATTTTGACGTAAGTAACAAGTTTGTTAATTTCATTGTTCATTGATTCATTCAAATGAGTTTTGGATCATATAATATGTTAAACGTATTGACTGTGAACTCAAGCAAATGATTATCTTCGACACCACCCATTTCCGCTCAAATTGAGGTGTTCACATAATTTCTGGGTAAACTCGTCAGTTAAAAACATATTTCGGCTATTTTAATATTAAACATTTAGGATATAACTGTACACATCTAAAACGTGGGAGTCAACCGACTTCAATCCTAAAAATGCCTATCAGCAGTTAACCACATAGCTAAACTGTGTTGTTATCAGTTTTTTGTTGATTTTTAAAAAAAACTGCTGAATCAATTTCGATACAATTTCAAATGTGGTCTCAGGAGTATAGTTTTCGAACAAAAAATAATTTTGAATATCGGCCAACAATTGGCTAAGTTATCGCGTAACAAACATAAGGTCGAATTGAGAACCTCCTCCTTTGTTTGAAGTCGGTTAAAAAAGACTAACAAGTAATTCGTTTCTCATTCGGAATAGGTACAGATCAGGTAATTACAGTGGAGTGATTGTTCATCATTTTGTTCTTAGAAACTTCTCAGAAATATGAAAATTGAATAGGTACTCGACTACTC
This sequence comes from Aproaerema taeniolella, assembly GCA_949987775.1. Taxonomy (NCBI): domain Eukaryota; kingdom Metazoa; phylum Arthropoda; class Insecta; order Lepidoptera; family Gelechiidae; genus Aproaerema; species Aproaerema taeniolella. Next base: position 11,991,246 of record OX465246.1, read on the forward strand.
TTGGGAATTAATTACTTTTTATTTAATTATTCAATTTATTCGCCCGTCACAACCCGTCGCAGGTAAAAGTGGCTGTTTATTTTTTATTTAACTGAAAACATTATTGCTCATACAAATTAAATCTGATGAAAAATTCTCTTTGTTATTCATTTGACTTTCAGCGCTTCACTGAAATAGCTGCCAATATTTCATTTCACTGTCTGGGAGGTGTATTCAATAACGCCTCTACTGCGTTAGCCTCCGCTACCTACTAAAATTTTACAGCACTCTACTCGCAATAAAATATGGGTTGTATTTTCTAGAAGACCAATTTAATATAACGAATTGAAGGTTTGTACAGTGTACCACAGTATGTGTAGAAAGATTTTTGGCCACTATATAATTGAACCAATTGATCATATTTTTTTATAAGGTACTTATGAACATAAAGATTCTTTTTTATATTGGACTACCTGTCCTCCCGGGACTTCGTTCCCGTGGGAATTCGGGAAAATTATGTAGCCTAGTATACTCAAGGATAATGTAGTATTCTAATGGTGAAAGAATTTTTGAAATCGGTCCAGTAGTTTTTGGGTTTATTCATTACAAAAATACAAATCCCTCTTTATCATATTAGTTTAGATTATTTGCATGAAACACTTTTCAATTTAAATTAAACTGAATAAAATTCAATAAAATTCTATTTTTATACCAAAGACAATCAACTGATCGCTCAGTATACTTGTATCTCGCCATCTTCTCAATTTTCTCTTATTTAGTCACCTAATTTGATATCTTCTCTTTAAATAGATAATAACAATATTTATAGTTAAAATTTGAAGAACAATAAGATGTTTGTTTGTGTGACAGAAAAAAGGTATTGAATATTAAAAATAACCCTGTTTAATGGAGTATTCCAAATTATATTAATTTAAGTATTTCTAGATATATACCGTCAAGCGAATGATTTATGGTGACTAATGTATGTCGATGGCACATCTGAGTACATATTTGAATATCGTCGGATTCAACAAGTTTGTGGGCGGATGCTTCCATCAAATTTCGAGTGAACCAAATAATGAACAATATTTAATCAAGACAGCTTTCTACCTACGACTTCTTTTGCGCAAAAAAATTTCGAGACGAATGATCAACTTAAACTAAGAAAACAACTTGACAGGTAAACAAACATAGGGCTCCATTGGGCAAAGAGTATATACCTAACTGTGGGTCGCGACCTCCTGAGGGGTCGTGAAGCCTTACTCGAGGGGTCTTGGGTAAAATAAAAAGACACTTAATTATATGTGCTACACCACTGGTATTGGCAGAATATCAGCGCTATAGCCTCGCCTGTTTAGGTGACAATGTCATAATTTTTGTGTTTAATGTTATGTTAGATGCAAGAAAAAATTATATGTCTTCTCAATAAAGTTTCATTTATTTACAATAAGAAACTAAAATTTCAGTGAAAAGGCTGTGCCTTTATACATATAACGCTGCCTCACGCATTCTGCGCCTAGCGCTCGACAAACTCTTTATATTACGGTTTATAATCTCCGACGTAGGCCGTAGATTAAGCTTAAGAGGTCTTGGAGGCCTTAGGGGGTCCCCAGAAGTTTTCGACTTTCAAAGGGGTCACGAATTCAAAAAGGTTGTAAAACTCCCCAATGGAACTCTTTTATTCTGTTCAGTGTCCAAAAATCACCCATTAATAATATTTATGTTACCCACTGAGTGAGGAGTCTGTGTATTTATGTATTACATTAACAAAACTTTTAAAATAGTAATTCTATTAATATTTTAATCCACATATTCTATTGTACAACAATTTATTTTTACTAACTACCTTAAATCATCCAATATTATCCCTTTTCCCTATCTTTGCAATGAGTGAATTGTATATTATACTTCAGTATATACAGGGTGGAATTTTTTAACGCCACCTGGAGGGAAAGTACTCTAAATACTGTAGTTAGAAAATTTTACTCAAACGAGTCATTCCTTTATTTTTAATAATAAACTAAACTGCATTTAAAGACTTTAGAAAATTCGCTTGCCACACCCGGAATCGAACCAGCTAAAATCCAAAAAAGCACCATGTTCTTTAATAGTATCGATCGATAAAGTCAATCGTAAGGATCAACATAGTAAATTAAGTAAAAGGAAGACCATTAAATCTAAGCTTATAAATTGGATGGGACGGACGAGTTAAAGAACTTTTACTTAAGGGTCCCATAGTTAGGTTTTATGTAGTTTAATGGTTCTCCTTTCATCTAATTTACCATGTTTGTTACAGAGATTTGATCCTTACGATTGACCCTATCGATCGATACCATAAAAGTACAGGGTGTTATTTTTTTCAATATCCGGTTCTATTCCCGGGGTGTGGCAAGCGAATTTTTGAAAATCCTTGAATGCAGTTTAGTTTCTATTAAAATTAAAAAAATGTTTCTTTTGAGTTTAATTTTCTATCTCCAGTATTTAGAGTACTTTCCCTCCAGATGGCGTTAAATAATTCTACCCTGTATATAGATCTAAAGCTATTTCTGTCCATGCGTAACTTTGTGAAGTTTAGGTGGCATATGTTCTTTCTTTGAACCCAAAATATCTAACGAATTATTTTACACATCCCACTTTTCAAACACGTTGTATGTACTTTTAACAACCTTGCATTGCACTTTTACATACACTTGTGTAACAATTTAAAAAAACTACATCTATATTTTGATTTAGTAACATTAAATTGATTTTATGAGTTACAATAATTATACAATAATAAATTACACAATAACAATACGTATAGCGCAGAACATCAAGGAGAGAAAATAATTGTTGGCAGATTTTCGTAGCAATAGAGTATCAGTAGTCTCAATAAAATACCCATTAACGATTTCACGAGTGAATTTACCACTCTTACGCATACTACTTTCATGAGTATATAAGTTATTTCAAAGAGTTTTCAATTCAGGAGGCGAATAGATAAATAGAGATTAGAATATTTTAGAGATAAGAAGAGTTTAGGACATTAATTACTTCATTATAAATAACACAGTATCCAATTATAATAAAGACTGAAATATTAGACACTAATTGACCTTAATTGCATTTAGCATTAAATGTAAGGAGTTAAAAGGTTGATGTGAATTATAAAAGCGCTCCTAAAGTCACGTCACGGGTCACGCTCATCACGTAGTTTCATGAAATCAGTCTAGTCATTTTAATTGTATCAAGCGGTGATACCCTCAACGACACGAAAGTAGAATATCAAATCCCGTAATTCAATTAAATATTAGGTGAATTTCCATTTTATGTTCTTTTCAATATTATTTCTGGTTTTCCTGTTAATTTACATTCAAGCCAAGTTGTAAACGAAAAGGGCGATACACCAGCTACAGGAACCGTATTCTGATTCCGTTTAACATGAAAACATGTTGCAAAATTAATATGGTGGAAAGTTACGTAATAAACGAAAAGTGTGTGATCCCCAATTGGACTAAAACATAGGTTTCTTTTTAGGGTAGGTAGGCATTGAGATACAAGTACTTAGCACTAGAGTGGTCGCCGCGAAATTCCATTTTGTAGCACGCGTTCTGGTCCATAGACCAAAAGCCCTTTAGTCTGCGCGGCGGCGGCGGCGGCGGATGCCAATCTATGAGTAATGAGACACAAATAAATATTTTGTTCGCAATGTCTACTCTAATATACGCTAGTAAATATTACCTCAATGTAGGTAGGTAATTTTTTTAGCACTTCGACTCTGTGTTAACTTCATACGTATCAAACTTGATCTCATATTTCATATTTATTATGTTTCTGGTGAAGTCTATTTATACTATACAGTTTAAAGCCGCTGTTTGTAAAAGCGAAAGGTCACTCACTAGCTAAACACAAAATTTTGAAACTCGAAACTATTTTTCAATTTGCATACCTAGCTTTTAACACAGAGTTTATCCCGTAGTAGTTGGTTCGGAGGCCTTGTATGAAAAGTGACAAAATTTGTTTAATGAAATTTCAACTTCAAAGGGTATCTGGTATTACACATTTCAAAGATATTTGACATTCCGTGGCTTGATTAAGCTAGTCCTTTGAAAGAGTTACTAGTTGCAGCTTTCAGGTTACGGTCTGGATCACGAACCTTTAGCATTGTTTTTATATTTTATGCGTATTACGTGGTCTTTGCACGTTTGCCCTCAGCTCCTTCCAATTTTTAAAGCAAAAAAAAACTGAGGAAAAAACTAACACAGCTGAAATTTTGAGGAAAGGAACAAGGGGCTAATGCATGCATGACTCATCGAAAAATGAATTTCACTCGAATAGTATAAGTAAATAAATTGAACACAATTGATATGTTCTCATTTTAGACCCTGTCACTATTACGGCGGTGATAGAGCAAAGATTAAACAAACTTAAAAGTAAGTATACATTTTCTCTGATACCTGCAGTACCTATTCCCACGAGGTCGTTATAGTAAATCAAATTCCTGCAACGACTGCATGACTGTAAATCGTTTATCTCAGACATATCAGCAATAACTCCTCGGTATATCCTTGTGGAGTTGGCATAGAAAACCAACACACATTACAAACACGGGGAAACCCTGAAACTGAAATACTTCTGACGTTGACAGCTTAATGTTTTCAAGAGGACCCTTTTGCGGAATGTGGACTGCTTGTCCGACATTCCACAAAATAAATGTAGACGGTAGGAGGTGGTTAACATTTTTACTTGGTCAGTTCGTAACCTTACAATAAAGAGAAAAATATATTTGCATATAATTTTATAAGTGTTAGAATTTACACAGTACTTACCTAAGGTCCATCCAACATTTGTCGCTATTGTTTATAACACTTACACCTGAAATCAACAGGAAAACAATATATTTTTTCTACAATTAAAGCAATCCGCAGTCTCTTAATCTTAAATATTGTTTTTGCATTTTCTTCATACATAATTCACCTCAACCAGTTTATATCAATCTAAACAACCGCTCTATTTATATTGACGGGACCTACCTTAAGGAAAAAATCTACTGTCATATAAGTTCATATAGAATTTTTAACCGACTTCAAAACAAATGAGGAGGTTCTCATTTCGGGTGTTTTTTTAAATAATATCAGCAATAAAATGTTGGTAAGATAAAACGGAAAAAAATCCCAACATAAATAGACCATAAATCAATATAAATACTCGATAGCAGCTATGAAAAATAAGAGCAACTAAAAACTATTAACATATTCATAGGTAAATACGAGAACCTATTAAAATGTAGTAGGTCTACAAAAATAAACTTAACACTCTAGAGTCTAGACATATTTTACCTTAGAGGTCAAACTTGATGGTCAAACTGATTTGACAACGACGAATTTCGGATGGTTCAACTATTTGATGGTTAACTGTGTAGTTAAATGAAAAATATCCACTCTATATTGGGTAACTCTAAGTAAGTTAGCGAAAATTAAAGACGTGAATCACGAAACTGAACAACTTTTTCCAAGGAGAATAGTCAAAAAAAGAAAAAAAATCGCCTCTCCTTAAAACTTGAGCGATCAATTGATTTGATTTTATATGGGAAAGTCAAAAAAAAACATTTTTTAATTGTTTTTTGTAAAAGTTGTTCAGTTTCAAATTTCAAATCACTCCATATAAACATATTTATACAGTTATAAACAGAAAAAAATAATGTTTAGTAATAAAAACTAATAAAGATACAAATTCTGATTCCTTTGTTTACAGTGTCACTAAATCGTTTTTAACCATAAAGATTTACGTAATATATGGATGATATAATGACAGTGATCGACCGCAACTGGAGTCAAAGTACTGTACAGTATCAGACATCAACAAAAAATCTCATAAAATGTTAAAAGTCTAGGTTATGCTCATAACTATGAGTTTTTTCAATAACGTCTATTTATACAGTTGAAGTAAAAGAATGCAGCAGGCGTGTGTTAACTCAAACCTTTCTAATTTTAGAAACTCATCTCATCGAACCATTACAAAGTATATACACTTTAGCTTCATTCATGAAAATCTCGTAAACATCCCGTGGCATGCCGCGACTATAACGCCCGTCGTCGCTACGTTATAAATTACCTACAGGATAAAACTAAGCGGTTGCATAGTTTTACCCCTTTTCTTACTTAAAAACAATTTGTAACTAAGACTAATAATTCTTTCTACAAGTTTTCTTTCAGCCAAAAAACTTGTAGAACAGTACAACCGTCGTAAAGGTAGTTTTTTTAATTTGCTATCAGAAATCAGTCAGCATATCTCAAAAGTAATAGGTTATAATTTTTCGATAAGCGCGGATTTTCTCCTCTACCATGAAGGTTTCGATGATTCTCAATTTTACCACCTGAATGGATAAAATAGCCACCATTGTCATTCCACTGTCATTGAAACGCCATTGATTAGAGGAATAGCCACCCTGGTAAGTTTTGTATGTGGCAGATTATTGTTATACAAACGAAATAGTTATAACCTTACCCGTGGGAATTTCAGGAATAAATTACACAAACCTTCCTCTTGAATCACTCCGTCCATTGGTGAAAACCACATGAAAATTTATTGCGTTCAGACAGACAGATGAGACGGGGGACTTTGTTCTCTAAATATGTATTATGATATAAATAGAAAATATTGATACCGTAATGTTGTAAATTGAAGGAAGAAAAGAAATTGAGATTCTAGAAACTGTTCTGTGGATCTAAGTGAGCTGTGACAACGTCTCAAATTCAATCTTCATTAGATTTACACCCGCTTACTCTGTTAACCAGTTGAATTTTAGTAAACCAATATTGTCATAGTAGATAAAGTATGATAAATTGATCAAAAGGAAAGACAGAGTTAGTTTTGATAAACTTCTTGATTTGATATGGCGGTTTAAGCCTCAAATACTAATATCAAAGTTATTTTCCCTAGCTGGAATGTTCACCAATTTAGAGGTAAGGATCTGTACATCGAAGTATAACTAAATGAGGCCTTATTATGGCAGGTTCTTGTATCGACGAGGATCACGAACGTGTCAACTAACAAAAAGGGAGGCTTTCTGCGAAAACCCTTACTTTACCTAGCTATAATAAACTCGACCCCTAATCTGCTCGCCTCACATAAAGGCTACTTCCCTCAAAAAAATTATAACGGCTTTTTCCCACGATACGTGGCAGTCGCTTATCTTTCAGCTAGCGTGTGGCTGAAACCTTATCCACACAGCAATTTTCCAAAAAAAAACTTCAGTTTGAATTATGTTTATATTGTGTCGATAAAACCATCGATAACCAAGAACGCGACGGGTTGTTTGTTTGATATGTGCTCGAAGAAAAATGTATATTTACACGACATCGTAAATAAATACAATGAGTAACTGGGTATAATATACATGTCATTCATCTTAACATACCATATGTTGATGACGATAAGAAAGATATTATCAAATCAGCAATCTTGTGACTAACTCGATTCCAAAGGATGTTTTAATTGAATGTTTGTCTGTCAGCTTTCTATGAATAAAGACGTTTAATGGTATTTTTCCTTATGAGTTGTAATCTCTAGATTATCTAAAGATTACATGACCGACAGACGCGACGGGGGACTTTGTTTCATAAAACAAATGACAAGTATATCATACCCAGTTACTCACTGTAGGTATTTATTTACGAAATCGTGTAAATATACATTTTCTTCGAGGACATATCGTCAGTTCATGTAAAAAGAATGGCGGAGAAAAATACCCTTTTAGGGTTGTAATACGTCAGCAGGGTGCAACGCTAGAATGAGGATGACAATTTTGGAGCACTAAAATATTATGAGCACACACCCAATCTCTACTTAATACTTACTCGATTAGTCATTGACATTCACAAATAGACTATTCGAGTGCTAAGTAGAGATAAGCAATCCTAAAATACGGGAGTTCGAGATATTTAGTTTTTCCTCATATGAATCTTTAGATTTTTGAATTTTTGTAGGTACTAAAAGCATTTATGAAGATTTCATCCACATGGCGCAAGCTGCAATTAACCGAATTCTCTGGATCTCTATTTTTCGTTCACTCGTCAGATCCGTTGTCCCTTTTCTTTTTCTAGAGTACGCTTAAGGTTTAAACAAAACAGCAATACGCACAGATAGATGTCGAAACTCTTCAAATCATGGATCGACATAAGTTAAAAGTCTTGTTTTCCGAAAATACTATGATGAGTTTAGTATTATTTTACTTCTTTCAGTTTAAATAAATCTGAAAAGCAATTTTTGGTACCTTATCGTATTCTGCATTTAGGTAGATCAAATTAAATTTCTTTTGATTCTTGGTCTGGAAATAGGTATAATATATTATAACATGGCGTAACAACTAACATAGATTATTTTGAAACGCCCACTGATCGAGGATTTAAGGCGATTAGATCCCTCAATTTCCGAATATTGAGCATTTTGTAAAGCTTACTTCTCATTTATGACTGGCCAGGGAAAGTTGAAAAATAAATATGTGAAACATCTGTTCAAGGACTACAAGTGGAACGTCAGTTTTTTTTTTTACGTCTTTGTATTGTATTTTTAAAAAAATACCACGAGACATCGATTTTTGACTTAAATTCCTTACTGCTCCTAAACGGCTATGATATATGGAAATATTCTTATACTAATTAATTAAGAATCCCTTTTTCTTGAAACACAACGTTTAAATTTTTTAAATCGAACAATATTTTCATTCAAAAGTTACGAAAAACGGAAATCCGAACGTTTAGTTGCAGAGGGTGGTCTGCGCGGGCGCGGGCGGCAGTCCGCCGCTGGCATTCCGACGGGACGGCTGTGTCACTCGTATCCAAACTTTTACGAGCGATAAAGCGTATTTTCTGTTTGCCTGTGTGCGTTGACACAGTATATTTATGTATTAGTGTGCTTAGAGAGTAGTGCAGTCAGACGATATTATTGTGTTACGGTATAGCTCGCGCGTGGACGCTAATTGTACCTACTATTATAAGTTTGTAATCTAGTTGTAATATTTGATTATTTTGCGCTTATAGACGTTTGACGAAATTTAATTGTATTAAGTACTTATGCGGATCTAAATCTATATGATTGAATATATATAATATGTATAGGGTGTTAAGTAATTCGATCTTATCCTCTCAGGTGGTGAATCAGCCCATGACACTGAACAATTTTCGAAAATTCGCTTGCCACACCCGGAATCGAACCAGCTAACATCCAAAAAAGCACCCTGTACTTTAATAGTATTGATCGATAGGGTCAATCGTAAGGATAAATCTCCCTAACAAACATAGTAAATTAAGTGAAAGGAAGACCATTAAATCTAAGCTTACAAATTTGATGGGACGTGTTAAAGCACTTTTACTTAAGGGTCCCATCGTTAGGTTTTATGTAGTTTAATGGTTCTCTTTTCATCTAATTTACCATGTTTGTTAGAGACATTTGATCTTTACGATTGACCCTATCGATCGATACCATAAAAGTACAGGGTGTTATTTTTCTGAATTTAAGCCGGTTCGATTCCCGGGTGTGGCAAGCGAAATTTCGAAAATCCTTGAATGCTGTTTTGTTTCTTATAGAGCGGGACCTATTCGTAAAAAAGTCTTCAAATAACGATTTTCGTGGGACTTACCTCCGCCATACGAACTACTGGTATGTACTTATTTGGAATATTTTCCTGAACACAAAAAGTGCGGTAGTCACTTTCTAAGGGTATGGAGGGGGTAGCTATGACGTGACGTATTTTATTTACGCTATATTTAGATAACTACTGGACAGATTTACTTAAATAGGGTCTCAAATGAAAGATAATTTAATGAACATTGTTTTATTCTAAAGATTCGTTAGTGTAAACCTAGTAACAAAATAAATATTTTCAAAAAACGACATTATGTAAAATTAAACTTTTTTTACTGTGTGAAAAGAACAGAAACCGTTAGGATTACGGTAATTTAGCTCATTATAAAAAAATTGCTACACTTATCAGCATTCTAATGAACCTAAAAACGTTTAAGTCGAGCTATAAACAACGGAACTGCAGTCGTCTAAGTGAGCGTGTGGGTAGCGCCGAACTGACTACGGTACTTAAATTTGGTACGAATAATCTTGAAAATAACGTGAAAAAACGGGTAGAATCACAGCAAAATGAAAAAGTATTATGAACAGGCATAATTTTTATTAACAGGCATTTTTTTTTGTCAAAAAATTTTCTTCATTTTGTTACGAACTATTTTCAAAAATTCTCGTAACCAAAATAATGCTTCGTATCGTATCGAAATAAAACTCTTCATACTTGCACGTACTTGCGTTATATTTTAAAACAAAGGACTTAATGGTACTGGTCTGTACTGATGGGTATGAGAGTGTAAACGTACGCACTCGAGGCAGAGGCAGGTCGCTGGCGTGCGAGAGTGTACAGCCGCCATTATATTTTTTACATCGGAAACACTGAGATTCATTCGGAGGAATCCCTGCACCGTGCTGCGACGTGAACTTTGGCACTTGTCGCTTCATTCATTTGAAATCATTTGGTCAGGCCTATGACACTGTTAGTACCAATAGCTGCGAAATGGCGCTGCTATCGCCTTTTAAAACTAAAAAAAAATAGTTGATGTTTGATATGGGTTCCTATAAAAAAAGTTCTTTAGCTTTATGAGGAGCCCTAAATTTTGCCAGTTTAAAAGCATTAATAAAGCTTTTTTTATTTGAATCTTTGGCCCATTTTAATAAATCATACATGAATCGAAACAGACTCTTGAGTAACTGTTGCCTTTATGTTGTTGCTACGTAACAGCTACTAGTTTGGTACACTCTAAGTTTAACTTTTTGCCTGTTCTTGGAGGATGATTGCACATTAAACAGACATAGTTAAAAATTCTAATGCAATTGTTTTAAGCATCTCCTTTTCAGATAACTAGATTATGTAATATGACATGCTATGGTTAAAGTTACATTACACGAATCAAATGTTTTTGACCCTGATTGATTTGTTAAATACATAGTTTCATTAAATAATAGAATAAGATAATAGATACATATCCAATCGCAGGGAATATTTTGTTATGTTGTTTGTGGTATTATCTAGATATAACTAAATAAACCAGAACATTAATGAAAATAAATCTCTGACATGCTGCTAGGTAGTAATAAGTAACATTTTATTCATTTAAAAGCAGTAGGTACAGTTTTAAAGTACAGTGGGTAATAAATATGCCTATTGGGTTTCTTCATGGGACAGACTGTCAGCCGACTCACCCTGCACTAGGAATAAATCTGTATTGCAGTGGTAAGATATCTAGTCAGTTCACGAGAGGTAAGGTTATGGTACTTATAGTTGAGTTGTTTTACAAGTGAATAGGTACTTCGCTAAAGGCTTAACCAATTTCCAGAACTAGTAAATAAAAGTGAATAGATAGATTCTCAAATATAGACCCATATGTGTTGCCACAATTCCGTCAATATCATGTAGCGCAGAACACTTTACTTTATAATAAATGGTAATCAGCCATTTTGTGAAAAAAATGTGGATAAGAACTTTTTTGAGTTACACCCAGGTGACAATTTTTGACACTCTCATGTTTTCAAAATGGTTCAATGATAATCAATGGAAAAGTAAAACAATAAAAAAATTTTTTCAATGACTATAATCATTGAAAAAATTTGATAGCTATCAACGTCTGACCCTTTTGGCGGGGGCTGTCAGACAACTTGAAAGACTCCTATAATTATTGAATTGTTATCTTTTTTGGTAACCCCAGTGTCGTTACACGGTTACACATTACTCTCTCTGCTCTTTGTGGTGGAAAGTTTTGAATTTGAAAATTTAAATAATAGGTACAGTGTGTCCAATTAAGAATAATGCGTAACAGATTTTATGGACTTCCCTACTTTACTCAGTGGTTCGCCCAGAGCAATTCCGTATTCAGTGAAGAGACATGGGTAAGAAAATCGAATTCTCTTGCCTGCTTCATCGAATTGGGTTTTGTCAAAATAAACGCTACGCTACACACTCAAAGGCCCACACTAAGGTTTTCTCTTGTGTCGTGGGTCCCTTGGAATACACACAAAGACAAACACCCATGACCCGAGAACAAATATCTGCTTTTTACACAAATGGTTTGATTTAAAGACACCAACTGGCTGTGTTTAAGAAGCTGTTTGTCATTAAAATCTTTGGTCACATTTGACCCAACTGAAAAATTTGCATAGACTTACTGTTGATATGAATGCATTATATTCATAATTAATTAACTTCAAATTAATTGAAAAAGTTTTATAAGAAAAATATTTTATAGAAATGAGAAGCGACCAAAATTGGTGCCATTTGTTATCATTGTCAAACACAAACACTGACCAAGAATTTGTAAATAAAAAAAAAATATCTCATTCCTATATTCTGTCCCTGCTACTTCAGCTTTCTCCGAAAGAGTTTTTTCAGTCATTAAAACTAAATGGAGAGACGACAGAAACAAAGCCATGTTAAATTTAATTAAAAATTAACTCTTAATATGTTCAATTATAATTTTGACTGTATCGAGGCAGATAAAAGTTTTAAAAAGACAACAAGTTCAAAAAAACATGTATTCAAGTAAAACAATAACGAATGCTGTTTTATTTTATCTAATACCTTTTTTTTTACCTTCTCCCACCTTAATATACTTTATTTCATGAAAAAAAGTTGGTAACCCTAGCGTGCACTTAACTCAGTGACAAGACGCCATCATGACAGTTTGAGGTTATCTTGACATACAGCATGACGTCACAAGATGGCGAATTAAAGGCGATAGCAGCGCCATTTCGCAGCTATTGGTACTAACAGTGTCATAGGCCTGACCAAATGATTTCAAATGAATGAAGCGACAAGTGCCAAAATTCACGGCGCAGCACGGTGCAGGGATTCCTCGGAATGAATCTCAGTGTTGCCGATGTAAAAAATATAATGGCGGCTGTCCACTCTCGCACGTCAGCGACCTACTTCTGCCCCGAGTGCGTACGTTTACACTCTCATGTCCATCAGTACAGACCAGTACCATTGAGTCATTTGTTTTGAAATATAACGCAAGTACGTGCAAGTATGAAGAGTTTTATTTCGATACGATACGAAGCGTTATTTTTGTTACGAGAATTTTTGAAAATAGTTCGTAACAAAATGAAGAAAATTTTTTGACAAAAAAAATGATGCCTGTTAAAAAAAATTATGCCTGTTCATAATACTTTTTCATTTTGCTGTGATTCTACCCGTTTTGTCACGTTATTTTCAAGATTATTCGTACCAAAATCTAAGTACCGTAGTCAGTTCGGCGCTACCCATGTTTACTTAGACGACTGCAGTTCCGTTGTTTATAGCTCGACTTAAACGTTTTTAGGTTCATTAGAATGCTGATAAGTGTAGCAATTTTTTTATAATGAGCTAAATTACCGTAATCCTAACGGTTTCTGTTCTTTTCACACAGTAAAAAAAGTTTAATTTTACATAATGTCGTTTTTTGAAAATATTTATTTTGTTACTAGGTTTACACTAATGAATCTTTAAAATAAAACAATAATCATTAAATTATCTTTCATTTGAGACCCTATTTAAGTAAATCTGTCCAGTAGTTATCTAAATATAGCGTAAATAAAATACGTCACGTCATAGCTACCATACTCTTAGAAAGTGACTACCGCACTTTTTGTGTTCAGGAAAATATGCCGAATAAGTACAAACCAGTAGTTCGTGTGGCGGAGGTAAGTCCCACGGAAATGAACTTTATTCTCCTTGGGTCCCGCTCTATTATTAAAAATAAAGGAATATTTCCTTTGAGTAAAATTTTCTATCTATAGTATTTACAATACACAATACAATACAATATTCTTTATTGCACACATAGGATTACAGAATATGTTTATACAGCGAATTTGAAATAATGTATACAAAAAGGCGGCCTTATTGCTTAACAGCAATTTCTTCCAGGCAACCTTATGGTATAGGAGTTATAGATTGAAATGCGGGAAAGGCGCAAATATTAATTAAATAATAATTATAAATAAGTTGACTATTTATGCACTAAAAATATATCACAAATATATATTTATTAAGATTTATATATATTTATTATATTTATTTAGAATACTTTCCCTCCAGGAGACGTTAAAAAATCCCACCCTGTATATATGCGACCGGTGAGAATGCCAGAATTGTCGAATAATAGCATTACGTCGATTGCGGCAATCAAAATAATTCAACTTAGATTAAGTATAATTACTTACATACACAGACATCTTTTGTTATTAGAAGTACCTAGTTAGATTCATCAATACAAACTCAAGTGATAGGCAGTAATGTATGGAGTGCGCTTCTGTACATTCTACGCCTGTGTATTCTTTGACCGGTGTTTTCTTGCGGGGTGCGGGTTGTGGCGCGCGGGGCAGAGGGCTCAAACGTCAAGGTCATTGACGACTCTAATCGCCTTAATTTGTAATGTATACAGGAACAGTCACTGCGAGAAAATATTGCTCTTTTTGCCAGAATTTCTCTCCGGCGAAAATTAAAAACACAATCTGGATTTTATCAGAACGTATACGGGCATATAACGTTAGATTTCTAACCCCACAGCCTGGTTTATTCGAGTCCGACCTACCTTGCGAATGAATTCGAAATCGGAAAAGGACATTCAGAATTTTACTTTTGATCTTAAATGAGAACTTATTATGATTAATGTAGAAATAAACATTTTGAAACAAATTAGAAGTTATTTATTTTTAAATTCAATTCACAAGTCACTTGATTGAATTTTAGAATTTCTCAATAAAAGTATTTCATATTGCATTGCAATGAAAAATATTTCTGGGTAAGGTAAATTATTTTCTCAGCAGTCTTTATTGGGAAACTCGAATTGAGTTCGCATTATTGTTGTATTTTAATTCTCGGCACGTTTTATCCCCTCTCTGCAATAGCAATATTTTCAATAGCTTACTGGCTGTATTTTAATTTATCTCTATGCTTAATCTATTGGCTTTCACCATTTTTACAATGTAACAAAAAAATCTCTTTTCTATGGTTTTGACTTTATTTACACACTAGCTTTTCCCCGCGGCTTCGCTCGCGCAAAGAACTCTTTTAGTCACCCGTTTCATTCTTGACCCTTTAGGGGATGATTTTTGAAAAATAGCGAAACACATGTCCGTTTATTTGCTTCGAGGTATATCTTGACGAAGTTTTGAGTCAAAATGTGCAAAAAAAATTGTTTTCTCCATACAAACATTGAACCTCCATTTCACCCCTTTAGGGTTAGAATTTAGAAAAATCCTTTCTTAGTGCTGTAAAGTTCATCGCCATTTTGATGATTCCTAACTAAACAAATAAAAGTTGAGATCTTTTACACTTGACATTGATAGGTATTGTATAGAAAGCTGCAGAAAGGTATTACATAGAATACAATGGTGTTGTAAAAATACAACTTTTTGATTTGAATGACTTACTTACTAAAGACGTAAGCTTAATAGAATAATCATGTTTGTTACTTAGATAAAAACACCTTTAAACAGACGAATATTTGCTAATCCAGAGTAATCTGTATTGGGCTATGCTTATTACCTAAGATATTAAACTTTAAGTCTTTCAATTAAGTTATGAATAAATAAATGTTTGAAACCTTAAATAGCATATAGGTAGCTTCATTGAAGTATTTATCATATACGAAGAGGGTATTCTAATTACTTGAAATGCTCTGAGCACTTATGCAATGTGCATCTAAGGTCCGTATTATAGAACGCGACTTAGACTGATCTATACTTAAGCAGCAGTCGTCTTTGTCATTTTGATAGTGAAAGAAAGAGACAATCAATACTTAAGTATAATCAAGCTTGGTTATTTAGGTAATACGGACCTAAATTACCAGTAAAGGGAATGTCCACCGATACTGGAAAAGCAGACTGCATTGCTGTCATACAGCATACACAACTATAGATATTTATTGATTTTATAACATATTATTAAACTTTCTGAAGTTTTTTTTTCATTCCTCGACATTGACTCCCCGCCCGTACGGCCCGTACCCCAGTGACGCCTCGCATAAGGTGCTGCCTAGCTAGCTAGCTGAGCAGGATGAGCAGCGACCACGAAACTTTTTTCTAATAATTACATTTTTAAACTCGTGATATCTTTTGAATGGAATGTCCGAATTGGATAATTAAAAAAGTTGTATAAATATATTGATGCAGTCTTGAATATGAATTAATTTATTTTGATAAGGATTAATACCAAGATACAAATAAAGAGCATTTTATAGAGGGCGGCATTTCAATATTTTTTTTTAAATAAAAGAGCACATATTGTGGCATAACTACAATAGTTAGACATATGCTGTCGCGACACTTTTTGTAAATATTTATGTGTTCTGCAAAGTTGTAGTACATTATTTTATTCTATCATCAATAGTTTACGCAGCGCACGCAATGTAAAGAATATTTTAGTTAATTTTTTTACACCTTGGGTTACATTATTTGAGTTTCAGTAAGGATCCCTAATTTTTTTGAAAATATAATATAGCCTATGTCCGTCGGGGATAATGTAGCTTTCTAATGATGAAAAAATTTTTCAAATCGGTCCAGTAGTTTCGGAGCCTATTCAATGCAAACAAACAAACAATCAAATCTTTCCTCTTTATAATATTATTAAGTATAGAAGTATAGATTGATTTAGTTCAAGAAGTATCCTCAAAAAAATCTCAATTTTAAAGGTAATTGAATATGTCTGTAACTTAGATTCACCTATCTAACTTATAAATTATGCTGTAAAAATCAAAATAAAATTCCTTTTCTACTATAATTTCTCCTATAATTGCAACATCAGAAGTTTCAATTTAATAATTTAATTGTGTGAGAAACAGATTGTTCGATTGTTTGTTTGCATTGAATAGATTGTTTGTTCGCATTGAAACTACTAGACCCATTCGAAAAATTCTTTCACCATTAGAATGCTACGTTATCCCTGAGTAACATAGGGTACATAATTTTCCAAAATTCTCACGGGAACGAAGTCCTGGGCGAAATGCTGTACTATATAAATAGGCAATAAGAAGTGTTTAGGTTAAACTGTCGATTAAGTTTTGATTAATTTTAAAATATTCCCGTTAGACAAAGAAATACTAATATTACTAATGTTTTCTAGAGATACTTAGGAACAATTTAACTTAGGTTTCATTGCTATACGTCATAATTTTTTGGAGGGTCCATCCTCCATACAATTAAAAATTGTCTTCTTTAAGATACGAAAGAAAATAGGTACATAACATAAGCAAGCTGATTTTTTGATAAAGGTGGCAATATCCAGTATCTTTACTGAATTCTTGAATTTAGATTTAAAATTAAGATTTTCATCATGATCTCCCTTAGTTATGCTCAACTTCACAGATTTTTGGACATCCTAAAATATACTGTCGCTAATTGAATGTGAAAATTATTGGAAAACAATCTTTTTATGGGTTATTAATCTGGGCGATGCAATGAAGTTAGATCGCTTTTCTCCACATCAGCAACAAAGGTGGACTAGGTACATTTTACTCCCCTTTTGGCCACATCCGAAACCTCCTTTATCATAATATTAGAATGATACATTATATTAGGTGACAGATTGAAGACCTTAATTGATCAACCATTCTCGGTCCCGTAACGTTCTCACTCAACTATACGCCTTGTGTCCTTGCTGTAATATAGACTCTCCTGTGCATTTCTACTTACTGGCTACAGGTATAATTTATTTCAGTTACGAATTGTTGGCACTAATCAAATGAGTTCACCGGCAATGCTTTTACATTACACAACTTCTGTTCAACCTTCTTTCAATGCTCGGAATGTACTGTCAGCTTTTCAATATGTTAGTTTTGAAACTTCTTTACTATATTATCTTTTCCCAAACACGCTTAATAGGAGTTGTTTTATAGCTTTACTAAAACTTGAGTAAATTGAATGATTTTGAACAAATTAAACATCCATGGAAGTAAATACAAATCTATGAGAACATCATCGACACAAACAAAATGACGCAATCTAAATAAACTTATGAACCTACCTAGATGCCATAGTAAATAATTCGTCGCGAAGAGCCTGTGTTCCTGAGAATATCATATTAACGTCACAAAAATCCTACTCCAATGGTCCAGAATTCGATTCCCTGGCTTGGATACATATTTGCGTAAGAGGAAGTCATAGATAACAGGAGAAAGTATTTATTCTTGGGTCTCGGCAAAAGTATTGTTTCTATTGGAAGTAATTTCCTGTACGAGGAAAATCCTTATTAAGGTGCTTCAGGTGTTATTGTTCGAAGAACTTCTCTCGGATTTGGATGACTTTAGTGAGAAGACAATGCAACGAAATTACTTAACATAAACCATGATATTTCGACTATGCGCTTAAAATAATATGGATACCCTTTTAAACCGACTTCAAAATAAGAAGGAGGTTCTATGTTCGACTGTCTGTATGTTCACCGATTTCTCCGCTATTAAGTGGACCGATTTTCAATTATTTTTTTGGTTGAAATAGTAGACTTCAGAGGTGGTCCCACTGTCATAAAATCAAGATCTGATGATAGAATCCCAGGGAAATTGAGGCCAACCATAATTTAGTAGACATTTACAATGTCTCTCATGTACTTTCTGTCACATACTTACACTAAAAATGAAAAAATAAATTAACTTCAAAAAAAATACGGAAAATAAAGACAACATAATTTAATGTGCTACGAAGAACCTACATACCTGTTTTAAGGCGACTACAACACCTAAATTACGATTTTATGATGCGTAGATAAGCATGACGCACTGCATTAAATCGAAGAAAAAAATACTACGGTAATATTCAGGACATAAGCTAGATAAGTAATTTGCTGAAAACATGATTCAGCACTTTTGGTTCGATAGAAAAAGCTCACAAAGTCACCTCTAAATACCCAATATTGTGTATCTTTTAAGCTGTAAAAACGATAGTAAAATGCACACAGGAACTTGAATTTGCTATCAAAACGTTCGTCATTCAACACTCTCGATAAGTAGTTAACGCATTTTTAGATTTAAGCTGTTACTTTCCATAAATCTCATTTTTCTAACTTTCGAACATGTTTTTACGCACGCACGCTTTCATAGTCCGTAAATTTCGTGTATCGACACGGTTCGCACTGCCGGCCCAGGCCTGTTGAGAGACGGAGATGGCACTATTCCTATGTGTGCTGTAGTCGCCTTAAATCGGTGCCTACCGCTTCAAATGGATCAACAATACGTACTACATTAAATTATTTTTCGCTTCATTGAAGTCGGTTTAATTTTAATTAAAACATGCCATTATCGCATATAACTAGGTAAGAGCCCAACTTGGCTAACCATAGTATCAGCCGTGTCAGAGGTTTCAAAATCGAATAGTTGACGAAAATGTAAGTTACGAGCGCTTCTGAGATGCTAGCCCTTAAGAAAACAAAAAGAGCTTAGAGTCTATAAGAAAACCTTAAACTATTGTTATAGAACCCTAAAACGTGCCAAAACTTACAAGAGTTTTAGTTATTTCTGAGAGCTAAGGTTATTTGGCGAGGCCTTACCTAAAATTACGCAACTAAAATCTTCACCATCGAGTGTTTGATTTTTGAAGTGTATTTACTTTAAAGATTTTGAAGATGTTAAGATAATTCATTCTGCTGTGCACAATGAATTTTTCTGTGTTGTAATAATATCAAACATTTAACCACTTCCGTCCTTATTAATATTATCATTAAGATTTTTCATCATCTCGTAAACGTGAAAACTGAGAAAAAGATATAAAATTTTTATCAACTTAAAGTAATGCTACGCCAGTAAAATAGGTTTTCTTTTTTTATTTCAAAACTAACCGAACATCGGTGAACGCTTGTGATCCTAATTTCTCCAAACAATTGGTGACTACGGCCTAAAAACCCCTTCACTGATTCGAAAAGAGGCCTGTGCCCCTTGGTGGGGATGAGCTAATAACGATGACGTATCTTTTTCTTGTATCCAGCAGTTATTTGAATCATTTTATACAATTTAGGTGCCTTTATAGAAAAAGAAAAAATGTCTTTCCTAAACCCTCCTAAAGAAAGTTGTGCTAAACTTGGCGAGTTCACATCCAATGTAAATGACCTCCTTAATCGGGTGTGACATTTGTTTGTTTTTCTATCAATATTTCATGAGTGGGCCGGGAAAATTCTGTACTTAAATACATATTCGGAGTAGGTCCACAATGATAGGATATATCTACAGAACTAAAACTAAAAGCAGACAAAAAGCTAGTATCATGGACCTAATTTAATATTACATTCCAAGTATCTATAAATATTTACTTAAGTAAAACTTTTTTCGGATCAGTGCGCAGTTTAAGGTAGAAAAATAATTAAGCTACGGATTTTCTAAATCCTACGTGACTAATTAATACTTACTCTTAAGTCAATTGAATCTTTTAGTGCGCCGTAAGCTTTAGAAACTAAAGTGTTCTTGGTTTTTACTTCAGCAACGAGTATATATGTCGCAGGGAAATGAGGATATCAGGGATTTCACAGAATCCACGAAATTTCACGAAATCCCTGATTCTATATCAATCTAGATATATCTATATCTATCTATATCATTTATTTATACTATTTATAAAGAGGAAACATTTGATTGTTTTGTTTGCATTGAATAGGCTCCGAAACTACTGGACCGATTTGAAAAATTCTTTCACTATTAGAAAGCCACATTATCCCCGATGGACATAGGCTACATAATTTTCCCGAATTCCCACGGGAACGAAGTCTCAGGCGGAATGCTAGTATCTTATATAACTACGGAAGTTAAACTAAGGGAGAGATGAAAGTGGGCGTAGCGCAGTTGAACGCTCTTCTCAAACATATATTATACATATTACATATACTCGTATTTCCGGTCACCGGCAATTAGTTGTCCTTGTTCGGAAACAAGGATTGCATTTTCATGAAAATCATGAAATATTGAAAATGTTTTACAATGCTTCTAATTTCATGTTGTGTCTCGGCAATCATCGATTTTCCGAATGCACACGAAATGTCAATGAATTATTAAATTCATCGGCTACCATAATTTTTATTCAGAACTACGTAACTTTACTGTTTTCAACGAAACGTTTTCAATTTCATGTCTATGTCTATTAACCCGTCGCGTGCTTTTTACGCCGCGTGCTTTACAAATCTCGTACACCATGCGTTCAAAACGAACGCGAAGGTTTAATTAGATTTATCCTCAAAAATAATTTAAATTTACAATTCCACACTTTGTTGTTGCTTTGATATAATTTCGGAAACACTAAGTTTTCCGAGAGACAATAATAAAATGAGAGTACTGAAATCACTCATTGTGACAAGAAAAGTTACTGGTTTGTTCTAGGATACACAGAGTTTGCAAATAATAATAATAATAATAAATAAATAATAAAATGTTTATTTTCTTTAAGATACATTTTTAAATGTGACAGGATGCCGATGTCCCTCTTTAGGCTTACAAAGCCTGTGTTGAAAGACACCGCTCTTCCTTATTTTGTAAACAAGTTTAGAAAAACTATGTTACCTACTAACAATAAAAAGGATACAAAAAAGAATAATAATAAGTAAGTAATAATTTACAAAAAGTACCTAAAAGCGCGTGCAACGAGTGCGTGCGAGTGTGTGTAGTATGTTAGTTTGTGAGTGAGTGTGTGCGTGTGTATGTGAGTTTGTGAGTGAGTGTGTGCGTGTGTATATCTATGCAAGTGATTGTGTGCGTGTGTGTATGTGTGTCTCAGTATTTTGTATCAATGGAAGTGTAACAAGACGCATTAAAGTACCCACAAGTAATAGTTCGTTAATCTTTTAATAGATTTTCAATATCCACATACGATTTTGATGCTAACCAGATAAGTAGTAGTTTTTTGGTTTCCGATTTAGTTTTAGTATATATCTCCAACTCTTTATTTGCAGTATTAAAGACATGAACCACGCGTCTACTAAATTGTCTTGCCGCAAAAGTAGTCTTAGTTTTAGATCGTTCAGCAACATCATGTTTCCTTCTTTTTTTTAGGATATCAGGGTTAAAAGGTAAATCTCTATGCAGTCTCAATGTACTAAACAGTACATATAATTTGCGTACAGATAGAAGTTTAGATAGCCGATAAAGATCTTCTGTTGGATGTAGCCTGTTTTTAAAATACATAATTTTTATCAAATTTCTCTGTGCCCTTTCAATGTCTAAGAATCGAGTTTTTGCTGCGCCACCCCATATTGGAATACAATATGTGATTATAGACTGAACCAGTGCCATATATATTTCTCTAAGAATATCCCTTTGTGATTGCAAAGGTTCGGTTACACTTGGAACCACGAATCTAAGCGTTTTAAATATCCACACCATCTTTCTAATTCTAAGGATGACATGTTCCAGGTGTGAATACCACGAGAGTCTCTGATCCACAAATACGCCAAGGTACTTGGTCTGTTTGACTTTTTTTATATCTGGACATGTGCATGTACCGGCGAAAGATAGAGTGCAGTAAAAGCTATGTATCCTTAATCTAAAATCAGCATGAGGCTGTGTATTATCATAAATACTGAAACAAATGTAGTTGGTCTTGTCTGTGTTTAGGGTAAGTATATTATTATGCAGCCACCTTCTCATTCGTCTCAGACCAAGTTCAGCTGTCTCACCCATCTCCTTCCAAGTATCAGCTGAGAATACGACAGCAGTGTCATCTGCATACGAAAATGTTTGGGCATTTTCGATCCGCATTTCGCACAAATCGTTAATGTAGATCAGAAACAAGGTAGGACCAAGGACGCTTCCCTGTGGCACGCCATATGACACCACCTCGCTTCCACCAGTTGAGTTCCCGACCTTAACTTTCTGCTGTCTGTCCGATAAATAACTTTTAAGCAGACTCAGAGGAGCTCCCCTTATTCCAATCTTTTCGAGTGCGACACTTTAAGCCTGACACCTTGTCATCTCTAATTAGTTTAAGCCTCATTATTTTAGGTCATCAACCCATACAATTTAGGTACATTTGCACTGAAATCCAAAGAAAAAATATTAGATTATCTGGTTAACTAATTACACACTACGTTTAACAAGGTATGACAATGCTAAACAAGATTACCTACGTTTAACTTTATCACAACTTTTTACTTAATTTAAATTTTTAATAAATAAAGCAGTCGGTATAAGTACTACAATGCAGGTTTGTTGCTTAGCAGCAACTAAGTGTTTTAGATGGAATGACAAAATATTGAGAATCCTTTATAAAGCAGTTGGAGAGATGTCTGACCTTAAATACTCGTTAGGATACTCCGGCATTTTTTAAGTTAGCACTTATCTACCAAAAACGTCGTTTATCGAGCTAAGCGTTTATAACAGAGCCTTTGGCCTTTTTTCAAGAATATTATTCGCTTCCTTTCGCGAGAAAGTAAGTTAAACACGCTTTCCATTATTTCGAGACAAGAAGTTATTAAATTAGGGTCAAGATAATGAAATTATCTTGCTAAGTAAAGATATCTTTTTATCCATAAAATTTATTTTTATTTTTTTAACATAGAAAAGATTTACACATCTTAAGTAATAATAGACTTACCACGTCTTGTTGTGTCCTAATGTAAACACGAATGTGTAGGTTACTATGTTTACAGGGTGACTTTAAATTAGTTAGCGAAACTTCTCGGGATGATTCTCCTCATGAAACCGAACAACTTTCCCCAAGGAACCTACATAAAATTCCTAAGAATATATTATTTGGTATACTTTGTGATTATACTACCAATCAATTCCATTTCTTCACAAAAATTCTTCAGCGAAAGAAATTGTGGTAAGTACAGACAGTAGCACGTTAGGTTAACTATTTGCACTACGAAAGCTGGCACTATTTCGATCGAGATAAGACAACATCAAGGTCAACCTATGTACTGCTGTATGTACAGGGTCAACAGCACATCATGCTATCCAAAACTGTCAAATTTCTTCAATTGATTTTCAATTTTATCTCCAAGCATTAGAGTTTACTATCCATTGGGGAAATTTGACAGTTTGTGGTAACCTGATGCGCTGTTGACTGTACCTAATTTTGTAACGTAAAATGAACTTTAGCGGCATAAGATGCAGCTTCAATACGTGTAATTCAGGAACTTTAGCATTTGACTTTGGAAATATTCCAACCAAGCTGAAAATTTGTGTACATGTACCTTTTAACTTCCTGAATAACCTCTGAAAAGTCCCAAGAGTCCAGGCGTGGGCATAACTTTTGACAGCTAAAAAACGGTGAAAAAAGTGACACTTTTCGTTTTTTTGCTAATATCTTCGTTTCTGTTTATCCTACCACTATGAGGTGTTCTTAATAAAAGAAAGAATGGAAAATTCTCTACAAGAAGCTTATGAAAGTTCATCGACAAAATCAGTCATTTCCGCGGAAAAAGGTGGGAAACATCGGATTGAGTTTCAATACGTCACGTTACAGAATCACGCTGATTAAGTACTTATTTTTGACCTTGACCTATTTTGACCTTAAAACAAATAGGCTACATATTTTTTCCTAAATTCATACGGAAACGAAGTCCCGGGTGTAAAGCTATTTTATGATTAATCTAACAATACTTGGATTTACTACTTATTAATTCTATATAGTGTATAGCCTAAGTTTTATTTGCTTTTGTGTTTTTTGTAAATAAAAGTTTTCAGACAGTGTATTTAATGTTTATACACTGTCTGAAAAACAACAAAACAGCAGGAAACAGTAATAACCTTTTTACTGTTTCCTGCTGTTTTGTTGTTTTTTGGGGTGATCATGAAAATGCACTAAAACATCCAAGTAAATGTTTACCGAAGTTTCAATGCTCGATTACGTAAAAACTATTATTGTTATAAATAAACTTTGTATTACCGTTTTTATAGAAAATTTTCCATTCTTTATTTCATTACTGAACTTAATAGCGGTAAGATCGACAGGAACGAAGATATAGGCAAAAAACCGAAGAAAGGTAACTTTTTTCACCCTTTTTTGGCTGTCAAAAGTTATGCGCACCTCTGAGCTCTTGGGACTTTCTAGAGGGTATTTGGGAAGCTTAAAGGTAAGTTGTACACAAATTTTCAGCTTGGTTGGAATTTTTCCGTAGTTTTGCCAATTGTTTTTCTAAAGTTCCTTCATCAGTGCTCTTTTTGTAGGGCATAAGGATTGGCTCAACCCTATTTTCTGGCTAAATCGAATTTCTAATTCCAACGTGGAGGGGGTAAAAAGTAAATGATTCTTCCCAGGCATATTGTAGGGGCAAAAGAACTCGACAGTTTTGCTGTATTGTGGTGAAAAGGCAAACACCACCATGAATTTCTAAATTTCAAATCTCACCCTGGTGTAGTTTGGATTGGATTACATTCACAAATTCAGTTGATCAGTTGCTCGGTCACGATTCAGACCCTCTCATCACTAAGCACACTCCTCGAGCGTTTGCCTCATTATCATTACTTTTCCTTATTTAACTATTAAAACGGCTCAAGTATTCTTCGCTTCTAAGCACCTTGTAAACATAGTTCTCAAAGCTGGCACAGATTATGTAGTTCTTAATTATAAACAGCTCAGGCACTTTGTCGGACGATATTAATTTAGTCTATGGAGTTTCTGTTACTAGAACTGTTAGGGATTTTGGCTATTCCACTAATCAATGGTGTCCCAATGGTGGTGGACGTCTTTTTCATCCGTTCCGGTGGCGACATTGAGAACTATCAAAACCTGATACATATCATGTCAGCAACCTTAACTGGCGGCGCCACCGCCAACTGAAAGCTAAGTTGCTAGAAAGTTAAGTGTAAGAGGTTACGAAAATTCTCAATTTCACCACCTAAATGGGAATTGATTAGTCTGATAGTTCTAGATACTCATCCTTAGTTACACAGCCTCATCCTTAGTCACACAGCCTTTGGAGGTTCATTGGTATATTGGTCAATAGCGTTTTGATTTAATAAACAAAAGGTAAATAGGTACCTAAAACACTAAATAAATGTACAAAATACTTAATAGTACAGGGATTATACTTTAACAGCATAAATACTAAAATTTTATCATTGTTAAGCAATTATAAAGAGATGCTGTAATCATATTGATCTGTCAAGTGGTCAATTCTCATGCAAAGACATGATAATATGACGCGAAAAGCCTAATGCTTCTTTAATTTCATCTAATATAAGTCAGTCGATGGAGTATCAACTAACTGAATGGGTACCTAATTTCCTCTTGTCACCTCTGTAACAAAGAAGTCAAACAACAACTGTCTTAGTTAAATAATATATCTACAAAATTCTCCAAAGTACCCTTAATAGGACATTAAACAAAACTGGGAAGAACAAATCAAGAGACGACATTTTGACAGAAAGAAAATTTTAAAAAATTTCAAAATTTCAAAATTTATAATCAAAAAACTTCTTTTGATTGAGTGCTTCCTTGTCTCGTGCTTTTTAATAAATTAGGTTTAGAGAAATGCTTATGCTGAGGATAATGAGCTGAAGCGATTAAAACTGCCTATTATCTTCATTAGTTATCAATCAATCAAACAAGACAGTTCTAATTAAGTGTAGCAATATTTCTCAAACGGTGAAGCGTACGTAACATGTAAACTTTCAATAGTTTTAGGTATTTGCAACACTTATCTACAGTTTCATTTATGTGTTTTCTCCAAAGGAAACTTCTATCCACCCACATACTCAGATAATTTATTGTCTGCAGAGCGTAGTGCCGCTTAAAATCAATTAATATTCTTTTAAAGTCAGACATGGAGTTGCTAAAAATAAATGTGAGGGCTTTTCAACAATAAAGTGAATTTGAGGACATTTTAACACAAAACATTTCTCATCGTGAAAATCGGGTGCGAAGAGATCAAAGTGAAAAAAAAAAACAAGTTACACCCGTTGAGTTCAAAGGAATCGAGGGTGCTCATTTTTGATAACTAAGCGTTTTTGTCGCTGTAATTATGTTTAAAAAGCTACAAAAAAAACTCAGTGATTTCTCTTTGTGACGTCATTGTACAATTAGATTTGAGATAGCTATTCAAAAAATAAGTGCCTCGTTCATATTTCTTTTCACACAGTCCGACTCAAACAAATTGTTACCATTGTAAAGGTACTCTTCTCCCTTCATCACCTTTCTTGTTGTCTTTCTTTTTTTTTGTATTTATGGCCTGGTTACAGAGACCTTTAAGCCAAAACTTATATAGTTAACATCACTTCACAAGTTTTGGAGTTTTTAAAAGTATTTTTAATAAATTTGTAAAGCGGAATATAGCACTTTTTAAGTTTAAGTCTGTTATTTCACTCGCTAGAATCAGTCTTTGGACGGAATATGCCGGACACGAAAAAAGTAAATGATCGACGTCACATACTGCGGCTTGACATTTATCACATGTGCTTGTTTTGATCTTCTATTTGTATAGGTGTGCTGGTGTGGTGGCATCTCCAAATCTGAGCCAATTTATGGTTGAAATAAAGTCTCGACTGGCCATTTCAAGCTTCCAGTACCAGGACTTTGATGGTAAGTTCTGTTGAATACTGCCATACCATTTTTCTTTTCCATTCACGTCTTGATCTGTCTTCCATAAATTCTTCCAGGACTCTTTAATATCTTCAGTTACAGATGAATAACAGTCAGTAAACGGAATTTGTAAGGCAGAACTAACATCTAAAAAAATAATTCCCTGAAATGCAGTCATGTCAGCTATTTCATTGCTAGTGATTCCTTTATGTGAAGGTATCCACATAAAGGATACATCAATACCTTTTTGTTGATAACTAAAGACCATTTCTTTTGTTTTAAATACTAGATGACCTTTGAAATGCTGTTTACTATTTATAAGGGATTTAATTAGACATAAAGAGTCTGTAAGAATTAAAAAGTATTCACAAAAATATACATTTCCATGCCGTGAATATGCTAAGTAAAAAGGCAAAAGAAAGCCTTGAGCAAACTTAGTTTGTGGGTTATAGACAGCACTACGGACATGTGATTCTGTTTTGCTACCATCTGTGTAAAGTCTATTACTCTCCATAATTTTGTAAAAATATTAAATACTAGCTTTCCGCCCGCGGCTCCGCCCGCGTGGACTACAGGTTATATCGTGCCCAACTGTGGGATAAAATGTAGCCTATGTCCTTTCCCAGGCTCTAATCTATCTCTGTACCAAAATTCATCAAAATCGGTTCAGCGGTTTAGGCGTGAAAAGGTAACAGACAGACAGACAGACAGACAGAGTTACTTTCGCATTTATAATATTAGTAGGGATAGTAGGGATTAGTAGGGATTTTAAATTGTTACTTACTTTGTGATCTATTATTTGTACAGAATCTATTAGACTTTCATATAAGGCAATGTAACATGGCCAGAGTGAGTTCTTATAAATATTATTTAAATTATTTTTCACTTTCAGAAATATCTGACATAATGAAGGAAAATTACCAGATAAAAGACTACTGCCTGAAGTTGTTATTAAGTTGGGTACACGAAAGAATATCGATGATATGTTTTATAAAACAAAAGCTGCTTTTCCGTCATATCATTTTTATCAAAATCAAGTCGAAAATTCGGCTTATCTTACATATTAATTAGCATATTTATAGTCTAAAATCCGAACCTAAATCGACCTTCACCGAGCTGATAATAGAACGAAATATATTTTATCATGAATTTAGTATATTAGAAAACATATTAAAAATGGGTTCGCTAAAAAAATCCTGGGCAGACTATTTTTAATTATTTTTTGAAAAATGATTTTTAATTAAATGTTGCAATATCAGGATAATAAAAAAATTTTGTCCTGACTGAAAGTATAAAACGTATAGAATGTGCAGCCGTTGGGTTGTCTACTATTTACCTGGGCGAACTACTGGGTTGTCAGGTAAACACAGGTATATCGATGCCAGTTACTTTCACTGGATTGGATAATTAAAAAAAATTTATATCATCATAAGCGCTGTTTAATTGCGAACACGTTGATATAGGGCTGTCTGCGAAAATTCCGGTCCTATTAGGGGTTTGCGAATTTTAAAGATTTTAATTTCAACGCGCGTGGAAGTGTGTGACAGAGAGATCCGAGGTAAGTATACTGTGTAATTATAAAGGACCCAACATCGCAGTCGCTTGTGATGGGACCCTGAATAGTAGAAAGTGCGCAATAATACAAGAAATAATTTATAAAAAAAAACAACCAACTAAAAAAAAACATTTGTCTTCTTCGCTGTCATCATCTTTGTCCTGAAGATGAAACATATTTTTTTATTTTATTCAATACAAGAAACTCCAAATCAAAAGTATTAAAAAGGTACATACTATTTGAGGTGCAGCTGTTTTGTGTAACCTTTTGATTCCTTTTGTAGTGACATACGAGTCACTTTCTAAAAAATGCTTGGAGCAAACGACACTACTTTGCGACGGCTAAAAAAAAATCTTCACGTCCACTGTCCACATCGCACAGGATCTCTAGGAAAACTAAAAATCCAATAAAACTTTATGTTTGTAAACGTCACGCACGTTAAATTTTTTATTAATTCAATTTTATATGATTACATGTTTTGCCATAATACCTTTGATGTAAGTATAGAAAACAGAATTAATATATATACTCTTTACACTTAAATTTTATAACTAAGATTAAAATAAAATAAAAACAATAGAAAAAAAACAGCGTCTCTATTTGTTTTAGAACAGAGTCACTGCATAACCCGAACAAATGATGTTGAAATACAACGGTATGGATTTGTAAGTTCGGCTAGTGTCTATTCGATTTAAAGGGTTATACTCTCGCCGAATGTTATTAAATTAAACTAAAAAATGTTTTATAACCTTTTCTTGGCCAAATACCAAGATAATTTCAATTCACATATAATAATTACAAAACTACTTATTTAAAAATGTCATTGCGCGAAAAACTTTTCAACCAGAAAAAACTTTTCAAGTGAAGTGAGTGACACCCAAATTGACATTTTCATAATGGCGTCACAGAACATAAACAAAAACAAACTCTTCAAATATGGCTGACTACGCCACTTCCGGTCAAGAGTGAATCGTCATTTTAAAACACAAATTTAATGTCCGGACCGACGTGAAGCTCAGTTTTGTGCGTTATTTATTTATTCATTCAGTTTAGTCTTGTTTTTATTTTACATAATTATTTTTAATTTTTAATTTAAGTATTATATTTTTTACTTACCTTGATTCGTACACTTTTACATTAATATTTTATTTATTATTTTTTACAGTATTATTATTGTTATACATTAATATGGGACGCGTTCCGAAGCACTTTGGGTGTTGGCAGAATTAACAGCGTTGTGGCACTGTCACATTAAGCTGAGCCAAAGCCCGTTCACCGATGCGGTACATGTACGTACCTACATGTTTACTTAACTTTATTCGTTAATTGTTTTTTTTGTGTTGTGTTGTAGATATGTTGCATGTGCCGTGTCATGAATAAATGTATTTCTCTCTCTCTCTCTCTCTCATTTTAGTAAGAATGAAATGGAATGTTCCCTATGGAATTTTCTACAAGTGCGATAGAGAGACAAGATCGGGATTTGTGTTAACTTTTTAATACGGGAGATGGAGGGCCCTGAGTAGAGGTACCTCCACCCTCCATAGTTTACACACCGAGCATACGCACTTTCTACTATTCAGGGTCCCATCACAAGCGACTGCGATGTTGGGTCCTTTATTATTACACAGTATACTTACCTCGGATCTCTCTGTCACACACTTCCACGCGCGTTGAAATTAAAATCTTTAAAATTCGCAAACCCCTAATCGGACCGGAATTTTCGCAGACAACCCTATATCAACGTGTTCGCAATTAAACAGCGCTTATGATGATATAATTTTTTTTTAATTATCCAATCCAGTGAAAGTAACTGGCATCGATATACCTGTGTTTACCTGACAACCCAGTAGTTCGCCCAGGTAAATAGTAGACAACCCAACGGCTGCACATTCTATACGTTTTATACTTTCAGTCAGGACAATTTTTTTTTATTATCCTGATGTTGCAACATTTAATTAAAAATCATTTTTCGAAAAAAATTAAAAATAGTCTGCCTAGGATTTTTTTAGCGAACCCATTTTTAATATGTTTTCTAATATACTAAATTCATGATAAAATATATTTCGTTCTATTATCAGCTCGGTGAAGGTCGATTTAGGTTCGGATCTTCTACTATTAGGCCCGTATTCATGAAGGCGTCTCAAGTGTCAATTTGAACTCAAAAATTCAAGACTAGATTTGAGATCAAATCAAATCTTAAGCATTGATCTTATTCAAGAAAGCGTTTCACGTTGAATTATGTCAGATGTCAGCTGAAACTCTGAACTCTGACTCATGCAGTGTTGCCAATTTAGCATTTTTTATGCTAAATTTGGCAGATTTTCTTTCTGTTTAGAAGAATATTTTCTCAATTAGAATAAAGCATATTTTGTTAGCATATATATATATGAAAAATAAACATTATAATATTCTATTTTAAATAAATATATCAGGAAAATTCTTTTAGTTTAATAAAATGTAAACATGAAACGAACAACTGCGTCTGTTCCGAGATTTCTAGGGGATTTCCCTCCCATAATTGTTTTTATTTTTGATTATGTAGATACCTATGACGTATGATTCAGACTCCCAGGCCCGCATTATTAGAAGGAGACTCGACTCTTGATCTATACTTAAGTATTGATTGTCTCTTTCTCTCACTATCAACATGACAAAGACGACTGCTACTTAAGTATAGTTCAGAGTCTGAGTCGCGTTCTGTGATTCGGACCTCAGTCTTCTACTTCTATGTCTACAGTTAAGTTGATTAAGATCAACATGGACTGTTTATTGGAAAACTTGGAATAGGTGATTCCAAGTTTCAAAATAAACAGTCAAATTTTCAAATAATATAATCCGAATAATCTTTATCTTCATGAGAGTTTAAATCATATATGTCTCCGGTCACTTTTACTGTTGATCTAAATTTAAATTAAATTAGAATATTATTTTAACAGTTTATCCAATATATGTATAAAATTCAATAAAAAAACTAGCATATGTTTGTCAGTTTTTAAGTAGCACTTTAGCATATTTCGTATCAGTCTTGTTGACAACACTGGACTCATGTAAACAAAGATCAGACCTGAAATCTACTGAGTGCTTTGAGTATGTAGTATTTGTTTACTCTTTAGTCATTGACTGAGTGACATTATAAAATGTCACCTAAATGTCACTCAGCAGATGTCACTCAGTGCAACTGAAGCTAGATTCACGACTGAGACTCCTTCATGAATACGGGCCTTAGTGGACGTTACTGCTGTAATTTCACATGAGATTACATTGAAAATCCAGCATTTCAAATTTAGGTTACAAAAAGAGGGGTGAAAACCGCAACAGTACCGTGAAGCCGCCGGAGAAAACTAAAAGGCGGAAAATCAATTAGAGACTTCACGTATCTTAGGTTCACCCCTAGCGGATTAACTTTCAATCTATCTAAATTTAAAGCTTGCCTCAGAGTAAACCTTTGTCGACGGCCGATAGATTTATTACACCCCTCTTATTTCTATTTCACCAAAAATTCCAAAGTTTTCAGTTTTCCATCCCTGTTTATTCATTCGGCGATGTTTTCACAAGTATTACAAAATGGTGAGGCCGAGAGTCTTCTATTTATTTCCATTTACCCTATTTACAAACCCACAAAACGAAATTGCTGCCACGTTTTGAATTTTCTTTAACAATGAACGAAATCGACATTTCCTTACAATCGAATATTTTGATAAGGAAAATTGGAAAGAAAGTACTAAAATACGAATAGGCAGTAATATGTAACGAAGAATGGCAACTCGTAAATCAGCATATTTATAGTGGGTCTTTAGCAAACAATTCGAATACTACCCGCCTATCAGGGCTATGGGTGAACGACAAACACATAACCACAGTTGGGGCCTTTAATAAAAGTTGGGAGAAATGTCGTCGTTAAGGACCCATGTATTTTTGTGACTAAGACCCGTATTACAGAAGGAGACTCAAGTCTTGATCTATACTTAAGTATAGATTGTCTCCTTCTCTCACTATCAAAATGACAACGACGACGTCTGAGTCGCGTTCTGTAATACGGACCTTAAACTCCTGAATCTTGCACAGTCAGGGTCATTATAGGGTAAGGTTTCAGTAAAAGTTGCCATGACCACGTCACGATAAATCTTATACATATTACTTAAACGCACTCTCACTTACCGAGTGGTTATTAAGATGATGAGGGAGTGGATAAGATATTAAGAGGATCGTCTCAGATTTTTTTCCCTTACAAACGGCGTCAACGGATTCCACCCTCTTAGTTCCCTCAAGGGAACTCTATGAAATTTTGATATAATGATATATCTAATTTTGACCTATCTCAAAAACTAAGTCCGTACGTTTAGATTTTCTATACCTACTAATATTATAAAGAGGAAAGATTTGATTGTTTGTTTGTTTGTTTGCATTGAATAGGCTCCGAAACTACTGGACCGATTTCAAAAATTATTTCACTACTAGCATTCCGCATAAGTTACATAATTCGGAAAAATTATGTAACTTATGTCCATCGGGACATTTCTAATGGTAAAAGAATTTTTCAAATCGGTCCAGTAGTTTCGGAGCTTATTCAATGCAAACAAACAATCAAATCTTTCTTCTTTATAATATTAGTACAGATTGGAATGCTACATTATCCCTGAGTAACATAGGCTACATAATTTTCACGAATTCCCACGGGAACAAAGTCCCGGACGGAATCCTAGTTATTGATATTTTTAAATGGACAAACAAATATTTGAGAGTAAAAAGTCTGCAATTTCTTTAAAAAATACCCAACATTTAAGAAAACTAAGTACAATTCTGGAAAAAAACAAAATGTGGGATAGCACACCACATTACATCGCATAGTATTTAAATGTGCATCAACTTCGCTGCCAGTTTGGCCATTCTTTTTAGCCCCCGACAAAAGAAAGATGTGTACACTTTGTATATGTATATCTGTGTGTCTGTCTGTGGCGTAGTAGCTCCTAAACGAATGGACCGATTTCAATGCGGTTTTTTTTGGTTGAAAGTTGACGTAATCGAGATGGTTCTTAGCTATATTTAATCAATAGTTCAGCCGTTTAAGAGTTAAGCGATGAATGTCGGAATTGTTACATTTTTTAAATTTCATAGTTATATTTTTTGTGGTAAGAGGTTACATAATTTTTTCAAATCAAATTTAATTTAATTTTAGAACTATACAAGGTACCTGACGATAGGTCAGTTTCTCTCTACTTATCGCTTCCCGCTGTTAAATTAAATGCTACTTTACCGTAACCGCTACCTCGTGATTATATTTCAAATAATTATTTCACCCTTTTCTGACCCGCAAATGTTAATTTTTTTTATCTGAATTCAAAACATGTCGCAAGCACTCAATACCTTTTAAATAAGTAAACAACATTCCGAGCTTCAAATCAGTACCATTCGTGAATAATGTAGCGGCATACACGTGGTCGGTTGTTTCAAAACAAAATCAGATTTTGCGATGAATAATCTACTTTCAACCTTGTACAGACAGCAGCACGTCAGGTTACCCATTTGCACTACAAAATCCAGCACTATTACAAGCTAAATAAGGCGGTGACGTCACGTCGTCCTGAACGTGTATAGCCTGATGTGCTGCCGTGTATACAAAACTGGCTGTTAATAATTTAATGTTAATACTTTTGATTTAAACTTCAAATAAATATATGGAATTTTAATTATATTCAAACAAAAGCACATCAATATTTACTTTAAAAGATTGTGAAGTTTGAAATATAAAGAGCACGAAAATAAAAAGCAGAACGTTGATATGATCTCATGTGAAATTACACTATTTGCTTGTAAAATAAGCCGAATTTTCGAATAAATTAACAAAAATGAGATGTCAATTATTGGAAAAGTATCTTTTTAAACTTTCGCTATTTGACCTCAAACAACACTAGAAGACAAGTCGCTTCTATTTTCTAACTTTACTTATCATTGATTCTTCGTGTACCCAAAATGTTATTTTGACGGCCAACAACGAGATAGGTATGTACGTTCATAGTCGATGGAAGAGAGTACCGACTACTTTACAATAGTTAAGAATTCGTTTGAGTTAGACTGCATGAAAAGAAATATGAAAAGGACACTTATTTAAAACCGAATTCAAAGAAAGGGAGGAGATTCTCAATTCAACGTATTTTGTATGTTTCTTACGCGATTACTCCGCCAATTATAATTGGTGCCATATTAATTTAATTCAAATTGACTAAGCGCCTTTTAAAAAGAAAATAACAAAAACACAAAAAAAATTATGCAGATGACGTTTTAGTTCTGGTGATGCTACTTATCTGCTGATAAGCATTGTTGGGATTGAATTTAAGGCGATGGATTCTAAAGTGGACAATGGTTTGTAAATGACGTCACAGCAGAAAATAAATTATACATTTTTTGGTGTCAAAAATGAACACTACATAATAACCACACCATTGTCCACCTTAGAATTCACCGCCTTAGATTCAATCCCAACAATGCTTATCAGCAGATAACCTGAACTAAAACGTCATCTGTATAATATTTTTCATGTGTTTTTTTGTTTTTGTTATTTTCTTTTTAGCTCGTTTTTTCTTCCACTTTGATATTTTCGCGCACAATTTTCACGGTGAGAAATTTTCTTTATTTTTAAATTTTTTAATCGTGTTTTACGACAAAAAGACACATTTATTATTTACCAAGTCCATGTCTGACTTAAAAAAAAACTGATTTTAAGTGGCACTATGCCTTACAGTCTATTGAACGTGTAACGTACGCTACATCGCTTAAGAAAAATGGCTACAATTAAGTAGAACTGAGCGTGTCACGTTGAAGTGGTTGATAGGTTGAGGATCTATAGTAAATATACGCAGCTTTTAATCGCTCTAGCTTTTCATCCTCAGGCTGAGCATTTGTCTCGACTTTTAGATGGTTTACCACCATTGGTTCCGTTCATACTAAAGCCTCATCCATTGATCAGCCTGGTATGCGGGCATACGAGGTTTGCTTTTGAGGCAGAAAGTAATGGATTTTGCTCTAAGCTAAAAAGTCACTCTGACTCTTTACTTTTAAACGTTTCGGGTATAGCTACTGCAAGTAGAAACACAAATTTACACGCACTAGCACTATTTCACTAGAATACACACAATGGGCCTTTTTATAATTCGAACGGCACGACACGGAACGGGAGAATTCGTGTTACCATTGCCTCTTATGTTCTCAGCTTCTAGTATCACTAATACATAGAAGGCAATCGTAACAATTTTGCCGTGCTGTTTTTAAATTATAAAAAAGTCCATTCGCTGGTACACATTTCCGATGTTAGTTATTTGGTAACATATTTTTTTAGCCAAGTTCGCCACACACTTGACTATACCTACACGATAAGAAGAAGAAGAAAACCGCAGGTACGCGCGAGAAAAATAATAACTTAGGCACAGCTGAAAATCAGTTTGGTGTCTATTGTAGACGGCAAGTATGCTGAGTTCTATGTCATATTTGCTTCATTTTATAATTATCTTTTTGTATAAAAACATTGATTATGTAGAAAAAGCAAATTTAAAAAAAGAGCAAACGGCTACGGCTGCCTGAAGAGGTTTGTCCGGCTGCGGGATACAATTTTTTATATTATTCAAAGTCGTTCTGTATTCATAAAGTAAAGTAAAGCATACCCCTTATAGACAAGAATGTCGCAATACAAGCAACTGAATTACTATAAGAAATACTAAAGCATAGGCTAAATTTCTCCAATAATGGAATATTTACCCGAATTTTCCATTCTACATTGTCTTGTATTTTCTTGTATTTTCTGCAATTCCTTGCAAGAAAGCAAGGAATCGCCGAAAATACACGAACATTCACTGTAAAGGTGTAAAAGTTGCAGCTAAGTTTTCTCTTTTCCCTACGATACCTCTGTGGTTTGCTAGATAAAACTGCAATATATGTAGCGTGGATAAGGGGTACATTTAGAATATGGAAACTAATGGTCCACTTGCGGCTTGGTTTTTTTCTTGGTATAAAATTAAATAAAATAAAAGTAGAGTTATTTAAAATCTCGCTACCGAATTCGTTCAAATGCCGTTTATAACGTGATTTACTTAATTAAGATTATCAATCCATCACATACGGTATTAGTACCATACAAGACAAAAAATCACACTAAGACGGCGAAAAGTTGAAAAATGAAATAGATAAATAAATTAATAACTGACTAAATTTTGATAAATACCTAATGAAAAATCGTTCTGTTAGTCGGATTACGTAAAAAATTCAATAAGTCCTTGTGCAAACAAATTGTTAATTTATGTTGACTTATTAAAAACCTTTTCGAATATATATTAAAGTAAAAGTGAGAGTTTTTTACCATTCTTTACCTATCTTTTTAGTGTAAAATATCGAAGATGGGTTATTTATGTAGCGAAATCCTATGCCCTCAACAGCAATAAAAAATAACGGGGAGTAAATGACAATGCATCTTATTCTGATCCCATTATTGATTTACTAAACAGTATTTATTACTCATTTTCTTGTCCCTGATTAAAAAGAGAGCTTAATCGAGTCTTAGTAGGTATACTTTGTTAATATAATTTGTGTAAACTTTAAAATAGCTAGCAAAAGAAGAATGTGAATCAGCCCAACAAACTGAACAACTTTCCTCAAGGAACATAGAAGGTAATAACAAAAATTTGCATCTCCATACAAATTGAGTTGTCAGCTGATTGCCTTACAAGTCGAAAAAAAAGGAAACCTCCTCGGGGAAAGTTGTTGAATTTCATAGGATAGTCAGCAAATTCTGAAACCCTAAACTAATACAATCATTCTGACTGAATTTCCAGTGGAAAATCATTTTCCTCAGGATATTTTTTTTTAATTTTTTAATATTTTCTACTTTAAAATTTAATTATTTAATCTATATGTTACCGGAAATGTAGGAAGTCCAGGAATTGTATGCAATTCCTAGGAAATGTAAACAATTCCAAGGTTATCTAGGAAATGTGTAAAATATTGTTTCAAAGAATTTTTAATGCACACGTATTCAAAATACCAATACACACATATCCAAGATTTTGTAATACACACATAATTGTATAAAATTCCAAAATGTATCTATGAAATGTATAAAACTAATGCTTTCTGTGAATGAAATGAATAAAACAACCTAACTAACGTAACCACAGTCGTTTCTGGCATTTAGCCGGCCGCTGCGGCGCGGCGGTACGCTCGCTTCGCTCGCTCGGCTTGTGCGTTGGGGGTCGCAGTTCTAACCCAACCAACCCTTGGTTGGTTTAGGCTACTAACAAACCTACTTATCGCAGTTCCGTCTGTCGCAATCGAGCAAAGGAGTCGAACGACTTATAAACAGTCAAAATAAAACATTTTACACAGTTCCAGTTGTTATTTAGGAATTTTAGGAATTGTATACATTTCCTAGGAATTGTATACAATGACGGATTACATACATTTCCGTTAACATAATACACCTGATTTTCCAATAAAATCAATAATAACAGCGTAAAATACGAAAACCAGCAATGTACATTGCGAATGCGATGTACATCGCATTCTGACAGAGGTGCGGCACGGGGGAGCCACGCGCGGGACGCGGTTTCGCGGTTCATTGCGTAGCGCCAAAGTAGCTAAATAACGAAAACTCCTTAAGTTGACGTTTCCGGAAAAAAAAACTTGTAGTCGACCGTAGTTATGGGTAGATTCCACTATTTAAGTATTTAAGTATATATTAAGTGTCCCTTACACCCTGTATGTTACAGCTAAAATCCAAATTGCAGTACCCTTACTTTTAGCCGGCTCTACTATGTTTAGGTTAGATTATTTATTCATTAGCTTACCCGGCCTTAACTACATAGATGCTTCTTTCTCACTTCCACTTTTAGCCGTAAAATATGGACAGATACTTCATTAGAAATTCATTCCTTTCTTACTTTTCTTGTAAGTATAATCAGGTATATAGGGTGTAAGGGACAAATTAAATGGTGGAATCTACCCATAACGTCAAATTAAGGAGTTTTGGTTAGTACTCTAGCGCTACGCAATTTATCGCGAAACCACGCACCCCGCGCGATCCCCCCGCGCCGCGCTGCTTTCTGAATGTAGGTTTTCGTGTTTTTCGCTGTTATGCTTGTTTTTTTATCGAACAATTGAATGTATTTGAAAATTGAAAAGCGGAAAACATCAAAAAACATGAAAATTTTCACAGGTGAAATCATTCAGAATGATGGTGTTAATTCAGGGTTACAATTTTTACTAAACTGTCCCTTACGCCCTTGTGCATGTGGAAAAAATATTCACTCATGGTGTTAACTACAGGTAGGTGCCCTATCTTTTCGATAATTTATTTACCCGACATTTATCCTAATTCTAATTTATTTGTCTCTCTTTTCACACCCCACTTTACCTTCGTCAGGTTGAAGCACCCACGTGACCTTTAAAACATAATCCGATTTGATTTACTGTACCTTTCAACTAGTATGGGTCTTACAAAGTCCATACCTAGACAATACATAGCCCCAAACCTAGACTTTGACTCGTGTACAAATTATAGAAACATAAATGATAATATAATAATAGAGTTAGACGGTCTGACACAGCCATTCTTATACTAGTGGTCTGTGGATGATGATACTGCATCGAATTTCTGTTTTTCTGCTTTTTCTAGTTGTTCTGTTTTCAAGGGAGATCCGTGCTCCTTGGTGGGAACAACTCACGTATTTAGTCTGATAATGTTCCATTAATATATGTATTGTGTAGCAAATATATATGTATATAGAGTGGACTGTTGTAATTTCATCCTACTTCTCAAAGCTTTTATTCATAATTTCAATTTCACACTCCTACCTATGCAATGTTATGGTTTGAACGTTTTATAAGGGGTACAACGTTTACTTTCCACCAGATAAAAAAAAATGGTCGGCAATAAAAATGTAATTATAAAGCGGTGTGAACTGATCGATCTCGTCACTGCCAAAGCGCTTTGAAGCTCAAATTTGGTGAAATTGAAATTCAAAAACATCTATAATGCGATAGCCCCTTTTCCATTAAGGAGTGAATAAGTCAATTAACTGATCATCTTACGGAAGCACTGTGGTCAATAAGATATTACCGATCTATATTTCGTATAGTCAATACAATCACAAAAAAAAGGTAAAAAAATAAAAAAAGGTAAAGGTACAGGTAAAGGTAATTATTTTACCTTCTATCCTATATGGTGTGACTTTAAACGAGCTCTCGAAACTTTAGGTTTAAAGATACTTTATTCTCATTTAAGACATAAACAAATAGTCACTTACATGAGAAGAACTTTAAACATAATATGTGATTCTGGTAGTCCACCCGCACAGAAACAGTATCGAATTAATCCAGTAAATTTATATTTAAAGCTATCAAAATATTGCTAATTTACCGGCCCACCACGACCATCCCTCCAAAACACCAAGACTCTAATTAATTAATTATGTATTGTAATAATTTTCGCTTAAATTCATTAGAAGACTCAATGTTTTTTATTTCCGAAGGTAGTAAGTTAAAAAGTTGTGCACCCTCGTAAGTCAACATTCGTTTTCCGTAGTTAGTTCGAGGTTTTGGTAGAACAATGTAACTTGCCCGTCTCGTGGAGCGTTTAGATACTTGCCCGTTCTGGATGAGAGAGATTGTCGTGTGAATTGATTTTCTTAATATTTTTCTCACAAGAATACACATGCAGTATGAATACATTTGATGTATATTCAGTAATTTAGTTTGACTGTATACTAAAGTTGAAGGTGTTAAGTACGGATAGTGAAACAACATCTTTATAAGTTTATTTTGGGTTATTTGCAGATCCGAAAGGTAAGTTTTACACGCACTGCCCCATATTTCGATGAGATACAGTAACCGTGATTTTATCAAGGAATTATATATTACAAAACGAACCTTAAGAGGTAGGCAGCGTACGATACCACGTAAGGAAACCATTAGTAATGAAACTTTAGGGGCTGATTCTACCCATGAAACTGAACAACTTTCCCCAAGCAACCTATATGAAACTCTGAAAAATAATTGTTGACTTTACGTACCAAAAACAAACAAGCAAATTGCACGAGTTGTATGGAGAGGCGAAATATATTTTTCATTTCTCATACTCGGAAAATAGTGTTATTTCGATCTAATTATTGGGTGGAAAATGCTGCTTCCCTCCATAGGGAGGGAAAAACTCATACAAATTACTTCCCACTTAAGGGCCGAAATGAACCTTAAAAATAGAAGCAGCTGTAAAGAATTTTATGTAAAAAAAAAACAAATAAAAAAATTCTGCGGCCATGTGAGTTTCTAAACAGCCAGTGAACTTAGCGCAAACTTCTTTGAGCGGAATAAGCCGCAACAATTACGCGGTGAGTTCCATATTTAAAATTTAACTTTTAATTTCACGAACTGTCCTAATTTGACAATTGATTTTAAATAGGTACTATTATTATATATTATCAATATTATTATATATTATCAATAAATAGTTTAGATAAACAACTAGTTTTATTTTCCTCATATTCAAAATGAAAAGTAGAGTGTTTAACACGGGTAAAAGAATCAATTCCTACTCTGACTATAGTTCATATTTCGAACTATGTTCCTTGGAGAAACTTGTTCAGTTCATGGGCTTTTATTTAATTTTTTATTCATCATCACTTCCAAAATTTTCGTTCATTTAAAGTCACCTAATATGACTTGCACAAAGAATGACATCCTGGAGGTAACTCCTAGACAACAAAGAACTCGCTTGTTAGCATTTGCTTAATAATAATAATATTTTATTTAATCATCATCATTTGCCTGCCCCTCCAAATTGGGATCCAGTTTTGGTGCATAATTTGGTATAAATAATAAAATACTCTCGATCGACCTTTGCTTACCTTTCGTCATCTGGATATATTTATAATTCAATACCTAGCAACGATTATTTTCAAAACGAAGATTTGAAGCTGTAAATAATATCGTATAAGGAAAAAACCTATTCCTACATAACTGGTATCGTACAAGGACGAATTATGTTTAGTAAGTTACTAGTTACGTAGGCGGCCGAAGGGAAATAGACCACATTTTACAGTCTATTTTTACTTTAAAATCGGACAAAAACAAAATGACAAGGACAGTATTACTAACGAATGCAGTTTCCGCTTTGTTTGTTTGCGCAATTCTCTCTTTAATGAAGCAGGGTTCCAAAATTCGGAATGAGTCACAAGGGACGTCGAATTTGTTATAACCGTATTTATTTTGGTGGCGGCTTGTTTTCTCGCAAGAAGCAACAATTATCCTTTATTAATGGAACAATGAATCTGTGTAGATCTCCCACGGTGACTAAGTAATTACTACCTACATTAAATATACGTACACATTATGTTTTATTAATGAAAACGAATCATTCATTAATATGATTCAGATAACTTGCGCCGGCTGACGGCGGGAGCCGAAGACTCGGAGCACGATGAAGGAAAAAAACACCAATTAAGCAGGACTGAAGTTGAATTACATCAATCACTAATTATTTAAACTTTTAACGCTAACTTATTTTACAAATGCATAAAAACAGTATGTTAGTACAGTAGGTTAGTATGAGCGGGCGTGCCGTGCGCCCGCGACGGAAATTCAGTTGGGTCATACGTTAGTATCATCTACCTAGTCTGTGGTTGGGTCTGTCATCTCAGCGAATGACGGCTAGAAACTATTAGGAATGCCAAAACTGAAGAGTAAAAATGTCGCAAAAAGAGTATGGAGAAGGAGGATGAAGACTAGGCGCATGCAGCCTCGTTACAAACTATTTTGACACTTGTGTGAGCATTTACTTTCGATTTCGTCACTCACTAATCGATTTCAAACAATGAGCCCCACAGGACTACAGGAACGCTTCATTGATTTTTAACCCACTATAAAAAAAGAGTTACAAGTTTAACGTCTTGTATTCAGTGTGTCTGTCTGTGGCATCGTAGCTCCTAAAAGACCCGACTTCGATGCGGTTTTTTATGGGGTCGTCATCTATATTTTATTAAAATTATTTTAGCCGTTTATGGAATATAAAGGGATGAATGTCGGAGGTGATACAACATTTTTAATTTTAGAGTAATGACGGTAGTAGTGAAACGCACGTATTTGTTGCATGCGTATATGTTGCCACAACAACGATGTAAGTGCATCGTAATGCGTACTGAATACATAAATTATAAGACTAACGTTCCTGTATTCAATTAGGACATTCCAGCTTTGAATTCGCAAGTAAGTACTATACATTATTTCCAGAAGCAGAGGCTTGTAGGTAATTTAGATAGGTAGGCTGTCATATATTTTTCTCGAATATAAGAACGTACCTTTGTCAGTCTTGACATTATCTTTATTACGTTTTCTCTTGGGGGGTGT
The DNA here is from genome assembly GCA_949987775.1 of Aproaerema taeniolella. Classification (NCBI taxonomy): domain Eukaryota; kingdom Metazoa; phylum Arthropoda; class Insecta; order Lepidoptera; family Gelechiidae; genus Aproaerema; species Aproaerema taeniolella. Next base: position 12,034,672 of record OX465246.1, read on the forward strand.
GTAGGTACATAACAAATTAGTGTTTCAAACGTAATCCTCACTTGCTAGTGGTGTATCCTGCTGATCAACGGATGAGGCTCTGACATATTACAACCCGTAAAGAGTTTCTTTTCTTGATATTAGTGACTTCACCATTCTATTTTTTAAGTTTGATTAAAATACTCAGACAATTGGAAAAATCACGACGATGATGTGGACGCCATTTTTAAAGATTCTCTCTCTTACGATTTCTTGTACGAATAACGAAGATGTAGATATAATAGATATGAATATAAATAATACATTTATTATACGCTCTATCTAGCCTACATTTATCTCCTCACTCAATACGAATTTACGATGAAAGAAAACTAATTTTCTTATTCAATGATATTCGCAAGATATAATACGGTGATTGGAACCTTATGCTTCAATTCTATTTTGATATAAAAGAAGAAACGTCTGTAACAAAAATGACATTCAAATCAAAAAATGTTAATGAAAATGTTGACTCCTATAGTTTTTTCTTCTGGCAACTTTTTATTTATTTACTTATGCATATTCTTCCAAACTCCTTAATTAAAAATGTTGTGTCACCCCTGACATTCATCGCTTATAACTCTGAAACGGCTGAACCAATTTTGATCAAATTTACTAAGCACCACCTTCATTACGACAGCTTTCAAACAGAAAATCGCTTCTAAATTGGTCCATTCGTTCAGGAGCTACGATACTACAGACAGACACACAAATACACAGGTCAAACTTAAAACCCCTCCTTTTTGTCGGAGGTTAAAAATGAGTCCAACTGTCGTAGGCTCGTTGTCATTACATTTCGTAGCGCTTAGCTACGAGATTACAATTCAGAAACTGCCGAAACTTTTGCCGAAACTAAGAATTTACTCCGCATTACTTTGAGATATATTTTAAAGTAACAAATTAAAAACTTCTTCTAAGAGTTTAAGTTATTTATAGTTTAAGCTGAACTTTGAATTGAAAATTAATTTGAGATAGAAAACAAAGTACCACAAGATATAACACATTTCGTGAAAAATAATAATTGAAATAACGAAAGGTTTTCCACAATACTTGAAGGGCTGGTAAACACAACATTCAATAAGGAAAAAATAATTTAACCATTGTAATCGATACCGTGTTTGTTTACTTAGATAATTGGAAATAATGTTTAACATGAAACGATTTATTACCAAAATTCTAATTGATAAAGTTAATCCGATGTTCCAATATTCGGAAAGCCTCGAAGCCTTTCAACACGTGTGCTGAATTCTATTTTCCAGAATTTATGCTTGGTTTGGTATTTTTCCGGATTAATCAGGAATTCTAATTTGACCGGATTTTGACTTTGAATAAGAACACATAAGCAAAGGAAAAATAATCTATTATTATTAAAACTTTCATTCATAATCACAAAAAAAAACGTTTTATAACCCGCGACACAATAAGAGAGGTGTTGTAAGTTTGACACGTGTATCTGCTGTGTGTCTGACTGTTGCATCGTAACTCCCAAACTAATGGACCGCTTTTGATGCGGTTTTTTGTTTACAAACTGAAGGAATCGAGATAGTTCTTAGTTGTATTTTATCAAAATTAGTGCAGCCGTTTAAAAGTTAATAAGCAATAGAAGGTCGGGGGTTGTAAAAAAAATTAGGGTTATAGAAGAATGAGGGAAGTTTTTTTTTTATTATAAGATGGGTTAACTCTTGACCTCAATCTTAACCATAAGGTCAAAGATGACCTCAATCTTGACCATAAGGTCAAAGATGAGGTCAACGATGGAGCGAGTTAACCCAGAAAATGCCTATAAAGGCACTGGTACTCCCACGCACCGACGGAATACAGCAAGCTGTTTGGCGTCGGTCTTCGGTAGGAGGGTGGTCGCAAACCAGACGGCCCTTTACAGAGCCTACCACACCGCATGAGACCATAGGACGACATTTCAGATTCAGAAAAAAAATGAAGTGTCGTTGCCTGGGATGGATTACTAGGAGGCAGGTCTCATTTGTGTTTCCTTAGTCGCCTCTTACGACACCCACGGAAAGAGATGGGGTGGTGTTATTCTCAACCGATCATCACACGGGTGTAATTCTCAACCAATCACCACAGTACTTACCAAGAAGCTTTTGGAAAATTATTACTAGTTTTTCGCTCGCGACGTCATCATTTCCATGAAAAATGGGTAAGTATGTCTTCAGTAATCCAACTCAAAATTATAAATTTTGTGTCACTCCCGATATTCATATCTTTTACTTTTTAAATAGCTAAAGTATTTTTTTATCAATCATTGCTAAAAACCATTTGGATCACTTAGCTTTCAAACGAAAAAAACTGCATCAAAATAGTTTAGCAACTACGATGCCACAGACAGACTGATAAACAGACACACAGACACACACGTGAAACTTATAACACTTCTCTTTTTGCGTCGTGGGTTAAAAATCACGTCAATCTTTTGCTTTGTTTTGATATTACAAACAGACACACACACCTCACATTTATAATATTAGTATTAGGTATATCAGCCAGCAACGAATAACGTTATTAGTTACTGTTTGATATGAGTAAGTAAGAAATAAGGATTTTTAATGAACGACCTTGCTAAATCTATACTATATTAAAAAGAGGAAAGATTTGATTGTTTGTTTGCATTGAATAGACTCCGAAACTAGTGCACCCATTTGAAAATTCTTAGAATTCTACATTATCCGTGATGAACGTAGGGTACATACATTTCCCGAATTCCCACGGGAACGAAGTCTCGGGCGGAAAGCTAGTCTATATATATGAAAATGAATCCCTATTTCTTCTGGTCACTCTATAACTTGAGAACGGCTTGACCGATTCGGATGTTTTTTTTTGTTGTGATCCTTATTATAACGACCAGGTTCATATTTAAAAAAGAAACGAAAATCTACCGTGACAATTCCCACGGGAACGAAGTCGCGGGCGGACAGCTAGTACGTTATATTTTTTGCCCTAGCCTACGTGAACCCACTGCTGGGCGAAGACATCCCCCGCATTTCTCTACTTTTCCCGGTCCGGTGCTAATTGCAGCCAATTAGGTGTTAAAGCATTAATATGGTCACGCTACCCTTTTCTGAGTCTGCCTCGACGTTTAAAGTCGTCTTGAGGCACCCGGTCTGTGACGATACGTGCCCACCGGTCCTCGTGCATCCGGATGACGTAGGGTTCCCAACTATACTGTTACAAACAGCATTATACTGTTTTGGACTACAATATACTTTTTACTGTTGAACAAAAATAAAGTATACAAAAATACTGTTTTCAGAATCACTGGTATCTGTCAAGGTAAATAGTATGCTGTCATTTAATGGGTACACAGCCGCTAAAAAATGGTATTTAAAACGTGGAAGAAATAAAATACTCTGAATTTTTAATAAATACTGTTTGGTTTATATCTTCTCTCACCTTAGTATATTTTATTTCATGTAATAAAACTTGGCAACCCTAGGATGACATGACCAGCCCAGGCCCGCTTTAGTGTAAAGAATGTCTTCCTATATCTGTTTTTTTAACATACAGGGTGTTAAGGAATTAATGGATCAACGTTAAGGGGATGATAGCTGAGATAATTTCCAACAACTAATTTGCCTAGTTTTACAAAATCCCCCCGGGTCTAAAAAACATTTTTTTAAGTTTTTTTTGTCTTTTTTCTACTTTGAGTCAGTCTTTTTGATGTTGTGTCTACAAATGATAACATTTTCAAGATCTGATTTCTGTATATTAAAGCTGGATAGTTTACTAATGTTATTTAATGCATTATTTGTACCTAGAAACTTTCAGGAATTTTAGAAAAAATAAAGATTCCCAAGTTTCTGTTTTTTGTTCGGAAAAACTAAAACTTTGAAAAACTCTCCTGTAAAAAAACGTATGACACTACACTATACCATTATTTTGAAAAGTGTACACTTAATTTGCTTTCTAACGAGGCATAAAACTTTTGCCTGGGCATTAATTTCACAAAGTTGTTGCTATTTTCCGAAAAAACGGCGCTAATTCATCAAACATGAAATTCTAACTAAGATGTTCTTTTACTTACAAAAAATAAGTATGAAATAGTTTGAGGTCATAAATGCATTAATTGGCCTTAACTTACCTACTACATTGAAAAAATAAAATTTAATTAAAAAAAAATTATTGCAAAAAAGAGTGTAATTAAATAATTTATTAAAGAAATACTACTTTTAATAAATAAAAAATATTAAAAAAAATAAAGATAGACAATGTCTTGTTTCTACTTAAAAGTAGTATTTTTTAAATAAATTATTTAATTACACTCTTTTTTGCAATATTTTTTTTTTAATTAAATTTTATTTTTTCAATGTAGTATGTAAGTTAAGGCCAATTAATGCATTTATGACCTCAAACTAATTCATACTTATTTTTTGTAAGTAAAAGAACATCTTAGTTAGAATTTCATGTTTGATGAATTAGCGCCGTTTTTTCGGAAAATAGCAACAACTTTGTGAAATTAATGCCCAGGCAAAAGTTTTATGCCTCGTTAGAAAGCAAATTAAGTGTACACTTTTCAAAATAATGGTCTAGTGTAGTGTCATACTTTTTTTTACAGGAGAATTTTTCAAAGTTTTAGTTTTTCCGAACAAAAAACAGAAACTTGGGAATCTTTATTTTTTCTAAAATTCCTGAAAGTTTCTAGGTACAAATAATGCAATAAATAACATTGGTAAACTATCCAGCTTTAATATACAGAAATCAGATCTTGAAAATGTTATCATTTGTAGACACAACATCAAAAAGACTGACTCAAAGTAGAAAAAAGACAAAAAAAACTTTAAAAAATGTTTTTTTTAGACCCGGGGGGATTTTGGAAAACTAGGCAAATTATTTGTTGGAAATTATCTCAGCTATCATCCCCTTAACGTTGATCCATTAATTCCGTAACACCCTGTATCTCCTAATAACTGAATATAATAAATATACATATGTATATTTGGATGTTAATATAGCTTAGTTTATCTCAAATTAATGTATGTTAAAATATTCAATCGTGTTTCCCTCGCACTTCCTCGTTGACGTTATAGTTATTGGGAACATGGTACAAGGTATAGAGAGGAGCAAAACAAATCAATTAGAAACGAAACATCAGAAAATTAACTAAAATGTTTTCACCAGGATATCACGACGGCAAATAACATTATATTTTAAAAAATACAACATATTCACTCAGTTGCATAAAAGTTCTTTAAAGTTAAAGCTTCTTTAAATGTAATTCTATTCTTGTTTACGTCAACGAGACGGAAAGTGACAACATGATACTAAGGTCCATATTACAGGAGACTCAAGTCTTGATCTATACTTAAGTATTGACTGTCTCTTTCTCACACTATCAAAATGATAAAGACGACCGCTACTTAAGTATAGATCAGAGTATGAGTTGCGTTCTGTAATACGGACCTAAAGGGTCTCTGCAAGGCGTGTCGTGTATGTTTCAGATTATATGACAGCTTTTTATTGTTATTATTATGATCAAGCGCTACTCGATTAGAAAACAGGACAAAGCGCAAGGAGGAAGAAATCACATATTATATTATAAAACAAATTCCACTACACTAGCGTCTGTCTATCTGAACGCGAATTGTTTTCAACAATGGACAAAGTGATTTAAAAGAAGGGTTTATGTGTATAATTAATTTCATTAATAATTCCAAGTATATATTAGGAAGCGGGGTAAAACGGCGTTACAAAAAATACCTTTAGCAAGCTTACAAGAGAGACCCCAAGCTACGGCGATGAAATCAAAAAAGAAAATCCTACATAAACCTACACTGAACTCTACCCAAAACTCGAACTCTGTTTTAAGTCATTATATGGAGATTACTTAGCAAAACTTTTTTCATTCGTCGACATGATGTTCTTTGGGGAAAGTGGTTCAGTTTGTGGGCTTAAGTGACCCAGTATAACACTTAATTTTATAGGCTCCTTCATCTCTATAATTTAATTACTATCATCAAATCTTACACGTGTGTAGAATTACGAGTGAGAATTAAATTGAATGTGAGCATATTGTGAACCAGAATAGATAGATATTATATTATTCATTTAATACTAATTGCCTCTAAAAACCTAGAGGCAATTATACTTATTTAATTTAGAAACAATCCTAACACAATGTTGCGCCACTATAAACTATACGCTTTTAAAAAATAAAAGTAATTAGGGGTTACAAACTAATCCTGTAATATAAATACCACCTTTTCTACAAAAGAAAGACCCAAGAATTTCATAACAAAGCCTATGGTGTAACATGGGTGTTATTGTGTTACTGAAGTGGTATTAATTAGAACAAAATTAGGCGCAAGTTATTATATCGATAATACTTATCGTAAAAAAGGATATAGGTAGGCATACGTAGGCGTCGCTGTGGCGGGGGCCGTTAATAAGGAATCATAAATCACATGTACGAGGTGAGGCTCTCATGGATAACACAAAGATAAGATAATCAAGTATCTACGTGTAAATTGGGTGAGATAAAACGAAGCTAATTATTAAAAGTATGACAGTAATCTAGTAATAAACAATAATAACTCATTTATTTGAGATTGTGTCATCCATAAGTTTTAAAAATAACATTAAATTAAATTAAAAGGTAAAAAGTAAAGGGCCGTCTGGTTCGCGACCACCCTCCTACTGACGCCAAACAGCTTGCTGTGTTCCGTCGGTGCGTGGGAGTACCAGTGCCTTTATATGCATTTTCTGGGTCAACTCGCTCCATCGTCGACCTTATCTTTGACCTTATGGTCAAGAGTTAACCCGTCTTTTAAAAAATTAAATTAAATTAAATCCAAATTAAAATTTTAAATCAAATTAAAATTAAAATACAAAAATAGAATGAAAATGATCAAGCATAATTAGAAAGTTCAATGAAATATTATTTCTTGGAAAGCAGTCCAAGATCTGCTTTCCAATTACAACAAATAGCATGCTTTATTTGCCAGCTAGACGATGGGCTTTTTTAAAATTCGAAATCGGCACGGCAAAATTGTATTACCATTGCCTTCTATGTAATAGTAATACTAGAAGCTGAGAACATAGGGGGCAATGGTATTTCATATTTTGAATTGCCGTGCCGTTCGAATTATAAAAAGGCCAACGCTTTACCTCTTTAAAAATATTTCTGTCTGTTCTTTCATAAATAGCAACCTAAACCCCTTTGGCGAGGAAACGACACTGGCTGCAGTTTCAAACCATATTCCCCCCGGAATACCATGTCACCATAACCGCGTGTTACATTATACAAGGTGTAAGAGACAGTTCAGCAAAAACTGAAAACCTGAATTCAGACCTCAAGTTTTTTTTAATTGTTTTTTAAATTCTATATTTAGTAGAGTACCTACACTCCATTTTGCAATAAGTAAAAAAATAATAACAGCGTCAAACACGAAAACTAGCCATGTACGTCGCATTCTGTAAGGGGTGCGGCGCAGGGGCCCCACTTGTGGGGCGCGGTATCACGTTACATTGCGTAGCGCCAATGTAGGTAAATAACGAAAACTCCTAAACCTGACTTTTTTTTCTACCCATTACTGTCCCACTCCTGGGCAAAGGCCTCTCCCGCAACCTTCCAACTTACCGTTGCTGGGAAAAAATAATTCCTTGTAGCCGATCACAGTTAATCGTAGAATCCACCTTTAAGTATTTGCTAAGCTGTTCTTTACACCCTGTATGGATCGTATTATATCTTCAATCAAGAGGAGTGTTTATGCACAGATGTATGTACACCAAAAACCTTTTACATAAACCTTATACTACGTGTTCTTCCGACTCACACACCAGAAAATTAGGTCGAGTAATTTATGTTCGAGATACTCTAGTAAGAAAATCAATCGTTTATAAGGTGATTCCAGTTTTATGGACCGTTGAATACGGATAAATCGGTTCAACGACTTAAAAGAATTTATTCCTTAAAGCAATATACTTTGTAGAGTCTGTAGACCCTTCGTGGAACACAAGTTTAGATGAAATCTTATCAGTGTTTGAGAAAAGCTATTCCTAACCCCCCACGAAAAAAGGGGGTTATAAGTTTAACATGTGCATCAAAATCTGTTCAGCCGTTCAGAAGTTATAAGCAATCAAATTTCGGGGGTGATATTTTTTTTTTAATTTTGGAGTTACACGAGTAAAGGGTACCATAACGAAATAGCAACACAGGATTCTTTTCAAAATGCTTATATCCTCGCACGCTCAAAACAATGCATCTAGTACTTAATACATAGTACCATTAACTGGGATGATTTTCAAATCAAAGTCGGGAATCGCCATCTACAAAGCCTACATTTTTACCTACATTGACATTCTATCATAATTTCTTTATTTTTGACTAATATTATTATTATTTTTTATTTTATTTTTATTTTCTATGTCATGTATTATTTTTATTTTTTACTAGCCCTAGCATAAGTACTAAATTTTTATGCCACTTGACATGTCACTCATTACTAGCAATTACAATTGTTTTATTTAAATATTTGCACGCCTCCATGTAGGCCGAATGCATCTTGGCTCAAATTTAAATGTAACACCTTTACTATACTGTGTTCTTGCAAATAAATAATTTGATTTGATTTGATTTTTATGTAGCAATAATATATGTGTACTAATTGCAGCATTTTGCCAATAAAATGTACATTTACATATTTACGTAAGTTCCTTCTATCAGAAATTCAGAAGCATCATCAAAGCTTCTGAATTCTGATAGTCACTACAGTATACGATGCCCTTAATTAAACAGTGGTGGCTATAAAACTATGGGCCTTTTTATAATTCGAACGGCACGGCACGGCGCACTTCAAAATTTGAATTACCATTGTCCCCTATGTTCTCAGCTTCTAGTATTACTATTACATAGGAGGCAATGGTTATACAATTTTGCCGTGCCGTTTTCGAATTATAAAAAGGCCCACTAGAGAGACTTATTTTATGTAATCTCTCTATGGGTTGCTTGGGTTGCTAAGCGATAAGGCCGCTCTTGCATACTTGTAAGTAAGTACTTATAAGTTATCTTTGTATGTGTTTTTTTTAAGTAGTTCGCAATAAATAAAATCTGTCTACTTCTACTTATACTCAATTATTTATCATACAGTGTTTCTATTCAAGTATTAAAAGCAGAGATTACGTATTCTAGAATACACAAAAATGTGCATGTGCATATAATGCACAAATGTAAAGTGTAGAAATTTGATATGAATTTCAATTATATACCTCCACGCGTTCATGAGGAAAGGGGTAGTAAGTTTAAAGTTATTAAAAATATTTTTATAATATGATGTAATAAATATATATATATATTTATAATATGGGCGAGGCGAGGCCGAAGGGCGAAGCCCGGAGCGCCCCCCCCCCCCCCAATCAAAGATGGCCGCCATACAAGTTTAGATTTTTAAGGTGAGGCGAGGTCGCAGACCGAGCGAGCCGTAGGCCGAGGCGAGCTGCGTATAGGGCGAGGCCGAAGGCCGAGCTCCGCGTAGGGCGAAGCCCGAAGCGTCACCAAGCATATTACCCGCTGACCGCCATCCGAAAATTTTATATCTCCAATTAGACAGTCAACACAGTGATCCTATAAGGGTTCCGTTTTTTCCTTTCGAGGTATATTAGAAGATATATTTATATATTATAAGATATATTTATTATAAATTATCATCATTAATTATTAATTTTGTTACATATTAAATGAAAAAAACCTACTTTCCACTTCTTTTATTTACTGAGAATAAACAACCAATGATAATAATTAATTATACATACATACATACGCTCACGCCCATAATCCCTGACGGGGTAGGCCGAGCGTCAGTGGTTCTAGAACCACTGGATGCCACGATTGACACAATAATTAATGATAATAATTAATATAATATATAAAAATATTATGCCAAAATGAATAATAATGTCGCAGAAAAAATAATATAAGTGATGAAAAATAAATAACTTTCAAGACAGGATTAATCTAATTAGACAATGAATCAGGACTAGCGCTTCGGTTATTCTTATTCTACATAAAATTATCTTTTTAACGATGTCTCATTTACTTCAATTGGTGCCGGTAACAAGTTCCATACTAATGTGCCCATCATCCTTTATTATTTTCATTTTACTTTATATAGTTAATTAGCCCCTCATTGTTATATCACAATAATAAAATCCGAGACAAAAGCGGCGCTTTTGTTTTTCGGAGTATAGGGATAAGTAGGTGGATACGGTTTCATCCATCAATCTTCGCAAATGACAGTTGCCTTTGATCTGTCTGACTAGCCAGGCAGATACCCTTTTCAAAAATAGGCAATGTCCTGATTTGTTATAATGTCTTCTTTACTTTTATAGTAATTGAAAAATATATTTTTTGCTGGATTATATTACTTACTGAATACCTACCCTTTGAGATACTTTGTATCACCCCCCCCCCCCCCCCCCTCCTTTGTATAAATCGTTTAATTAGACTAATAATCATCGACCAAAAAATCTTTTTTATTCCTGATGCTGTCGCTGCCCTATGTATACTATGTTAGCTTAGGCTTGAGGAATTGAGTTTGAGTATGCCAAAAATCCGATTTAAAAGGTTAAAAAATAGCCTTAATAAAAGAAATTGATATCTACAACTCGACCAAGTTAAGTTTGCACCTCGCGTTGATTACGTCACACTGGCGCTCTGCAAAAAAGAATTCTTTATGACTTTAAAAAAGTAAACAAGTGTTTGTTAGATTTTATTTTGCATTTATTATTTTTAACATTATATTATAGTGGGAAGCGGGCGGGGTGCCTCATTCCAGCGAGGTGCAAACTTAGCTTGGTGGAGTTGTAACGACAATAGTAGGTAATCAGCGTCTCCGGAAATATAATAAATATTTGTTATATAAGATCACCTCCCTTTTAGTATGACTATTGGTTTCGGATCAAGCACGCCTTTATTTGATATATATTTTACTCACACTGAAGTAAAAATTGGAAAATAAGATTACGCTAGCTTTACGTTCACGGTTTGGTTCACGTCGATCCTAATATTATACGTAAATAGAAAAGGTGTAGGTAACCTAACAAAACCGATTTTGATGAAATTTTATATGGATGTACCTACTTACCGAGTTCAACCTACAGAGGGCTGCTTAACTGGTTATCCATGCGTGTACTCTGTACTGTTGCGATAAAAACGGTTTTTCAATTATTTGGGGTAACCTGATGCGCTGGCATCTGTACGAATTTACATTTTACTCCGAAATTTTGAAATAATTCCCTAAGGAGCCCGATATAATAGAATCTACCATGATGGCATTGACATGATGCATGATTGAGCATGATTTACTTTAACTTAAGAAGTTAACTACATAGTCTACCGACTCCATGGTAGACTCGACATCGGTGGCGCGACGATTTGAACACTTTTTAACCCCCGTAAAAAAAGTAACTTTGTCTGTGTATCTATGTATCTGTCTGTAACTCCTAAACAAATAGACCGATTTCGATGCGGTTTTTTTATCTGAAAGCTGACATAATCGAGAAAATTGGGTCAGCCATTTAAAAGTTATAAGCAATCGAATGTCGGGGGTAATACAATGTTTAATTTTAAAGATATATGTAGATTCCAAAGGTTGGGAGTCCTTAACAAAGGACAAAAAATCTGGAGGAAGAAAAGAGAGGCCATTGCCTATACAAAACAGGCTACATAAAAAAGTTATCTATGCAGGATAGTCAACTTCGACTCCATTATTTTTTGTAGAGTATGGAACTTATCGAGTAATAAGCAATTACAATAATAAAAATTACTTACATAGAGAAACTGTTTTATTTTTTTTTAAATCTTTCTATGATGAAAGTAAAATAACTTTGTTCAAAGCGGGAGCATGAAAGCCAAAACCATCCCTTATTAAATAATAATTAGTTCCCTTTGTTAAGATTAGGTCAACCGTTAAAACACAAGCAGACTCCACTTAAAACATACAAAACCGCTTACTAGAAGGGAATCCAAACCCTCGTGGTAAAAGGATACTTCCTATTTCATTACACATGCATGACTTTTTAAGTTAAACACTCTTTATTTTCAAAGTATACCTCTTGTGTAATGTATGGTGGTAAATTGCTTGCCATAATAAGCTCCTAGCGGCGCACAATTGAACCCCGAAAATATTTCCCCCTTGCAAGAGGAAAATATGCTCCACATTTCACGGGCTGAGTACTTATCCCTTTGCGATTTCGTTTTGCTTACTTAACACTCTGAGCTTCGTCTTACTCATGTAGTTATAGATTTATAAACATTTGTTCAGAAAGATACACGGATTTTTTGGTATTCAGTGTTTGAACCCTTTAAGACAGGGGTATACCTGTTAAATCTTCTAAGAAGTGTTGGTGAAAAAATAATATTCACCATGATCACGAGTTATTTATCTGATGCTGCATACATAGCGTGCAAATGACGCCAACCAATATCATCAGTGTACATCAAGGTTTTATCGAGGGGCAGCATAACAATGCGCGGTTTTGGAGCTTTAGTCACCTAAAATAATACTTATTCGAACCATTTTGATACCATTATAAGCACTAGATACACAAACTCCACACCCACTTAATTTTTTGTAGTAAGAGCATAACGAGCTTGTCATTTTTGTTCTTATAGAAACACAAATCCGGAAAATCAAGAAACTTCATTAATTACAAAGTCAAAGAGACTCTTTGATTTCCTAACTTTTCTTTACAAGTTTCGCCTTCTTTTTACGAAGTTCATGCAATTGTAAGCTAAAGGCCCCAAATGACCGAACGAAACTAAATCATTTGCGGGTTCAGTGAGGAAAACAATAAATCAAATTAAAAACCCTTGCTTCCACTTTTAAATGAATTTCCTAAGTTAGACTGGATGTTATGTAATGCCACGTATAAAGTAAACAGAAATAAGAGCGGAGAAAATTACATAATATACTAGTTTTCCACTCCTGAAATTCGTTTCTGAAGGAAAATGGGAAATTATGGCTTTAACTCTAATCAGTTCAACCGATTTTTGCGTGATTGTGTAACAAACATCCGAAACTATAAAACACCCTAACTTTCACATTTACAATTTGTATGTAATAGTAGGATTCCAAATTGAATTATTAATTTGCTGGTACATTTTTTTGCGCATCAAGTTTGACACTAGGTTTCGTGTCTTCCTTGTCTTATACGGTCTATGAGTATTTTAATTTCTGTTACGGGTCCTATACGTAAAATGTAGAAGTCGGTGCCGGGAGTAAAATAATAACACGAAGCTGGTTGGAAGAACACTCAAAGAACTCTGGTTTAAACGGAAAATTGACTGGCTTATTTACTAATGTAGGAGCATTGGTAGAACGAGATACATAGTTTGACACGAGATTTCTAGTCTTGTTATTTGATCTAACGACATGGGTTTGTATTACAATACATCTCTGTGCCTCTCATGGGCTTTGATCCTATTTGGACTTTTTATAATTCGAACGGCACGGCACCTTTTATAATGCGTAAGTTCAATAATTGAAATATTACGTACACATGGAAAAGTTCCCGATGATGTTACAACTTTTGACACTTGCGTGTACATGATTCAATTACTCCAAAACGAGTTAACGGTTTTAAATTAAGTTTGAAACATGTTTCAACACTACTTTTAACGTACACTTTATGTATATTTCGGGAAAATCAGTCCACAAAAGTACTGGTGGAAATCCGGTGTGACATAAGGTATCAATTAACCTATTTCTATAAGTCTAATGCGAGTAAATTATAAGGAAATTAACTTTCCGCCCACAATTACGTAAACGTTGAACAAAAAAAGTGGTCTCACCCCCGACCGGAAATGAAACCCGTGTCCCTAATTAAGAAATAAGTCTTACTGGGATTGGCAAACAATTTCAACTGCGTATCAAAGAGAAAATGTATTTTTATCTATTTCATCCTTTTCCCGTAGGAATTTAAAAATATATTTTCTTAGTGTTGGCCTCCTAAAGATTGCTCATCCCAAAACTCATGCTTCTAGACCCAGCGGTATGCGTTGATCGACCAGTAAAGTCTGAAAGTCAGTTTTTTTCTTTTATTATGCTGAATAGATACATGTTCTATCACATAACCTCTGAAATCTTTTGTCTAATGTTTTTTCCTGGAAAATCGGCTTCCACAGATTTACATTGGCAAAAAAATCCCTTTTTTTCTCATTTCAGTATAAGTGTTCCTTTACAAGTAGGGTTGCCATACGTCCGGAATTTTCCGGACAAGTCCGGAAAGATAGGTCTTTGTCCGGAATGCGGCGAGAATCTTTAACTGTCCGGAATTCCTACAATTAAGTGAAGATTGAAATAACAGATGACATAAACCAAATAATTCTAATTACAAATCAAATTATGAAAATTATTAATTTGGTTATTTGAAGTTAAATTTCCAAAACGCGGTGACGTGCGCACAGATCCAATTACTGGTTATGCACTGTTTTAGTGAACTTGAGTGTTGACTTTTATTTATGATTAATCATTTTATAGTTGCGGCGTCGGATGAGCCGACATTACCACTCTATAGGTTATTTGCTCGATGGCGTGCGTAGTGCGGTGCGTACTCTTCGCACCTTCTCCGCTCGTATTTTATCACAAAAATATCGCGCGCGAGAAAATTAGAACGAAAATTTGCTCCATTTTTTCACATGCAATACACGATGCACAACGTTTATAAGAAAGTCCGGGATTTTATCAAATGTCCGGAATTTTCTCCGGAATTTAGATTTCTTGATCTGGCAACCCTATTTACAAGTGGAAAGACAAGGATTATCTCTTATAATGCTTCTTCAGAGAATATCTAATTTGAGAATATGTATTTTGAAACCCTGAAACGAGCCAATAGTGTGTCGGGCCACGTGCAGTGTAGGGTTCTGTATTTAAAAAATTATTAAATATGATAATTTTTAACTAATTATTGTAAAGCTTACCTAGCTGTGATAATTTAATTACAAACTGTGCGATAAACAACTTTAAGAGTTAAACAAATTCGTGATTTAGGCGTTATGTTGGACTCCAAGCTTAGCTTTACAATATTTGTCACATAGACAATATTTTAAATAAGGCTTTCAAACAGCTGGGTTTCATCCTTCGTGTGAGTAAGCCCTTCAGAAGACCCCTAACATATAAAGTACTGTATAACAGTTACGTGCGTAGTCATCTAGAGTTCGCAAGCTCTGTTTGGAGTCCATTCTATCAAGTTCATATAATGAGAATTGAAAGGGTGCAGAAAAAGTAGCTGAGAATATCGCACCAGTCATAGCTACACAGACTAAAAAAACTAAAAAAACTATTGCACATAAACATGTCAAATTTGAAAGAAAGAAAAAGAAACATATGTATGTATGTGTATGTGTGTATGTATGTGTGAGTGAGTGTGTGTGTATGTGTATATGTGTGTATGTGTGTGTATGTGTTTGGCTCATATATAAGGATCATATAGATACATATGTGCTCCAAATTTCATAAACACACCTCAAACGGTTATTTAGATATAACGTCTGAAAATCGTCATTTTTATCACTGACCTATAGATCAAAACTGTAACCCAGTTCCAGATGACCTAGAAAGTTCAAATTTGTCATCTAGATAGGTAGTTGGATAAATAAAAAGGAATAAATCAGAAATTAGTAAATTTTTATCATTTTACTATAATTTTTCAATTAATTGATTATATTAGGAATAGTTCCTAATATAATCATGGCTATATTCGGGGTTCGATTCCCAGTCGGGGCAAACATGTAAAAAGCAGATATTTGTTCTTGGGTCATGGGTGTTTGTGTCTGACTGTATGTTACGACACAAGGGAAAACCTTAGTGTGGGCCTTTGAGTGTGTAGTGTTTATTATTATTATTACTAAAAGTGCCTGTAATGTAAGAATCAGCAATCAAAATTGATGACAGCCGGTCATAATTTTATTGTGAATAAGTACCTTCTTATAATTTCTGTTGATATCTCGTCAAAAACATAATGTGAAATGAGAGCTAAGTTCAATATTATGATATATGCCTTGGTTGTTGACTTCATCGACAAAAGAAGTGAGATCTAATTGGGTGCCAAGTTCAATGGTCCTGAAATTTATTTATAACAACATAAAATATTTTATAACAACTTTGAATATCATTACTTCTTATAACTTAGGATAAAATATTATCTCTAGAGTAATTATAATTAATAAGAACAATTTGTTTGGTCAACTTTGAGTTTTGACGCTTTGTTAGCTGTTTTTGATTTGATTTTATTAAAACTTCAAAATTCAGTCCAATAAATCATCGTCAGTTAGACAAATAGAAAACTCCCAGTAAACAATTAATTGTTTACTGTTAATGAGAATCTAAAGTCTTACTCCAAAAGTCACAACAGATGTCAAAGTTATTAATATTAATCGATGCTTGGTAGATATAATACGCCAGTCATATTTAACATGAGAAATATCTAAAACAATAAACTAACCGCTAATTCTGATTTTACTATGTTTAGATAAGTTTTTCGGGAGCACGAGAATGTTTTAAAAAATACAATGAAAATGTCTCTAACACTAATTTACAAAGACGTCGAATTTTAGACGTGATTAACGATAAGAGTCTACTTTAGTACTAAATGCATCCTGCGCCTCCGACTGCAACGGTCCCACATACCATTGTCTAGACCGTGTGGTGATCGGTTTAGAATAACCCCATCTCTTTCCGTGGGTGTCGTAAGAGGCGACTAAGGAAACACAAATGAGACCTGCCTCCTAGTAATCCATCCCAGGCAACGACACTTCATTTTTTTCTGAATCTGAGGTGTCGTCCTATGGTCTCATGCGGTGTGGTAGGCTCTGTAAAGGGCCGTCTGGTTCGCGACCACCCTCCTACCGAAGTCCGACGCCAAACAGCTTGCTGTGTTCCGTCAGTGCGTGGGAGTGCCAGTGCTTTTATAGGCATTTTCTGGGTTAACTCGCTCCATCGTCGACCTCATCTTTGACCTTATGGTCAAGATTGAGGTTAAGAGTTAACCCAGCTTACAATAAATAAATAAAAACCAGGGGTCACCAAATGGCGGACCGCCGACCCATTTTGTGCAGACCGCGAGAACTCAGCAACTTTCACTGCAGAGTACGTAATTTAATAAAAATGTATCCCCCGCATTATGTTTGTTGACGTCAATTCGAAAACGGCCGGGCGAAGTAACGAGCTAACAAGCGAGAAAGAATTATAAAATTTTGTGCGGACCGCGATGGTCATTTCATTTCTTAAAACGGACCCCGAGCGAAACTTATTGGTGACCCCTGGTCTAGACTCTCCAGACTAAACATACAAATATGCTGAGGTCGCGGTTTCAGCTAGCCACACGCGTTGATAAGCCTAGGTGCAGGGTGCATAACCATAACTATGTTGTTAGGATCACTACTAGTATCGTATATCTAAGTTTGCAGCTTTAAAAGACCTGTGCTAACTTTGCAGCACTTGAAAAAACCGAGAAATTTTCACACTTTTTTAATACTCGCAATATAAATCCTAAAGTATGCGTTTAAAATTTATACGTTTTTAAAGTAGAACAAAATTGCAAGAACCAGCTTTGTACCTAACGAGAAAAAAAAAATTTTTTCCAAAAAAAAGTGGCATTTTAAAAAACCTGATAAGAAGTGGCTGCCAAGCCAAATCTCAAACGAACAACATCTCTCGTTTCACGCAATATTTTTAACCAAAAAAAATTGCAAAAATTTCGTTATTTCCCTAGTAATTTACCTGAAATCTCAGTAAATTAGCATAGGTCTTTTGAAGCTACAAACTTGGATATACGATACTGGTAGTATTCCTAGAAACATATAAAAAAATCAGAACTAGCCGTTTGTTTTGTTAGTTTAATATTCGATATAACTGGCATATAATGTTATTAACGAGTTTCAAAATGCTTCCTTGTAAATTATATTAAAAATGGATTTTAATAAAAGGGTTCAACGTTTCATTCATTTGGGATTCCTTATACCTCAAAAGAAAAAAAAATCACTTAACTCCAGATACTTTTATCTGATTTTTTAAAGACCATATAGAAGGCGTTTAGTGAATCAGACCCTTCATTTGATTGACTATTCACTGATTCACTAAAGCGGTACCCCGACGCGACATTATAGCGCCATTTTAATAAGCAAACCCTATCGTGCCATCCATCGATTTCGATAATTAAAATATATATAGGTATTTCTGAAATGAATTTGATGGCTCAACGAAAGGTATTATTTTTTACTTTTTAAATGTCCGCTTTACTTTTTTGCGGGGGGGGGGGGGTTTAAATTTTTAATTTAATTTTTATTTCAAAATTTTTAACTTATTTTCAAAATAATTAAGAGTGTACTAGTGTGCTGGATATCCTGGCCGCAGCATCAGCTCACCGTGTTGCCACCATTGCATTGTATGCAGAATCAAATACTGATCAAAACGAGTCCAAACACGACATATCTGCTATTATTTTTTCAAGGATGTGCTAGTGTTCTGGATATCCTGGCCGCAGCATCAGCTCACCGTGTTGCCACCATTGCATTGTATGCAGAATCAGATACTGAACAAAACGAGTCCAAACACGACATATCTGCTATTATTTTTTTAAGAGTGTGCTAGTGTTCTGGATATCCTGGCTGCAGCATCAGACCAAGAGTTCTATAATCCTGCATAGTTATTAAGCATACATGAGTGTTTCAAGTTTTAGGTCACATGTATGTTTGAAAGTAAAGTAAATACACATTAAGAGTCTAAGAACCCTACCGCAGCTAACAAAAGAGCTGATGACCTTGAAACGGCTGAACCGATTTTGATAAAACGTATCTAAGAACCATCGCCAAAAAACCTGCTTGTAAATAAAAAAAACGCATCCAAATCGGTTCACCAGTTTGAGAGCTACGGTGCCACAGACAGACACACAGACACACAGAGACACAGACACACAGACACACACACACATAGCGGTCAAACTTATAACACCCCTCTTTTTGCGTCGGGGGTTAAAAAAGGGACAAATACTTTGAGACTAGAATCCAGAGATGTACTATCTACAATCTGCAGACAAGTTTGTACGGAACCCTGATGCGCGAGTCAGGGTATCTACTCTGAAAGTCTACGATCGACGGACGACCGATAAATTATTACTACCTGTCACTGTCATCTGTATAGCGCAAGAAAGATGTACTCCGACGCTTCGAAATGTCAGTCGTAGAGCGCTTCAACGTCATTCGAAACTACGTACGGGACCCGTAGTCTAGAAGAATAATCTGAAAAGCCTTCTCCTTTTGATGTGCCCTTCAACATCAAAAGGAGAATTAAAAAAAAAATTGCTTCAAAAAAAGTTACCAACACTGCAAAGTGGAATTAGTAAATCACAGGCCTTAAAATTATTTGAGGTACATGGACATCTTCTCTCATTTTTTGGAGTTTCCCCTTTCACCGAAAATACTTTATTGTAGATAAATTTTTTTGTTGCCAGTTTTCTTCTAGATCTAACAGTTTTTGTAAAAAACGGAGAAAACCGTGGCGAGGGACATATTTTCAATGAAAATGGGACGAAGGGGAAATTGGTCTGACAACGGGCAAAATCGAGCTTTGCAGGGTCGAATTAGTCTAAAAAAATCTGGTGTCAAACTGTTACATTCCATGACGTTCAAAGTCGTAAAATTCAAAAATTCTTCTATATAGACTATCGTTGCACTTGCCCGATTTTGTGATGTAAATGGTCTCTGCTCACCTAAATGGGACAAAGGCGTCAATTTAGGCATAGATGTATGGTACAAATGCAGTACGTATATCTTAAAAACTTTAGTTTAATAGCAATACCTATTATTCCCATTATGTGTTATTTATTATTTCCTTCTTTTTTTGTTGTGTTCACGAGTGCAATACAGAATTTATTCATTCATTCAATACTTAATTTTACAAATATAAGCACTATCTCTACATTCAAAATAGGAAAGGTAATTAATTATTAGATTAAATAACCATTCTTCGACTACAAACACACACATTTTAATAAATACAAACCTTAAACACAGTGTGACAGTCTTCAAATTCAACTTATCATCGACTTTTAATCACAAGTTACATAGTTTTTTTACAGAAGAGTATATGAAGTGTAAAGAATTTTAAATATGTCTTTCCGTAATCATATACTTACTCTTTTTAATAACATCTCTTAGATTCATAAAATCTGAATTCGTTTATTTACGTCACATTAATGCGACCATGAATCGTGATGGGCTACCTAACTCTAACTTAAATATCTCCGGATCGACAGCTGGCCGATATCTTGAGAATCCTTTTTAAGAAACGTTTACTAAACTTACAATGAATACGTATACGGTCTATGTATGTTTGTTCAGGTCAAATCTTGCAAATAAATTTTGAAGCAGGTATCCTCAACCGGTTGACCTGAAAGAATAACATTTTTTGGGCCCAGTAAAAACGGTATCATATAAAGATGTCATTATACCCTAAAATAATAACTTAATTTTTTAGACAATTAGGCGAAAGATTAAGTTTAAATTAAACCGGAATCATAAAATCATGCGACTTTATTACACGACATTCTTCCGGTTTAAAGTCAAGGCATAGACATAGAAAAAATAAGTTCACGAGTAAGTAGTGGTTACGGGTAAAACAGCAAATAGGTGAATTCATAGCGGAATATGGTAAAGAGGAATTTTTTTTGACGTCGGCGCCGAACAATTACTCGCATGGCATAACTATCTTAGTTTTTATACTGCCAAAAAGCTTGTGCGAATACTTATTTCATTAAAGTAGGTCCTGTTCAAACCGGCGCCGACGTCAAAAAAAATTCTTCTCTATTTACCATATTCCGCTATGAATTCACCTATTTGCTGTTTTACCCGTAACCACTACTTACTCGTGAACATAGCTTTAAAAAATTATTTCACCCTTTTTGAAGGCGGGTAAATTTTTTGTTAAAAAAATATTTTATTATTTATGGGGTTTTTTTTTTACTTTTTCTTCCACATGTACATTGTACATAATAGGTAGGTATACAAGAATAAGTAGGTAATATTAATGATTATTGATCACAATGATAACACCTTCAGAACTCTATTTAGAATATTATTATATGGCTACTTATATTTTTTATACTTGAAAAAATATATGATTCACCTTAGTCTGCGAAGGGATGTGGATTCGATACATAACTAAGACAAGTATAATCTACCTTTACTCAGCTTTTAATATTATCTACACTAATATTATAAAGAGAAAGATTTGATTTGTTGAGAAGAGGATTGTTTGTTTGCATTGAATAGGCTTCGAAACTACTAGACCCATTCAAAGAATTATTTCACCATTAGAATGCTACGTTATCCTTGAGTAACACAGGCCACATAATTTTCCAAAATTGTAGGATATATACTGTAGGAAAATAGTAAATTGTTATGAATATCTGTATGCTTCTGAGTTCACTTACCTGCATTAGATAGGTAAAAGTAGACATTCAGAGGCCCAAACATAGAGCTCCGAATAGGGTTTCTGATTTCTCGACCTTTTTTGTTTCTCGAGTTTCGAGAATTCTCGAAGTCAAATTTTCGAGTTTTCTCGGGTCTCAAGCTTTTTTAGTAAAACCTTTGAAATCTGCTGAAATACAGGGTGTTTGATACATCATTTGCCAAATTGAATGTGCCGTAAGAGGGGTCTTTCGCTACCTCCTCAGCCCCCAGAAAAATTCTTGGCCCACGGAACTTTTTATGCCATTTTTTTATTTTAGTGTGAAAAATTATAAAAGTCCGCATTTAACATTCAATGAAAAAAAAGTGTTTGGGACTGCTCAAATTTTTTTTAAATCTGTAATTTCTATCGGTATGCGGTTCTACCGAAATCAAAATTACTCGTCAGCAACATCTAGTTTTTTTCTTATAGCCCCGCAAAGTTTTTTTAAGTTAAAAAATTAAACTGAAACCTCAACTTTAGACTTGAATAAAAAAAAACTAAAAGTGATCATGTTCTTTCAATTTTTTCAAAACATTTTTGGACTGTCGGCTTTCTAATGGTATGCAATAAGCTATGAAAAGTTTTTAGTAACATCACTAATTCGCTAATTTCCTGTACTTAGTCGCATTTTATTAATAAGTTTTCATCAGATGGGATAAAAACAAGTTTTTGTAATAATAACACCCACAAGGCAGGTAAAACTGTTGTCTTCCTTTTGCACACTATCTATCATAAGGTAAACGGTATCTAGACGACCTTTCTGTATCGAGAAGATATTAGGCTGAAGAAGAGACATTTATTCATTTGTTTGTTCACTGGCACACTTTTTTTGTCTCGGCTCTACCAGTAAACTGAGATCCCAGGGCGCCAGACCTTACTTATTTTCTCATTAACCATAAGTGTGGGAAAGAGTATTGCTAATATGTACTATTAACATAATAATATGAATACCTGCTAGCCTAGGCCAACGGACAATTTTCAGCTACCAGGTTCTGAAGGTACTTTCAAAAATTACTCACTTGTCCTGAAGTCTGGGTGCTATAAAAAGTACCTATTGTTATAATTCCCTGAACATCAAATAAAAAAATCATGGCTCAGATTGTAGGTACAATCGCATAATTTACTTGCGAGCTGTAAAGTGTCTGGCAGAAATTACAGCCGACTGAGAGTATCTGGCGGTGTAGATAATTAATTTTTATATTTAATTAATTATACTCTATAAGACATCAACATCCAGAGTTCAAGACAAGTGAGTAATTTTTGGAAGTACCTTCAGAACCTGGTAGCTGAAAATTGGCCGTCGGCCCAAGCTAACAGGTTTTCATATATTAATAGTACATATTAGCACTACTCTTTCCCAGAATTTTGATTACTGAGAAAATAAGGTCTCGCAGCCCTGGGATCTCAGTTTACTGGTAGAGCTGTGCCGAACGCTGTGTGGCAGTGAGTGAAATAATGAATGAACGAGCATGGAGCGCGGGCACTGATAAGTGGCGAAAAAAAATCGCGCGGCGCGTCTGGCTTGATTCAAGTTCGAAACTCGAGAATTCTCGAGTTCCGGTAATTTTTTTCTCGTCTCGAATGAATCCAAATTTCTCGAGTTTTCTCGAGTTCGAGAAAGCTCGAGCATAAACCCTAGCTCCGAAACATCGACTTTTATGATACTGTTAATTAATTTGATTGACCTAACCGAGTTTGTAACTCTGAGCGATCAGATTAAGAAACAGCTATTTCCTTGCCATCACCTCCTAGTATCGCCACCACAAGTACCGGTTAATTAATTTCACATTGGTTTTGCGTTTGTCTTGCGGGACAAGGCCATGAATCAAGGAAACCTTAAGTTTGGATGGGTTGGCCTTTTTAAATGTCTGGCTTAAATTTTAAGCAATTTTTCGATCAACTAGTCAGTTTTTACCGATTTTAATAAAATTTAACCACCAGTAAAAATTTCATGAAACTCCGTTCTGTTGTTTCCAGGATGTGCAAACAAACAAACAGAAAAACAGGAACAATCAGAAAATCGCTGATTATGTTCTTCGATAGGATTGAACACAACCTGCTCATTAAAAAACTCTATAAAATTGGAATAAGTGGGGCTCTTCTTCGGTGGTTCTCTTCATACATAAATAATCGCTGTTAGCTGTTGTAATCAATAATTATATGTCTAGTTGGGTCAAAATTCCTAGTGTTGTTCCTCAAGGTTCTTTGTTGGGGCCTCTACTGTTTCTAATCTTTGTAAACGAAATCGACCAGTGCTTCCAAGATTTTTTCGAAAATCTCAAGTATTCAAAAGAAATTTCTCAAGTATTTATGTTTTAGACTATGGGAACCTTATAGTTCTAACAGTTATTTGAAACTCTGTAAGAAATTTCACATTCTTCCTCTTGAAAAACGACGAGAAATCGCCGATATTATTTTTCAGTCAAAAATTGCCTCAAGTAAAATTGACTCCCCGCCACTCCTTTCACTATTGTCAATAGTGACACCGAGTAGGTCCTCGCCGTTGTACATTTCTCTTTTGTAATTATATGTATGTGTGTGTACAATAAATAATTAAAATAAACTTAATTTATTTAGGTTTGTACAATTTAAGTACACGACCAGTACCTTATTTATATACAGTACCTATCTTGTTTCTATGACAGTATTTCAAGTGGTACTGAATTTGGATTAGTCGTTGAATATCATATGCGCTACATATCACGCTCGCTAAGAAAGATATTCTTCAGTAACCCTATTTGCAAAATATGATATTCTCAAAACACCATGTTCCTTTCACTGTAGATTCATTACATATTTTTGCTAGTTTATGCAGCTGGTTTACTTTAAACGATACATACTAAGATATTACACACAAAAACAGACATGATGCCCATGACCCGAGGAACAAAGAACAAACATCAGATAAAATGAGTACTTATAACTAATATTAAGGTTCTGAAAATAGACAAATCGTACAGTGACAGTGGGACAGTGGTCCCTGTACCGGAAAATTTTAGCATTTATTTTGTCTCTTTTCTAACTTTAACTGTTGAGAAATATTTAATCGTAAAATTTTCCTTGACCAGAAACGGTAACCTATAGTTTTGTAAAGAGGTTTCAAATATAAAAGACATTATTTTGTCAAATATCTTAGAATTATACATGAAAACTTAATTAAATCTAAAAACATTTTTACGAGTAGGTATAATAGGAAACTCTTCAATAATATATGTAGTATATACAAAACAAACAGCCTTTTCAGTATCTTGAGGAAACTGTGTTTCCTCGAATTTTTGTAAACAAATTGGAGCAATAAGCCTTTGGTAACGCGGAAATTCATGTCACGGGACTCATGGGTCCCTTACACTGAGGGTCTTTAATTTATCTTTTGACACGTAAAAAGGGCCGTAACGGGGCGAACATTCTGAAACTTGAATTTTTCCCATCACTTTTTAATACAAAATAAAAGGTAACTTAAAAAGCCCCATAAAATATATAGTATGAGATCCTTTGACAACCCGTAACAAAATACGACATGTAATGGAGTTTCGTTAAAGGTTTGGACGCATATACCTACGCCTGTATTATCTACTAACTTCGCGATTTCGTTTACGTGGAAAAGCAGCTTATGTCACTCACAACTGTGCACAACGTCAAGTCGATACGTGGAGAAAGTAAAGGACAAGCAAACACATTTTCACATTAAAAGATTTTATTTAGGAGAGATTTGGTTTGAGAAAATTTTAAAAAAATCGTGTTTTTTTTTCATACTGCAAAGTCGAAAAGATAAAATAATAAAACACAAAAAACACAACATAAATAGGAACCCCTTTTCACTCGCGACTTAAAACGCTGATTCATTTTCATAACTTTAACGAAGAAGGTGAAATAGAAAAAATGATTCTTATGTACTCCTTTTAAACCGTAAAGTGGCATACTAAAACGAAACTCGAGCAAAACCCACCGGCTCTTTGAGTCTTTTTAGAACCAATCGATTTTCCGTCAGACATCAAGTAATCGAGAGTAAAAATCCTCCAGCAAGGGATTTGGAACCTCGTGATCCTTTTTATAAGTGTTTTTTTTTACCTAAATCGTCAGCAGTGTCTATCACAAATCGGTTACTTTGAGCCTTGGGGAAATAACACCGTAAATAGAAATATCGTTACAGTTTTCGGCCTTTACGTACTTTTCTCAGACAGTATTTATAATACCTCTGATAGGTTTTGTAGTGATTAAACTTTCTATTTATAAACTATATCTGCAAGTCGTTTGTCGTAAGTATCTCGTCCTGTCGCATAGTGTCAGTACCAAGTATGCAGAACGACATCGACATTACAAAATCATGTCACGCGTCTATGATAGCCACGCTGAACTTATTTTTACAAGATTATAAGCCCATTATCCACTAATATAAGCTTTAATTCACATTTAAACAAAATCATTTCGAAAAAGTTCTAATTTCTTTGATATAGATTAACGTGAAATTATAATTTAAAACATACTTTTGGAACTGCAGTTCTTGTATACGTAATTTACTTGCTAAGACGCAAAAAACTGCAGCAGGTGAATCTAGCAGAACGTTAATAATAAACCGATATTTTTAGAAATTGTTAAGATTTCAGACCAGAGCTACATACTAACTCTGGCAGTTAAACAGACTCTAGACTTTAGGTCGAAGTATAAGAGGGATAGGAACGTTTAAAGTTGGTTACTAACACAAGCAATAGCTTGTAATAACAAGCTAGGATGGATAATTAAAGTGCCTAGCTTGGAACCTTACTATTGTATACTGTAGGAAAAAAGTCAATTGTTATGAATATCTGTATGCTTCTGAGTTCACTTACCTGCATTAGGTAGGTAAAAGTAGACATTCAGAGGCCCAAACATAGAGCTCCGAAACATCGACTTTTATGATACTGTTAAATAATTTGATTGACCTAACCAAGTTTGTAACTCTGAGCGATCAGATTAAGAAACAGCTATTTCCTTGCCAGCACCTCCTAGTATCGCCACAACAAGTACCGGTTAATTAATTTCACATTGATTTTGCGTTTGTCTTGCGGGACAAGGCCATGAATCAAGGAAACCTTAAGTTTGGGTGGGTTGGCCTTTTTAAATGTCTGAAGTAAATTTTAAACAATTCAACTAGTCTGTTTTTACCGATTTTAATAAAATTTAGCCCCAATTTAACCACCAGTAAAAAGTTCATGAAACTCCGTTCTGTTGTTTCCAAGATGTGCAAACAAATAAACAGAAAAACAGGAACAATCAGAAAATCGCTGATTTATGTTCTATAGTCTTCTTATATCTCCTTTTTACCCGACTGCGCGACGCAAAGGAGGGTAATGTGTTATGTATGAGTGTATGTCGGTTTGTACATTTGTGTACATTTGTGTACATTGTGGCATTAGACCAAACGCGTGGGCTGATTTTTATAAATGACATGTCGTTTGATTCGTCATGACGGCGCGAATGTCATAGAAAGCATAAAAAATTTAAACCAAAATAAAAGCAAAATGGCCGATTTTGGACGCCAATTATCAAAAAGAAAAAAATTAAAATCGACAAACTATTTAAAGTAGGGTATCGTTGAATAGGTATTTAAAAATAATTTTTAGGTTTCTCATATCGTTTTTCAATCAGAATTACGTTTAGGATCTATAACGATTTAAAGTTGGTTGGTAACGATTCTCACTTAAATATAGGCTCTTAATTCGGAAATTGTTAAATGTTTATGCAAATGTGATATTATACAGCTAGTGAGAAAATTCAATAAACAAAATATAAATATCTGACCCTAACTAAAAAGTGTAAAATAAAATAAATTAATTTAAAAAATAAAAAATCCGACTGCGTAATAAAAACTAAAAACCCATTACTAGGAAGCCGGGATTTTTGATCTGTCCCGACTGTTAAAATCGTTATACTATTCAATAATAAAAATCTCGACTACTGGACTTACTTACTTGTTTTTTCTTTCTGTTTTTATTACGCAGCCGGATTTATTTTTTAAATTTATTTATATTATACTTTTCTTGCAATGTACAGACCCAGCGGACTCTGTTAGTTTACCGTAATATTTAAACATATTAAATAATTACATTTAGTCAGATAGAAAAACTTTATTTTCTAGCTAGAAAAAATGGTTATTTATTTTATTATAAGATGGGTTGACTCTTGACCTCAATCTTGACCATAAGATGAGGTCGACGATGGAGCGAGTTAACCCAGAAAATGCCTATAATGGCACTGGTACTCCCACGCACAGACGGAACACAGCAAGCTGTTTGGCGTCGGACTTCGGTAGGAGGGTGGTCGCGAACCAGACGGCCCTTTACAGAGCCTACCACACCGCATGAGACCATAGGATGACACCTGAGATTCAGAAAAAAATGAAGTGTCGTTGCCTGGGATGGATTACTAGGAGGCAGGTCTCATGGTTACGGTTTATCTAACTTTTAAGCGATCGGCTTAAACTTTGATTAACTTTCTTACTACTGATGGTCAGCATCCCTTAGGGGGCCATATTTATTTAGACAGATAAGATCTGTTGAGGTCTCCTATTTCCAATGGTTTTTGTTTGTCCCCGCACAATTTTACCCGTGGCGCGCTTGTTTACGGCGCGTGCGATACAAATCCTGCACACACGGGTGTGCAAGAATCGCGCGAGGGTTACAAGGATATCCTAAGGGCAGTGTATAGGCTTGGTGAAAGGATAGGCTATTGACTCACTAGTACAAAAATGGTACACTTGATACAGACACAAGTGCAGATGAAAGAATTGAAACACAGGACATTAGCCATTGCGATTACGTTTGACAAAATGTATACACTATTTTTATCTTACACACTCATGCCTAATCTCCAATTATGTGTGAAAAACACGTAGAAGAAGTGAAAAAAGTACAAAGAAACACATTTTCATTTGAAATGTAACAACAATTATGGATTAAATACGAGTTCGTCCGCACACTCACACCCGTAATCCCTGTTTGACTAAAATCTTTTTTGAGAATCCTCAATTCCTATGTGAATGAGCAGTATATCAACTTGCTTAAGTAGCCAAGTACCTAAACTTTATCTACACATATTATAAAGAGGAAATATTTGATTGTTTGTTTGTTTGCATTGAATAGACTCCGAAACTACTGAACTGATTTGAAAAATTCTTTCACCGTTAGAATCCTACATTATCCCTGATGAACATAGGCTACATAATTTTCCCGAATTCCCACGGAAACGGAGTCCCGGGCGGAAAGCTAGTTTTCAATATTCTTAAACCTGACAGTTTTCTTTTTTGTTAATAAAATTAAGATGCTCACGCGCAGGGCTAGTTCATAAAAATAGTCCTACACTGACCGGGGGTTATCCTTGGATACATTTCTATATTGTAAACAGGGTATAATCGTCGTCAGTCGGTGTCACATCACTTTTATCTAATAAGTCTTTGTTGGTTCCGGACCCGCGCACGACTTTCTAAAGTCCGAGACTTAATTGCCCGAGATTATGGCTCATAGGATCAATACCATACGCACATCTTCCACATCCTAGCACCAGCTTTACTCGTCCCGGAACTTATAAAATTCTTCAGTATATGACACTTTTTTACAACGCTTCTATTCCTCTTTCGGTTGCCAAAAGTTTATACACTAACGCCCTTTTAAAACACTGTTTAAGACGGGTCAATGGCGACGGACGAGACGGGTCTCTCGGTTAAATGTCCTTTTGTCAGTACTTTCCTTAACAAAGTGAATCATAGTCATGTACAATTTCCGTTTCAACCCTTTCGTCGTACCTAATCGAGTGGCCTAATCTTGTTAGACGTAGTCAATCGGGGCATGTTTTGTGAGTATAATTTAGTTTAAAAGAGAGAAATGCTTCATGGACGTCCCCTGATGCACAGTTTGAGAATCTCGACATCCAACAGCTTTTTATAACAGGGCTAAGGCAGCCCTTGTAAGAACGTAAAACAGACTATCCCACTATTCATTTATCTCTATAGATACCGTTTTCCTAATAGGAAACTAGATCATCTTATATATGTTTTATTATATCTGTTTGTTGTGAATATGAGTGTATATTGCATTGTATCCTGTTTAAAATGTCACGATATTCAATTAATCAAATTATAGAAACATGAAGTGCAATATCATAGGAAAATGTAAAAGTTGTTAGGTAATTTATCCTTCTACAACATTGTTGGCGTGATTATTTATACAAAGGGATAAAGCTGAAGTCAGTTTATATGTGAGCGAAATCGCGAGGGAAAATCTAACGCCTATAGCAAAATTGCCTACCTGATATAAGTAGCTACGATAAATAAGGTGTAGTCAGGCAAAATAGAGCACCGCCATTTATTATAAGACTCTGTGCTAAGCAGAGTGTCTCAAATCAAGACCTATCCAAATTCTAAGTTGCAAATTATTCCGATAAAAATTGATGGATAGTTACCTCATTTAGGGAATCGACTATACCTGTTACTGTTTTAAATATTAACTCTTGGTGATATAATTTCACTAAGTATATCACCTTTACCGGAAATCGAAAAAAGATTTTAGGATCTCTCTGTACTTAACAAATTAAGTAGGGCTGGCCGCTCCACTTGAGGCCCACCACGCCCAAAGTAGGTACCGCAGCCATTGTCTTAAAGCCTCGAATCAATGGAATGTTCTGTCCCTCTTTAAAATGATTTATACAAAAAAAAATTTGGTAACTTAGGCCTAGATATTTTATTGAAATCGGTACTTTTTCTTTTACATTTTTGCTTACTCTAAACACTCGATGGGCAACATCGTTAACGTAGTGTTGCCACCATTTTAAGGATTTGCCTCGCCCGAGTTTATTTTTAAAGCCACGGATTAATGTCATCCAATTATTAGAAGTACAAAAATATTATAAATGGTTACCAAAACGCTTTTAGAAGCTTACTAAAGTTCACGTTTCCTCTATCTAAAAGCTTGTTTAAATATTCAAATTTACTAATTTATTGAAAGCGGGAAAATAAATCTTTAATATACCTTTTAAATAAATTACTTTTTGAAATATTCGTGGTAATTTGATGAACATAATTGCTCTGTACCACGTACCGAAATCTAATTATTTGCGATTGAATTAGCTTGTACCATCTACACGTTATACTACATCCAATTTTAATATGTCAAAAACCACTTTACTTTTACTTAATGATTAAGTAAACTTGTGAACCACTTAATTTACTTAATTATTAACTTAAAATCACTTGTGATGGATTTTTTTTTATTTGATTCCATAATAATTAACTTTTTGACTTTTTTCTCTATTTCCTGTCTCGCACTCCTCACATGTCTGTGCACTCACACATTTTTTTTTCAAACAAAACTCTTACATCTTCCTTCACAAGACCAAAGAACCTTTCGCAATACGAACGAACAATTAAAAGTTTTCAAAATTACTTACCAGGCGTGAAACGTGACGAGTGGCCGGCACTGGATCGCAAACTTTCACAAAGTTTTTATTCGTAAATATCCTTGAGGAAATTCCTGTTTATTGTTTAAAAGTTGGGCACGATATTTGTGATTTCACTTAAACCATAAACTTTTAACACTTTTGGCGTGGTAGTACGGAACACAACGTCAAACACGATTGGCTCGCGTGAAGCAGCGTCCACACCGGAGTCTGTCTACACCAGAACTGAGGAAGGGGCCGGCCCGAGCCCTCCAGGGGTGCGTCAAACCCTCTCGCATCACAATCTGTTTCATATCATTCACAACTCACTTAACATCAACTTCTGTTCTCTATTTAGATTTTCTTAGTAACGGAAAATTCATGAATGACCGCGCCGCGCACACGTATTTTCGCTGCAGTGGTGGAGCTATTTCGGTGTGTTTAGATGAAGACGTATTTTACGGCGCAGCGGTGGAAGTAATTGTAAAGATTCTAGTTCACATTTTTCTACACTTGTACGTACAGCCTACCTCGGATCAAACAAATTAGATTATTTGCTATTAATAATTATGTTAAATTTCACATGGGGACAAGCGCGAAAAGATTTTTTATGTTTGTAAAGAAAACCACTACATTACTGGCATCGCTTTTCTTAACCGTTTTTAAATTGCCGCTTAATCCATCCATAGAACTCACGCACAGATGTCACGTTTTACAGTGACAAGAAACGTCAATGTGAGTTTTGTAACCTAAGAAAACTAGAAGAAAGTACAATATTATTGATCAGCAAAATAAGTAATTAGACTTGAAATAAAGGCTTTAAATGTTGTTTTTTTTTTACAGGTGAGTAATTAATTCTGTACTTAAGATAAAAGTGGAAAGCCTTTATGTGAAAACCTATTTTGTTAACAAAATATAAAAAATTGTCTTTACAGAAAAACGCAATTGTGTCTTTATTTCACTCATCAGAGTGTAATGATTTATATGTTTAAGAAAACGTATAAGGGCTCCTATTCTGTAACTTCAGTTGTTTGTTGATGGAATGGTCGCCATTTTATCCGTTCAGGTGAAGAAATTGAGAACTATCCAAATTTCATACATC
The DNA here is from genome assembly GCA_949987775.1 of Aproaerema taeniolella. NCBI lineage: Eukaryota > Metazoa > Arthropoda > Insecta > Lepidoptera > Gelechiidae > Aproaerema > Aproaerema taeniolella. Next base: position 12,066,655 of record OX465246.1, read on the forward strand.
TAATGACGGCTGTTTTGACTGATGGCGCCATCGCCAACTGAATTTTCAGTTGCTAAGTAATTTGCAACTTAACGTTCGGTTTGCGGTGGCGCTGCTGGTCGGGGTGGTTGACAGCAAGTATATTAAAATTAAATAGTTCTCAATTCTGCCACCTGAACATATAAAATGGCCTCCATTCCATTGACACACAACTGAAGTTACCGAATCGGGGCCCAGGTGTTTGTTCTAGGATCATTGATGTTTGTGTCTGTCTTAATGTACACGAGGGTAAATCTTAGTGTGGGCCTTTGAGTGTGTGTAAGTACTAATATATTATGCACTCTATCATCGTGACATAATAATAGCTGAGTAGTAATTTAACCTCTGATCACTTAGGTTAATGTTTACCTTAGAATAATTTAGTTATAAATATACGGTTCAAAGTCGAAACACGCATCTAAGTCGTATCCCAAGTGTAAGATATGGAGGCAAAATGGACTAGGTAGATGGTACCTTTGCGTCGACGGAGATTGTTTAATATTTGCACTACATACGGAGAATGACATATAAGTCAGGGTTGTATCTGTAACACAAGATTCGCAGAAATGCCGGGTTATTTGGGGTTCTCTAAAAAATGTAAAAAAAAAATATTTTATTTTTTTCCTATTCAATCAAGGATTTTTTGAAATTAAAACCAAGCAATCGTTTCTTTTGGATTTAGATTAGACAAAATATTTGTTGGGCTATAATAATAGGTTTCAGTGAACCCTCGTGCGATTTATGTACACCCGTGTGTGCAGAATTTGTATCGCACGGAAAATAAGCGCGCGACGGGTTAACGGACGACGATACGATGGTGTCGCCGTACAAAGACCGAATTAAATTCGGAGCTTATTAACTCTGTTGAGACGATTTTTGTAGTCTTGTAACCGGAAGGTTGCGGGTTCAAATCCTCGCTCAGGCCTGTACTATTTTATTTGTTATTTCTGATTTATGTATGGATTTCTCATAAACTATTACGATGAAGGAAACAATCGTACTAAAACCCGCACGTCTGAGAAAATTAAGTTTTCGCACAGTGCGTGGTCCACTTTGATGGACTGTGCAATTGCCTAAGCCCCATTCACTGCTTCGAAAGAAGGCCTGTGCCATGAGACGCGCATATATTAGCTGATGACAAAATTCCTTTTCTACAGTACAATAAGGAAAAAGATAGGCCTTTACCCTGCATGATTTATTAGTATTCGGGGACTTTACGTTTACGACCAATAGTTGTCAGTGTCAGGGTAATATTTATTTTATGATTAGCTTGATAGCATAGTTTCGTATCATGGTTATAGATGTAACTGTAAAACTAATGCCGGTGTACGTTCTCCGTTTAGACGTATTACTTCTAACTACAACGACAAATTCACACACGTTGATATTTTCTCTTCATCTATCAACAAATGTAAGAGTTCAATCCGCAGGGACTTGATAATATTAGAACAACTAAATGTTTAAATGTTTAACTTTAAGTAGTTGTTTAGTTACTGAGCTATGTTTTCCTTCTAATAAGTAGGATTCTGCAATAAAGAGTTTACATATATACATACTACTACTGTAGAGATAGCGTTGACCGATTGCTTAGTTAGTTAATTACTTAGTAGCATTAAGTATACTTGTTTATTTATTTGTAAGCATCCACATCTGTTTCTGTTAGCGTCTACTTCCTTTTTTTACTTAACCTGTGAATAGTGTGGTTGGTTGTGTATAATTTAGCCTTTAATTGTAAGACTGTCTTATATATCAACTTCTGTACACAGCTGTTTTCTATTCCAAATAAAAAATAAATAAAAAAAACTCTTCTTAAGAGGTGTTCAACCGAAATAAACTATAAAGTCGTCTCCTTGAAAACATTTGCAACAATTACAATTACATTTCAGTGTGCGGTGAATGATAAATCGGTCTAGATAGGTATTTCAAATACCGCCTTTCAGAGAAACCTACCCAAGTGAGTAGATAAAAGTACCCAAGTTCAAGCCAAAGATTGTTGAAAATACAACCGTTAAATTCTCGTTATTTTAAAGGCAAATCTGTGGTTACCAATTTAAAGGGCATCAAAATAGTCTTTTAGAAATATTTGGAGCCACTATTTTCATCAATCTTGGGATTAGTTTTTGCTATACGTACTTATATGTTCGTATGTAATCAGGTTGCTAGTGAAAACACCGTCTATTATAGATAACTTTGCTCGTAAAATAAACTATTTAAGTACTTAATTTACTGTAAACGGCGTGAATATAACAAGACTAGATTTTGTCAGCTCAGCATTGTTATTTACGACTCTTTAAAATTTTTTTGGGAGCACATGAAATAAAACTTCAATAATTTTCATTCATTATAAGTAGTTATACACCATTAAAGAAAATTCTTAATTTAAATGGTACCAAAAGCTTAATATATGTTGAGGGAATGAATGGAACATCCCTAGTATGTCTGTAGTTTGTGGTGTCATTTTTATAGTTTATGTATATGGCGTCTTGATATCCGCTACGTATAACTTTGTAATGCCTTTTAATTAATAAAGCTCTGCAGATAACATAGTAAAACGGTGTTTAAATCTAATCTAAGGTCCTATAACCCATCAGATTATGGACCCAGAAGATTCTAGTGCGCGAGTATGAGTGAAAATCTTGATACCAATTTTTCGTGTTACGGACGCTAACAACGAAATCAAGATGAACGCCGCCGGCAATTTAACTATTGATAAACTTAAAGGGCGAGAGAACTACGCATCGTGGAAATTTGCAGTCCAGGCGTGGCTCCAACTCGACGATTTATGGGACGCTGTGACCGGCGGAGAAAAAGATGAAAAGAAGAATAAGAAGGCATTGTCAAAAATAATTTTGAGTATAGAAACCATAAATTATTGTCATGTGCAAAGCGCCAAAACAGCCAAAGAAGCCTGGTTGGCATTAGAAAATGCTTTTGAAGACTCTGGCCTTACAAGACGGGTTGGGTTATTGAGAAAATTAATAACAACTAAATTAGAAAAATGCAAAAGCATTGAAGAATATGTTGATGAGATTACAACCACGGCACATAAATTGAATGAAATGGGCTTTGTTGTTGGTGAGGAGTGGGTTGGCAGTTTGCTGCTGGCAGGGTTACCCGAGCACAACGCACCAATGATAATGGGACTCGAAAGCTCCGGAACAAAAATAACAGGTGATGCCATCAAAGTTAAATTACTACAAGATATAAGCATCACAGAACCAGCTTCAAATGCCGAAAGCGGATCAGCTATGTATGCAAAGAAGAAAGGGCCACCAAAATGTTATGCCTGCAACAAAATTGGGCATATCGCTGCACAATGTAGAACTAAAAAAGATAAGAAAAGTGATAAGAAAAAAGACAAGAAGTCGGAACAAGCCTTTCTTGCTTCAAATAAGGAGAAAATGAATTCAAATTGGTATTTGGATTCAGGTGCATCTGCGCATATAGCGAATCAAGAAGATATGCTAATAAAAGATAAAAAAAAGGTGAATATAAGTATCACTGCAGCTAATAGTACATATTTCAAAGCGAAGTCAATGGGAACAGCTCAAATAAAGCTTGATACCGAAACTACGGTGGATGTAAAAGAAACATTATACATACCAGAAGCAACGGCAAATCTTCTATCTGTCAGTAAGATTGTAAAGAAAGGTAATTCTGTAATATTTAACTCAGATGGTGGACAAGTAATAGACAGTGAAGGAGAGTTGATAGCTACAGCAACGGAAGAAAATGGAATTTATAAATTAGATCAGAAAAAAGAGAAAGCTTTCCTATCAACAGACTCAGGTGTTCTTTGGCATCGGAGACTAGGTCATTTAAACAGAAAGGGAATGAACTTATTGAAGAAAATGTCGACTGGAATAAATGAAAACTTAAAAAATAAAGAAAATTGCGAAGATTGCATTATAGGCAAACATTCCAGAGAACCATTTAACGTGAGTAAAAAACAGTCAAGTAAGCCTTTAGAACTGATACATTCCGACCTATGCGGACCCATGGAGAATACATCTATCGGTGGTGCCAAATACTTTTTAACCTTCATAGACGATTACTCCAGATACTTACATGTCTATATCCTGCAAAGTAAAAGTCAAGTAACAGAAACATTTAAAGATTTCAAAAATTATATAGAGAAACAGACAGGAGAACAAATTAAAAAGATAAGAACCGATAATGGGACTGAATATATAAATACTGAGATGAGAGATTATCTAAAAAAAATGGGATTGAACATCAAACAACAGTTACATATACTCCGCAACAAAGCGGGACAGCGGAAAGAATGAATCGAACAATTGTTGAAAGAGCCCGCACCTTACTATCTGATGCTAACTTAGGAAAGGAATATTGGGCAGAAGCCGTAATGACGGCAACATATTTGCTGAACAGATCGCCAACTAAACGGTTATGGAACAAAACACCTTATGAGATGTTCACAGGCAGTAAGCCAGATCTGTCACACCTGCGTATTTTAGGATGTCTAGCTATGGCACAGATTCCAAAAGAACTTAGAAGAAAATGGGATCCAAAATCACAAAAATTACTATTTATGGGTTATTCTGAGAGAAAAAAAGCTTATAGATTGATACATCCAGAAACCAAAAGAATAATGTTCAGCAGAGATGTTAAGTTCTTGGAAACAAAGAAAGAAAATCAAGAATCAGAGAAGAATGAAAAAAAACCTACTGATGATAAAGTATGTATACCAGTAGATGAAGACAATGAAAGTGTTTCCAATGATTCTGATGAAGAAAGTGAAGATGAATACAGATCTATTGAAGAGGAAAATGAGATTCCAGAAAGGGAGGAAAATGAAAAAGAACTTGAGAAGATGAAAAAAGAAGACAAAAAAGATTCTGAACAAAAAAATGAAAAAGAAAAAACAGAAACAGAAAGTAACTATGAAACAGAATCTGAACCAGAACTAGAAGAAAGCATGCCAAAAAGGCAACTTAGATTTCCTGAGAAATATAATGATTATATTATTTATCTTACGAAAACTAAAGACCGAGAAGATGATGAACCGTTTTCCGTTGAAGAAGCTTTATCTGGAAAAAATAGTAGAGAATGGCAAGAAGCTATGAAACAGGAAATGGAAGCAATGGACAAGAATGATGTTTATGAGTTTGTGAACTTACCCCCTGAAAAAAAGACATTAAAAGCAAAATGGGTATTCAAAGAAAAGCAAGACAAAGAAGGAAAAAAGAAATTCAAAGCCAGATTGGTTATTAAAGGATGCAGCCAAAAGCAGGGCATATTTATCAGGAGACCTTCTCCCCTGTTGTTAAGTATGCTTCTCTTAGATATCTTTTTTCAGTTGCTGCAAGCAAGAATCTGCGCATAGACCACTTGGATGTCAACACGGCATACCTTAACGGAGAGATCGAAGAAGATATATACGTTACGCCACCTCCAGGCGTGAAATCTCCACAAGATGATAAAGTATGGAAATTAAAGAAGGCGGTGTATGGACTTAAACAAAGCGGTAGGTGTTGGAATATTAAATTGAATAATGTACTTACTAGCTTAGGTCTTTTGCAATGTAAAAGTGATCCTTGTATCTATACATTAAAGAATAATTCAGGACACATTTTGATAGTAGCAATCTATGTGGATGACCTATTGATTTTTTCAAATAACAAAAGAGTCAGAGAGAATTTAAAGAAAAATTTAATGTCAACTTTTGACATGAAAGACCTGGGAATTGCAAAACAATGTTTAGGGATGAATATTACAAGGGAAAAAAGTAAAGTTTTTATTGATCAAAAAGAATACACTGAATAGATTTTGCAATGTTTTAATATGTATGATTGCAATCCAGTAGAAACACCCCTAGAAAAAGGTCTAGATTTTGATAACATTGAGAGTCAAAAAGAAGAGATGATAGTCAAGAGAAAGCAGTAGGTTGTTTACTGTATTTATCTCAGATTAGTAGACCGGACATAGCTTTTGCTACAAACCTGCTGAGTAGATATAACAATTGTTTTAAAACTGTTCATTGGAATGCAATTAAGAGAGTATTTAGATACCTGAAAGGTACTTTGGACTTAAAGCTATGTTTTAATGATCATCAGGCCCCTCTTTCCCACTGGGCATTCTGGGCAAGTGCCCGGGGCCCCGCGGTCAATGGGGGCCCCCTTGTCACCAGTAGATAATTATAATTACTGACTAGAATATGTTTATATGCTTTCGAAAGCGTTAAGCGCACAGTGCTGAGGGTATGCCTGAAAAACAGGCTTTTATATTGCGTTTAAATAGTCCTACACTGATTTAAACCGTCGCGCGATTGTTACGCCGCTTCCGATAGTAATCTCTAACACCAGCAGGCCGAGTATGATAGTGATAGCGCCGCGACAACACCGCGGTCCTATGTCAAAATGTCAACATCGACAACGCCATAGGGCGAGCAAGCCTGTGCGTGGGACCCTCGCGCAATCAAAGTGAAGTTTCAGCGTGAGCTGAGTGCGAGTTTGTCTTTATCGTGCTATAGAGCTGCTGGTGTACATTTGGCGTGGCGCGCGAAGGCTTAAAAAATAATCTTTTTTTTTTTTTTTTAAAGAATGGCTATCCGCATTGTTGCGATTCCGCCAGAATCACGTAGTAAAGAGGATACACACTGGAGATTGCTGGTACGGTTACTATATTGATTGTTTTGATGCATCCAGAGAGATATCTGAAAACACAACACAAACACAGGACATCACGAAACGATCACAGCATGCACAAAAATAGGTAAATATTATAATTTTATGTTATTATAGGTTATAAAGTGTAGAATAATGTTATATATATTATGGTCACATATAGATAGAATATATTGCATATTTACAGGACGAGGGATGTCATGAGGAAGAATATCAAGAAGGGAGGAAGATAGTCTTGAGCATGAGAAAAAAATATGATCCAGGTTGCCCTCGTCGATCCCACATTCGCACAATGAATTATCCCTGACCCTGATCTTAGCGAGATGGACTGGAGTGCTACAGTGTCCAAGCCTGATGCGACACAGAGTAGAAGTAGCTGACCTAGAAAAGTTACGGTGTTTGAAAAACCAGGGTTTCGGTGGAATCTGAGGCTGAATTTCTCCATAAAACTTCCCTTTTATTAATTTAGACGATTCCCACAGCTTATTCCATAATTTAAGGGACCTGATTCGGGCCATATTACATAGATCTAGAGAGTATATATACGGGTGAGATTCCGAGCTAATATGGACCGCTGATTTAGCAGCCCAGTCTGCCGCTTCATTACCTATAATCCCGCTGTGACTAGGAATCCACGCCAATGCGACTTCAAGTTTTCTCTCATGGCAATGAAAAAGAGCTTCCTTGATTTTCAATATTAGAGGAAAGCGAGTTTTTGATCGAAAAGGATTTGACATGATGGCCTTCAAGCAACTTAGCGAATCAGATAGTATGATAGATCTACTCAGGCTATGGGATTCAATGTAATGTATGGCTTCCAATAAGGCTATTGCCTCGCCAGTGAAGATGGAGGACAGGGGAGGACACCTAAAACTCAGAGAAATCTGGTATTTAGGTATCCACACAGCTGCACCAACAGGGTCATGATCAGAGATTTTGCATGCATCTGTAAAAATGGTAATCTGTAAAAATCTGTAAAAGTGTTCTATTGCAACTTTCTGTCAAAGTCACAGGGGCCTCATTATCAGAATGTGCCCATGGCCTCCTATAGGTTAAAGACGGCCGTGATGATCATTGTGACCCTAATACATGTTTCGATGCATATTGTGATGCGGATTGGGGGAATAAAATTAATGATAGATATTCTATTACTGGATCATGTGTAATGGTAAATGGTGGCTTGGTATCATGGTACAGTAAACGTCAAAGGACAGTTGCTCTTTCTACAGTAGAGGCCGAATATATGGCCATGTCTTTCACAGTTCAAGAAAGCTTATGGATCAAACAATTAATTAAGGAAGTGTCCCTTGACGAATATGGTGCTGTGACTATTCATTGTGATAATAGAGGGGCAATTAATTTAGCAACAAATAATATGACTAGCCCAAGGTCAAAGCATATAGATATCAGGCATCATTTCATCAGAGATCATGTTACTAATAAGGATATTAAAGTTCAATATTTGTGTACAAATCAGATGCCCGCTGACATCTTAACCAAACCTTTGACTAGAGAACAGCATAGGGCATGTGTTGAGTTTTTATGTTTAATTTGAGTTTAAACTTATCTGGTGATGTCCCATTTAAGAAAGGGTGTTGAGGGAATGAATGGAACATCCCTAGTATGTCTCTAGTTTGTGGTGTCATTTTTATAGTCTATGTATATGGCGTCTTGATATCCGCTACGTATAACTTTGTAATGCCTTTTAATTAATAAAGCTCTGCAGATAACATAGTAAAACGGTGTTTAAATCTAATCTAAGGTCCCATAACCCATCAATATATGTATATCGTTCTTGATCTCCAAAGACTTCACCTAAGAAAACAAGCAATAATAAAACCTTTCGAGTACAATAAACGTAACATCAAATATAATATTTTGAAATAACAATTTCTTTGAGGTCCGTGTCCATTACGTGTTACTAAAATAAAATTCTTGTGGGTGTGATACGTTGCAGATATTTTCCATGCATATTTTGCAGACCTAGCTGAAATGGAATGGAAAATTTAGAATTTCTCAAAGAGATAAATCGCACAAAGTGAGAAATTGGAAAAAAAATTGAGAGTTGATGCTACATCTGACAATATTTGTGTAAATTTGGGTACCTACTAATATGTGTCTAGGGTTGTGTGGGGTCAAAATATCTTAGTTCTCCTACTAGCGGTGTAACCTGCTGAACCACAGACGAGGCTCTGTTGTATTACAACCCGTAAAGAGTTTCTCTACTTGATGTTGGCGACTTCGCAATTCCATATTTTAATTGTATGTGTTAGACTTTATGGAAAAATCACGACATTGTTGACTCCATTTTTTTAAGTATTAATTAATATGTGTCTAAGAGATGATGATGACCAAAATGATGAACAAGTAAAATATGCCTAAGGTCACAATAAAAATCAGATAAGGGTAACTCCCTACACTTCTTGTAAAGTTTCAAAACTTTTTTGATCTTATGACTAGGTGTCAATAAAAGGCAAGTAGTTCTTTTTTTCATAAATGCTTGCGTCACTAAACATTATTTGGTGGGCAGCGAAATAAAGATAACGAATTAATGGTGCGTTATGAACAGATTCTGCCTACATCCTTTGTCAGAACAACAGCCGACGCTCACTCATCATCACTCATCGACGAATGATGGTTATGTAATGTCTCTTCAAACCCAGTGATCTTTATTTTCTTTTGTCAGTCCTACTGGAGAAAGGTACCATTTGACGTAAGTACACAAGCAAAATATGACTGATCTGAAACCGGAAAATCCTTACTTTATCCTTACTTCCTTACTAATATTATAAATGCGAAAGTAACTCTGTCTGTCTGTCTGTCCGTCTTTCACGCCTAAACTACTGAACCGATTTTGATGAAATAGATTAGAGCCTGGGAAAGGACATAGGCTACATTTTATCCCACAGTTGGGCACGATATAACCTGTAGTCCAAACCGGCAGAGCCGCGGGCAGAAAGCTAGTAATATTGTAAATGCGAAAGTAACTCTATCTGTCTGTCTGTCCGTCTTTTACGCCTAAACTGCTAAACCGATTTTAATGAAATTTGGTGCAGAGATAGATTAGAGCCTGGGAAAGGACATAGGCTACATTTTATCCCACAGTTAGGCACGATATAACCTGTAGTCCACGTGGGCGATGCCGCGGGCGGAAAGCTTTCGGAAAATATAAGTAAAAAACCTTCAAACTGAGGTCTTAATTAAGAGTTTCGGTATTTGATAAATTTAAGTACACACTTTATTAATCTGTTAAGGTTTTTCGTATCTATTATAAGAGTTTCCTGTTTTATTTTACGGAAGCTTTCAACTTCATTTTTAGGACTAGGAAGAAGAAATCCACAAACGTATTAAACAATTTCATTGTATTAAAATTTTTATCAGGTCTTGGAATACCTGATGAAGGTTTCTATTTCATTATTCATTGAGTTAAGTTGGTTATACCCCTGGCACTGAGCTGTAAAATTCCCCATGAGAATTAACGAAATACCGCGCTCTGAAATTGAGTCACTTCGTTACTCAAATCGTTTCGTTTTTTTGTCTAAGCCAGAAGAATAAGTAAGTACTCACATACTTTTGGTGTTTTGCGGCAATTTTCCAAGATAATTTCTTGCAAAAGTTTCGTGAATATTTTGATTCTAATGCGAAAACATATCGAATATCCAATCTAGATCTAGACTAAAATCTCGAGATAGTTGAATGGCCTTTAAGAGCAAATTATAAGGTACTTACTAGCTTTCCGCTCCGAGAATACTTATGTGTACAAAGTTTCATGATGATCGGTTGAGTAAAGGGTTTTTTTTTTCTATTGACTACATGAGAGATTTTAGGCTTTTTGACAGTTTTTGTTAAAAAAAAGAGAGAAGACAATTTTTAAGAAAAATTTGGATAAAAAACAGTGCAATTACGCACGTAAAACGTATATTTTTAGAACTTCCAATATAAGTCGATTGTATGAAAAACAGACGTTGTTCCGCTAAATGTGCCGGTGTGTGTAGTTTTGGATAATTTTCAAAGCGCTATTTAACCCCAAACTAAGCAAGGCTTATACTATGGGTGCTATAGATAACTGGTACACTTCTCCTGTACTTTTTTTGTAAATCATAAGTAAATAATATTCATACACACCCAGATTCCACACAAGTACTTGAAAATACGATTTAATTTTTTGTATTGGTCGGGAAGTCAGGTCATTACCGACTCGGCTATCAGGCCAAAACACTGGTATACTCAGGAAATGAGAAACGTCGGGCGGTCAGGTGGTCTATTCCACTAATCAATGGGGTCTCCAATAGCGATGGCAGTGGTGACCATTTTATCCGTTCAGGTGGCAAAATAGAACTATCGAAACCTCATACACATCACGACAACCGCTCCGACCAGCAGCGCCAACTGTACCTAAAGCGCTAGCAGGGGCGCCCCCAGTCGCAGCAGCTTTCATTGAATATACGTATGAGGTTTAGATAAGTAGTTCTTAATTTCGCCACCTAAACGGATGAAATTGTTACCATTATCATTCCATCCACTATTGAGACGGCATTGGTTAGTAGAATAGCTCACCAGTAAACATAGAATACACTTAGTTCCAAGACATAAGATGAATATTAAGCGTTGCCCTTATTGTAGCAAAAACCTTTTAGCAGTAACACGTGTAGTTCAATACCTTACGCTTTCAATTTCTTATGTTTTGTTGTGTTTATGTTCGTTTTTGATTACCTAAGCGTGGAACGAAATATGTAATGTTTGAGAAGACAAAATGTTTTGAGTAAGTTTTGCAGACATGCGGAAAATAAAATTACCTACCTACCATTGTAAAATAGAAATAACTTGGGACTTGTGAACACTATTATTTACAAATTCTTTCCAAGCGTTGTTCGACTCGGTTGAATAACCACTCTCGAACTAATTTAAAGTCACCCTAAAGTTGTACATACTTACTATAAGTACCTATATATATCCTTCGGACGGCTTAGGTTTTTTTACCAGCCATACTGGGTGTAAGGGAGTGGTTAGAAAAAACTGAAACCCTGAACTCAGACCATCATCATGTCAGCCGCAAGACGCCCACTGCTGGACATAGGCCTCCTCCAGGAATCTCCACCTCGATCGGTCCTGCGCCACCCGCATCCAGCGGCTTCCCGCAATCTTTACCAGATCGTCGGTCCACCTTGTGGGAGGCCTTCCTACGCTGCGCCTTCCGGTACGGTCGCCACTCGACGACTTTTTCTTTTTTGTCTTTTCTGAACTCAGACCATCACTCTGAATAATTTTCCAGTGGTTTCCTCAGGAACCACTGTTTTTTAATATTCACGTTTTTTAATATTTTCGGCATGTACATCGTATACTAACAGCGGCGTGGCGCGGGGCGCGGTTTCGCGGTACATTGTGTAGCGTCAAAATAGGTAAATTACAAAAACTCCTTAATTAATTTGACGTTTCCGGGAAAAAACATTACTATAGTCGATTAAAGTTTTGGGTATTTGCTAAGTTGTCCCTGTGTATATTTTCGAAACGCCACTAGATAGTAAATAATTTGACAGATTTCAGAGCATGGTTTTTATCACAGGTTGTTTACGCGGAAGCTTTCTTTTAATGCTCCAATGTATAATATTAACATAATATGAATAAAACTGTAGTGAAGCTAATTTAAAACTCCCGACGAGTGGAGAAGCCTCTGTTTGTTTTTTACTTCCTTTGTTTGCTCGCGTCGTCGCTAATCTTGCGATGCACGCTTTGTTTTGAAGTTTTAAGCAGGTACTTACTAGTAGGTTGTATAAGTACATATATTTCAAGTTCACAATAGTAGGTTAGACGGAATGCTATTTTTCCATATCTAAAGCTAAGGTCCGTTCCTCTGACTAGCCAAATGGTCAAGCGTAGGTTCATATATCCCAAATGTGAAACGAGAGAAATCGCCAAAAAATACTAAGATTTACTGTCGGAGTTTGACACCGGGATAAACAAATGATTGAAAAGACAAGTTTTTCTGATTTCCTATTTTTTATTTTTAGATTGTATAATTTTTGGAGTAAGGCCTGAGTTGAAACGGTGGTGTTACTATTTATTTACTTATAGTACTGTAGGTCGTGGCCATTTAAATTACGAAAAAGGTGAACGGTTGCCGTTGTGATGTGATAGATAGATAGATAAACTCTTTATTAATAACATAGTGCAACACGAAACACAAAAAAAAACATAGCACTTAATAGCTATTTGTGTGAATTGTGCCAATGGAAGGGCCCTGACTCAGGTGTAATGCCACAGCAGTCAGACGCTGCTGGCTGCTGTAGATATGTTATTTATTACGCCATTATATATACCAAGTCTTATAGATTTCAACATTTGTTTTTATTACCTACAAACTGTTTTTATTACTGTTTTTATTACAACACAATACTAGATCGAGGATATCTCCTCGAAGCTACTCTTTGATTGAAAAGCGTATAGAAATTCGCAAAAAGGCTAGTTAATACCTAGTTATCAGCTTTTAAACTGTTACCGCACCAATAAAGCAGGGAAAGTGGGCGTTTGCTGATAATAATCTGTTGAGAGAAAGATTTAGCTGATCGTCCGGGAGCCAGAACTTTTGCAACACCACACCGTGCTCCATGTTTATTTTTCGCCAATAAAACCGTTACACGCAAAGTTTGATTTTATCAGGCACATGTGTTTTAAATTTTATACCTTATTGCCACTTCAAACGAAACCCCTTTGCAAATGATTGGTTTATCCTACAACTCAAGTTCCCATTATAGTGTAGTATAGCATATTAGTATTACTTATAGCCAATTTAACCAATGTAGACACCTAATAAAGTAAGTTGTTACTCAGCAGTCAGAGCGTTTACTTTCATCCGAAGTCCCATCCTTAGGTACATGGCGACCAATCTAGTAAGAAAAACACTGTAGAAAAAGTATCTTTTATCAAGAAAAAATGGATGTGTCTAGTGCATGTACCTAATTGGAAATGAAGACACGTTTTAGAGTAAGTAATTTCCATTACGTCTCCCTGATGACTGCGAAGTTTACTTACCTTTTCATAAAAACACGAAAACTAAATAACTTAATTTACCCTTTAAACTTTGCCAGGCTGCCTAGATTTTAAATGCCTAATCTTATGAAGCCTTACAATGAAAGATCATCGAGTGTCCAGAAACTTCTGTAGAAACAGTAGTAGTTATTTATAGTAGAATAGATACTTATTTCGCAACAGACATAAAATACCTATGAATTTAAAACCAAATTCGGTATACAGGGCTTTAGGTAAATCTCTTTCAACCTCTCGGATGGATAATCAGTCCATGAAACTGAACAACTTCCCCAAGGAAAATAGGTCAAAATACGAAAAAAAATTTTTGATCTCCCATACAAAATGCGCTATATGCTGATAAAGTTTGTATGGAAACTCCAATTTTTTTTTTCGTTTTTTGACCTATGTTCCTTGGGGAAGTTATTCAGTTTCATGGACTGGTCTGTATATGTTACTGTAAAACCCTGTACTACGGTAAATCGTAAGTTTTACTGGTAATAAAACCTAAGATTTACCAACATGAGTACGGATTTTAAAACCAGTGTGCAACTACCTTTGTTCGATTGCGACAGATGGAACTGCGACAAGTAGGTTTGTTACATAATACCTTAGAACCATACACACTACTTATAGACGGAGCCAGGAGCGTGCCCCTTTTAGATAGCAATAGTTTACCCCTTCCCTGCACCCAACCATACCTCACTGTACAAAAGCTATACAACAACTTAACTAATGGAGTCTCTTTTTTCACAAATTCACCACAAAAACGAATAAACTTTATGCACAAAACCTTAAAAACCGTAATGACTGACAGAAGCTGCAGCAGCTCTAGCATCGATAACGACAAACTCGCGCTCGGCTCACGCTGAAACTTCACTTTGATTGCGCGAGGGTCCCGCGCAAAGGCTTGCTCGCCCTATGGCGTTGTCAATGTTGACATTTTGACATAGGACCGCGGTGTTGTCGCGGCGCTGTCACTATCGTACTCGGCCTACAGATCAAACCCTTTGTTTGTCACGCTTTGAAACGCGTGCCGTCAAAAAATGGGTTACGGTCTTACTATGGTCTAAGGTTAGTACCCTAAACGGGTTGGTTGGTTTAGGTTAGGTTAGAATTGCGACCTCCAAGCGTGCCGCGGCAGCGGCCGGCGAAGTGCCATAATCGACTGTGGTTGCCTTAAGAGGATCGTATCAGATTTTTTTCCACACAAAACTAGGACCGTACGTTTTGATTTTTTTGATATTTTTAGTAAAGATATTTGAGACTATAAGTCAAATATTGTCGCCAAAAAAATTGGCAATATTTAAGAGGTGATTTTCGAAAAACTAAGGACATTTCCGGAAAAAGCATATGCTTACGAATCGATAGAGACCAAGAACATACGATTTTATTAATTTTTTAGCGTAGGAAATCATTGACGCCTAAACTCATTTTTGGACATAAAATTCGGCATTTCGCCAGAAAGCTGCAATTGTCCCTTTCGCACAAATCTGAGGGTACTGTGTATGCATTCACTGCTATAGAGTTAGTCAGTAATAGAGAAGAATGACAAAAAAAAGTACAAATTTTTGAAATGGTTTTGCAACAAATTGAAAAGACCTAATACACCAACTCAGTTAGGTTCAACTATAAAGGTGACTTTAAAAACCCAATGCTGATTTTTAGCATGGACAAACTCTCAAAATTCTCCACCCCCTGGGTGTCAGCGGCCTCCCCCTAAAGGACCCATTTTTCAGTTTCTTCTATTTTATTTAAAAATGAAATAAGTTAGGCTCACACTGGCAAAAAATAAAATAATCAATATTAAATTACTTATCAAATAATAAATCATCATAGCTATAGAGTTTTTAATAATCATGCTTTGGTTGTTGGAAGTTCGGAAAAGGTAAGAAATTACAATAATAAGTCTTATTGATTGGATACATCAGAATAACACATAGGCTCCATAATTTTCAAAAATTCCCACGGGAACGAAGTCCAGGACGAAAAGCTAGTACTCGTATAGTATAAATTATTCGTTGACAGTTTGAGCCTTACTCTTACAGTTTTAATAGTTCAATTTTTAACCCTCGAGTGTGTGCGTGTTCTCGCGTGCTTGTGTGGGGCCGGCAACGATGACATCGAGACAGCATGAAAATCTTCAAAAACCCAAATCGCGCGCGCTCCAAACTGAGACGGTACCTAGTCTTAAGCGGTTGTCGCATTTCCGACAAGGCGGCGAGCATCCCCTAACTAACTTAAATCACTATGATGGTAAAAGTTCGAAATGAACAACGATTACAAAACAGTTTGGACTTTCATCAACTCATATTGGTAAATCTTAGGATTTACTAGTAAATCTTAAGATTTACCCTGTTTTTTTTTATAGATAATGGTTTTGCTCTTGACCACAATCCAGCCCAGAGGCGGAGATGTGGTCGAGTATGTAGCAAGCTCACCCAGAAGATGCCTATTCACTCGAACTTTAAAGAGATTCGGGTTATATGTGCCCGGAAATACAGACGCAGGCTGAGAATTCCATACCTTAGCGGTGCGCAATATATAAGTTGAAGAAAAGCGCTCAGTACGGATCCGAGGAATCTCCACAAGGTAAGGTTCGGGCCATTTCAGTAACATACATAGAAGAAACCGAATCCAAATGATCTCAATCACAAGTGTTTACGAATAGAATATTTGCAAATAAGTCGAAAATCAGTATTAAAAAAATGGGTGTGTGTAATAAAATAGACGTCTAATCAACATCGCCTTTTTTAGTTTTTAGGAAAGGACATAGTACTTATAGTATAAGGATCTATTTGCATTTATAAATTGTATGCTACATAAGTGGCCATTACCAGTGGATATTAGACACCGCGCGGGGGTTTACCCTCTGGGAGTTTCTAGACCACTTTTACACCTACCTACGTTACGTTACGGGAAAACCGGTGCTATACTTTTGGTCTGCTCTAAGTGTGGGATAATCCGAATATTGCACGTACCACTGCAATATTCGGGTATCTACTTATGTCTAGGTATCTACTTATGTCTCACCAATTAAGCTATTAGAGGACATTCGCAACTCTGTTTGGTTTGTACATTGTAATACAACTGTTAAGTATCAATTATGGTTCTGTACCTAATCGGTGGAATCCCAAACACCGAACGAATAAAATTGGCTACCGAGTATTATACGGAAACAAGAGCACTAAAAACGTAACATGATAAGTAGAGTTATTTGAAAAAGGCCTTAATGCAGTATTAATATCAGATACTCGTAGGTATCTACTATCTTCTAAATATAAGAAACTGACTGACTGACTGACTGACATATCAACGCACAGCCTAAACGGCTAAACGTAGGCACTAGAAATTTGGAAGGGACGTAGGTAGCTTAGGTACCGTAGAGGTGCACTAAGAAAGGAATTCCCAAAATTCCCACGGGAACGGGAATTAGCGGGAAAATCCTTTTGTATGAAAAATATAAACCGCTTAAGTTAGACGCTTGAAATTTGGCATGCAGGTACCTTAGTAAACTTAAAGCTTAGTTGCAACAGGATATTACAAAATTCCCACGGGAACGGGAGTTAGCGGGAAAAAAAATTTTTTGTATGTAAAAATCTAAATCTTAAACTAAATCAATATTTAATAAACTAAATGAAGGTCCATTAATGGACCGTCAATAAAGTGTAATCTGTTCAAAAGAAAAAATTAACACGCAAACGAAGTTGCGGGCATCAGCTAGTATTATATAACTAGCTTTTTCCCACGGCTTCGCTCGCGCAAAGAATTCTTTTAGTCACCCATTTCATTCTTGACCCCTTTGGAGAAGGTTTTCGAAAAATCGCGAAACACGTGTCCGTTTCTTTGCTTCAAGGTACGTCTTGACGAAGTTTCAAGTCAAAATAACCAAAAAAATTGTTTTCTCCATACAAATTTTGAACCCCCATTTCATCCCCTTAAGGGTTGAATGTCGAAAAATCCTTTCACTAGCTTGCCTACGTCATTAAAAACACCTTTTTTTTCAAATTTCAGCTTTCTAGGTCTAATGGTTTGGGCTGGGCGTTGAGGAGTCAATGAATCAGAACCTCCGATTTTATATAAGAAAAAATATAAGATAAGATATAAGATATTAAAAACATGCAGTTGTCTGTATGATCATCTCGTAATGTTAAATTAAAAAAGTCCCAGAAACTCGCCCGAAAGGTAATTAGGGTTGTGTATCGCCCGATTTCAAATACCTAACATAAATAACGCTTCTGATGTTCCACATGTAGCGTTTTTATGATAAGTGTGCTTTGGCCTCGGCAATTAAAATAAAAGCTCACGTTCCGTGCCAAAACGTGAAAGCGAGGGGAGGAAAATCGCTTAGTAATGATACCTATTTACACAGGAGCGGAGTTAAAAGGAGTACCTACCAGTGACAGTTTTATCTACTACGCTCAGTAGCCCTCGGCACTGGCAAAAAACTAAGTAGGTACTCGTAAGTACACTTAAAAATTTACCGCTCGGCGACTTTTTGGTCAACTTTGTAACCAAATCACCTAACCAGCCGCTTACATATAGGTACGCATTCAGCCCGTGTCCCATCAAGAAAATAAGAGACAGCAGAGAAAACTTACTACGATCCAAGTAGACCTGTTTCTGTTTCTCGTCGCTTAAATGTATCAGTCAATCTTTCACACACTTCTTAAAGCCCTCATTTTTACAGCACTTAAGTACTTATTCTTCTTTCATGCTTTCTTTTACTATAATTAACACATACAACAATGTGTTCATAAACAATGTAGGGTACTTACCGTGTAGGAGTTTTGAAACAACATCTAATACCTACTTAGTAAAAGAACTTAGTAAAGGTAACGCCAAGCATGAGTTGACAACGCCACCTGCCTGCCGAGCCAGCTCGTCTAATCCGCTACCTCTGCCAAGATCTCCCGCTAGCGGATGGGGCGCCCCGCCCACTCGCCCAGCCTAGCATATAAAAGAGGCCTCACTCGCTCATTTTGCTCGCTTTTTCAGTACGAATCACTTCGTAAAAGTAATCCCTGCTCCATTGAAGAAAAATCAACGTTCGTTTCATTGCTCTACCCCATTTATTTAATTTATTTAAAAATAAGATGATGATTACATCGGGGAAGTCAAAGTTAATAAGCAGATATTTAAGTAAGGTCTCGTCAAAAATAAATTAAAAATTATTTATATTTCACGGCAAAATCCGGAAGTGCTCCCTGAATATTCGAACATAAAATATTTTTAACAAAAAATTGACCCGCCTTCAAAAAGGGTGAAATAATTTTTTAAAGCTATGTTCACGAGTAAGTAGTGGTTACGGGTAAAACAGTAAATAGGTGAATTCATAGTGGAATATGGTAAATAGAGAGGATTTTTTTTTTGACGTCGGCGCCAAACAATTACTCGCATGGCATAACTAGGTATCTTAGTTTTTATACTGCCAAAAAGCTTGTGCGAATACTTATTTCAATAAACTAGGACCTGTCCAAACCGACGCCGACGCCGCTTTATTTTAGACAACATTTTTATGGGACCAATCTGGAAGTAGATGCCTCCGAACTAAAAAAAAAAAATTTGAAATCGGTTTACAAATGACTGAGTTTTGAGGTTACAAAAAAAAATCACCCTAATTGAGAACCTCCTACTTTTTTTGAAGTCGGTTGATAAAATAAAATTGAAAAGTTAGGTCTGAAACGAGCATTCCGCTTTATCGAAGCATACAAGAAGTGGTAGGTATAAAAAATTAACAAACAGGTAAATTGCTAGTAATATAACCAATAAGTAGGCCACAACGCATCAGGTTACCCCATTTTCACTGCTTTTATCGTCACACCAGTGAATAACCTGAAGTGCGGCGTTCTGTAGTACTAGCATTCCGCTCGAGACTTCGTTCTCGTGGGAATTCGGGAAAATTATTTAGCCTAATGGTTAGTGAATTTTTGAAATCGGTCCAGTAGTTTTAATTTTATTCGTTACATACAAATCTTTTCTCTTTATAGTCGTGTAGTAAGTAGATAGTGTAGAAGTACTAAAACTAGACTCAGGTTTTTGAAAGGTTATTTTCAGACAGAATCACAGAGCCATCTGTTGGCAGAAGAGCAGCCTGGCCATGTTGCTTGCAAACCAATTTGATCTTATACTAGACGGGTGACTTTATTAGTCAGAAAAACTCTTTAGGAGTTATTCTCGCCATGAAACTAAAAAAACTTTCTCCGAAGAACTTAGACGAATTTCGCAAAAAAAGTGACTTTCCATACGTTAAATATCAACAGATCGCACTCATTCACTCCCAACCCATGGGCCACCTCATTTGTTCACCTGGATGGACCATGAGCAACAATTTTTCATCGGTTCTCCTCAATCAAAATTTTTACGCCAGTCATATTGAATTTTAAAATCGCAA
Organism: Aproaerema taeniolella; assembly: GCA_949987775.1. NCBI lineage: Eukaryota > Metazoa > Arthropoda > Insecta > Lepidoptera > Gelechiidae > Aproaerema > Aproaerema taeniolella. Next base: position 12,086,737 of record OX465246.1, read on the forward strand.
GCTAACGGCTAGTTCTGATTTTTCTATACCTATGTTGTTAAGACCACTACCAGTATTGTATATCCCATCAAAAACATAAATGTGAAATGAGAGCCAAGTTCAATATTAAGCCTTGGTTGTTGACTTCAACGACAAAAAACGTGATATCTAAATGGGTGCCAAGTTTAATGGTCAGTCCTGAAATTTATTTAAACCAACATTTAATTTCATTTATTGATTCATTTAAAATTACAAAATGATACCATTACGGGACTTAGGCCCAAGTCGATAGCATTATAGGTACATTATAAATATTAATTATAGAGAACCTTATATACTACGTATTAATTTCATAATTATAAAATAAAATGTTTTATAACAACTTTAAATATCATTTCTTCTCATAACTTAGGATAATACATTGAAGCCTAAGGTCTGACTTGGCTTGTTCTCATATACGAATTATTATTAAGTACCTACTAAACAGTAATGGAAGAGTTTTTATAAGAACTTACAGCCTTAGAACTTGCACGGCTATAATATAATTCTTATATGTAAACTAACTCTTGGGTTAACTCTTGACCTCAATCTTGACCATAAGGTCAAAGATGAGGTCGACGATGAAGCGAGTTAACCCAGAAAATGCCTATAAAGGTACTGGTACTCTTACGCACCGACGGTACACAGCAAGCTCTGTTTGTCTGTTTGGCTATATTATCCTAAGTTATAAGCTATATTATACCTGCGCGAATTTCCTGAGATTTCGGGAAAAGTTCACAGAAAATCGCGAAATTGTCGCACTTTTTTGGTTAAAAACGTTGCGTGAAACGAAAGGTACTGTTCATTTGAGATTTGCCAGCCATCTTGTCTTGCTTTTTTTAAAATTTCACTTAAAAAACTTTTTTTTACTTTCTCGGTTGGTTTTCTCAATTTTGGTCTACTTTATAAACGTATTTAATTAAATTTTAAATGCATAATATATTGAGAAAACTAAAAAAAAGTGAGAGGTCTTTAGAAGCTCCAAACTTGGATATACCTACAAGACTGGTAGTAGTCCTAACAACATATAAAAAATCAGAACTAGCCGTTAGTTTGTTATTTTAGATTTTTTTTGTGTTAGATATGACTGGTGTATAATATGACTAGACTAAACAAATTGTACTTACATACTCAAAGGACCAGACATGCGTGGATTGCGACTCAAATTTTCGCGCTAACTTTCCACCATTTTGACAGTTGTCTTGGGTAGAAAATTGAAAAAGTGGGGACCATCCTAAAAAAATGTTCTGTGAAATTGGAAAATCTATTGAGTGTTCAGTGGGTAAAAAGTTGGGTTGGGAAGCAGTGGCTATCCAATTGCGATTGCCCTGCTAGACATTTAAATTACGAGAAAAGGACATTTAAGTAATTAAATTACGTTTGCCTTTGTGAAATGTCATTAATTATGCTATTATACAGGCTGACTTTTTAATTTGTACCCAAACTTCCTTACGGTGTCACTTCGATCAACTATAAAGAACTAGATACACAATCCACAACAAAAAAGTTCCCTCACTAAATGATCACCCACTTGACGTTTTGGGTTGTCTTTTCGTTTAGTAGTATTCGTTCGTTCCGAAAGTAACCATGCCTCAGTGCACAGTGAAAAATTGTAAAAATCACACCTCCAGAACATTAAAGGAATAGAGAATGACATTTTTTAAATAAGTAGTTTTGTAATTATTATATGTGAATTGAAATTATCTTGGTATTTGGCCAAGAAAAGGTTATAAAATATTTTTTTAGTTTAATTTAATAACATTCGGCGAGAGTATAACCCTTTAAATTGAATAGACACTAGCGGAACTTACAAATCCATACCGTTGTATTTCAACATCATTTGTTTGGGTTATGCAGTGACTCTGTTCTAAAACAAATAGAGACGCTGTTTTTTTTTCTATTTTTTTTTTTTCATTTTCATCTGTGTTATAAAATTTAAGTGTAATGAGTATATATATTAATTCTGTTTTCCATACTTACATTAAAGGTATTATGGCAAAACCATTAATCATATAAAATTGAATTAATAAAAAATTTAACGTGCGTGACGTTTACAAACATAAAGTTTTATTAGATTTTTAGTTTTCCTAGAGATCCTGTGCGATGTGGACAGTGGACATACGTGGTCGTACGTCAAAGATGTGAAGATTTTTTCTAGCCGTCGCAAAGTAGTGTCTTTTGCTCCAAGCATTTTTTAGAAAGTGACTCGTATGTCATTACAAAAGGAGTCAAAAGGTTACACAAAACAGCTGCACCTCAAATAGTATGTACCTTTTTATCACTTTTGATTTGGAGTTTCTTGTATTGAATAAAAAAAAAATATATGTTTCATCTTCAGGACAAAGATGATGACAGCGAAGAAGACAAATGTTTTTTGAGTTAGTTGCTTTTTTTTTTAATAAATTATTTCTTGTACTTAAATATCTATTTAGTTTCATAGCTAATTTCCTCTCTTAAATCTCAATAGGTCATTTCTCTTCAAAAAATTATACTAAGTTTTAAATTAGCAAAACATACTTAATATATGTGTAATCGGGAAAGACACAGTTCTTTTCTTTTTTTATAAGTTATTTCATATTTCATAAAAAAATAAGCATAGAATATAAGGTTTATAAGCAATAATTAAGAAGAATGGCGGCGGCTGTGATTATCAATTGTAATGTATATTAATTGTCGGTTAATTTGAAATGAATGTGATTTTTTTAATAATAAAAAACCATAAAAACTAACATAAAAGTAAACGGCTGAACCAATTTTGATAAATCATATCTGAAATCCAGCGCAAGAAGAAGCTTTCGAATAAAATAAACTGCACCATTAACACCATCAGTTTAAGAGCTATGATGCTCCTATACATACACAACACAATCAGGGGTTAAAAAGAAAACCACACCATTTCGTAGCATTTTGAATTTGTTAAAAAGTTTGTACGAAGATTTTTTTATGTGAAATCGACCCAACTAATATATTTTTAAAATTAACAAAGGCAACTCCACTCCTCCCATGTTCTACGTGACAGCCAGTGTCATCAAATTGTCTTACGTTATCCTTTGTTCAAAACCAAAAGTGGTATTTTACAAATTAAACAGATTTTATTTTCGACCTTATAATATTACGTTAAGGTTTAAATTAGATTAAAATGTTTGACACTTTAGAACTTTTTCATAATACATGAAGTGGTATACAACTATCTAAGTACGTATTGTAGTTAGGACACTTTTAAATTTCATTTTGTATGGGACCGTGTATCTAGTTTTCTATAGTTGATCGAAGCGGTGTCAGTAGGAATAAATGAGGAGGAAAAAATTATTTTTTTGCAACATTTCTTTTTAGAATAAGAATAACTTTATTTTCCAAATATTAAAATACAAATTACATAGTTTTTCTGTATCCCGTGATAGTTTTTAAATTGTGTTACAGGATACAGTGTCTTCCCATATAGACGCATATACATGTTAAGAGTGCTTAGTAGTATTTTAACACCTAAGTGATAATATTAAGTATAAAAATTTAAATACAATGGTTATTTTGTATGCGTGTGTGTGTGTGTATACACGGTGAATTTTTGTTCGTTTTAAAGCCAAAGCGAGGTGATTCGCCTTAAAAAGTACTATCGATTTCAGAAAACAAAATCTAAAAAAACTGTAAAATTAAGAAAATTAAAAGTGATAAATTTATTTTCGTAAAATCGAGAAAACATTAGTAGGGCCGCTCTGCTCCTACGTCTACACGCGAGTGAGCGAGCGAGCGAGAGTGACGGCCGCGAGTCGTTGACCCCTCCTGCAGAGTAGGTATCGTAGATTCCAATTTTCCCTTCATACTTTAATGGGCTTAGGATCATAATCAATGCCGCTTCTTGCGGCGGCATTTTGTCGGTGGCTATGCACTTAAGTTCGATTCGGCTGACGAAAAATGCGTTACTACTGGTTCTCATATTTTCGAGTTAATGTCGATATTTTTTGAAAACTTTATTTTTTTATGTCATTAGATTTCTTTTAAACTTTGGTAATCGATAGTCCTACTTAAGGCGAATCGACTCGCTTCGGCTTTAAAACGAACAAAAATTCACCGTGTATATATAAAGGAGTGTATGTAAATATAGATGTGTTGTGAGTTGTGATTGTACGATTGCTACAAAATCCGCACAAAAAGACCTTCAATAGATTCATAATTCATGGTAAGCAGTATTTTGACGAAGAATTTTTTGAATTGCTGATTTTCAAGTTTCATTGTTCTACTAATGTCTGGTATAATCTTGTTATAGAGCATAGGGGCACAGAACTCATAGAATCTTTTAACGTGTTAGAGCATAAATTTTGTAAAACGCAGAAACACGGATGTGACAAATTATGTTGAAGAGTACTAGTACCAAATTTCAAGTCAATTGGACGATGTTATTTTTTTTCCATACAAAAATTTTGATTTAATTTTCATGCTTCTGACGATCTAGCTTAATTTTTGTATTTGAAACGATATAAAAAACCAAAAGTTACGAGTCTGATAAAGTTCACGTACACATTTGGGCACTGATTAAAAAAATCTGATTCATAAAGTTAACGTACAAAAAATTTGGGCACTGATTAAAAAATCAGCTTGTACTTACGAGGGCAGTTTGGCAACTCAATGACTTTAAGGTTGAATAAAAACTTTTTAATATTATTTTTTGTCTCATATTTGGAAACTCACTACAAAGCGCATGCCGTTCTATTTTAAAATTTGGCGCGAAAACAAGCTTTTTAGAAACAAAAAAGTTAGGCGACTTCTAAGTATTCTTTGAAAATGGAGAAAAGCGAGTTTTGAGTGCTAATTAAACACTATTTTTTATGTGGTAAAACTATTAAGCAGACCGAAGACAAATTGAAAAAGTATTATGGTGATTCTGCGCCTTCGCATTGGTGGGTACATAATATAAGTGGTTCACTGAATTTCGTTGTGGACGTACTACCACTAATGACGCGGAGCGCCCAGGACGGCCGATTGAGGCCACTACGGAGGGCATGGTTAATAAAAATACATGATATTATTTTGGCAGACCGTCAAGTGAAGATACGCGAAATAAGAGATGCTGTGTACATCTCGACTGAACGATTTTTTTTATATTTTGCATGATATTCTAGGCATGAAAAAGCTTTCTGCAAGATGGGTGCCGCGTTTACTAATAGTTGAGTCGACCTGGAGACATATTTTTGAAACGATAGAATTCCAATTCGTATACGAATTGGCAAGATTCGCGTGAGAATCTCATACAAATCTTGTTAATTCGTAAGCGAATTGGAATTCTATTGTTTCAAAAATCAGGCCCCAGAAACGAAATCGTGTAACAGCTTCTGAGGAATGCCTAGCCATGTATAATCGCAATCCGAGTGAGTTTATGCGTCGGTACATAACAGTTGACGAAACGTGGATCCATCATTATACACCAGAGACTAAGCAACAGTCGAAGCAATGGACTTCTACCGGGGAACGTGCCCCAAAGAAGGCAAAAACTGTTTGCTCGGCTGGTAAAGTGATGGCCACAGTCTTTAAGGACAGGCAAGGGGTTATTTAAATCGATTTTTTGGATAAAGGCAAGACAATAACCGGAGCTTACTATGCTGCATTGTTAGAAAGATTCAATAAAAAGTTGATCAAGAAACGACCGCATCTAGCAAAGAAAAAAAAATGTCATCTGGATAATGCACCGGCCCACTTGTCTGCAATCGCGACATCAAAAATTGTCGAATTAGGATACAAATTATTGCCACACCCTCCGTATCCGCCAGATTTAGCCCCCTGTGACTTTTTCCTCTTCCCAAACATGAAGAAATGGCTTGGCGGGCAAAGATTTTTGTCAAACGAACAGGTGGTAGTCGAAACTGAGGCCTATTTTTCAGGGTTTGACAAAAAAAATTTTTTGATGGGTTGAAGAGGTTGAAACATCGCTGGACTAAGTGCGTAGAGTTGAAAGAAGATTATGTAGAAAAATATATAAAAATATATGTAAAAAGAGTGTTTCTTCTTTCCAAAGTCATGGACTTATCAAACCGCCCTCGTATGTATAACACTTTAAACTTTAGCGGCCTGTTATAGTATTTAATTATGCTATTAATGCTATTATACTTAGATACCTACTAAAACCTCATTTGAAACATTGCAACCGGCTGATGTAACCTGTATTTTTTTCGAGGTTATCCCGTGATTTAGCTGAGTAGTAGCTAAATAAAAACAATAAAAGAAAACATGAGACACCTGCGACATCTTTCAATACCGCGTAGAACTAAAAAAACGCATATTTAGGGTAACTGAATAGATATTTATGGCAAACTTTTAAATATTTTTGTCAATTGGCAACTCTACCTGAAAGTGTCATGTCGGAAGAAAGAAATTAAAACAATTGAAGGAAAGTTTGATGGACAAAAACGAGTAAATACATGCACGTTAAACGATTTAGAATTGTTTATTTTGCGAATAAATTAACGGGAAACACTTTTACCACGCGTAAGTTGAATTATACACAAATAATTCGGAAATAAACATGATTTTATCAGTGCATAGAAGGAGTAAAATATCAGAAAAGGATGTCAAATTGTAAAGTGGCGCTGATGTTTATGAACCTTATCACAAGTGGGAAAGAGAGATCCCTGTGTTTTTATCTGTCATTTATGTGGTTACAATCTTAATTTTTTTGGAGTAAAATGTATCGTGAACATAAGCCTGTGTTCGAGAAATTGTAAAGAGCCATTTAACATTACCATACTGAGCAAACAGTTTGACAAAAACAAAGAGTAATAAATTAGGTGTATTTAGCATTTGACCACTATTGAGTCATTAGCTGGTTCAAATCTAATGTAAATGTTTATTTCAGATACCTGAACAGTAACAATGAGGTGTTCTTATTACTGCAAATGAGCCTGAAGTAAAGATTAACACTAGCTATTTAGTACTGTTGGACACGAGTCAGCAGCCGCTATGATGAAGAGTACAATACCGAAGGACAAACCGGGCAAGATGCGGATCCGTGCCTTTCCTGTGAGTATATTTTACATAATAATTTTAAATAAACTCATCTGCAGCATGTTCATCTCGGCTAAGTTTATTAAAAAACGATTTAACATAATAATTATAGAATGGACTGAACAGATATGTCTATTGTACATAAACTCAAACCAATGTTCATTTGAGTCCATTAAAAGTGAAACTCACTTTATTCATTTATCCTTTCATCAAAGAGAATACCAAGAAAGTGATAGAAGAGTAAAAAGAAATTTCCTTTGATTTTCTGTTTGGTTTTTGTTTTTGACCTGATTATTTCTATGTTTTCTTTAACTTGAGATTGCCAGAAAGGTTGTTTAAGGCGACTACAGCACCTAAATTATGATTTTATGATGCGTAGATAAGCGTGACGCACTGCATTAAATCGAAGAAAAAATACTACCGTAATATACAGGACATAAACTAGATAAGTAGTTTGCTGAAAACATGATACAGCACTTTTGGTTCGATAGAAAAAGTTCACGAAGCCACCTCTAAATACCCAATATTATGTATCTTTTAAGCTGTAAAAACGATAGAAAAATGCACACAGGAACTTGAATTTGCGATCAAAATGTTCGTGATTGAACACTCTCGATAAGTAGTTAACACATTTTTCGATTTAAGCTGTTACCTTTCCATAAATCTCATTTTTCTAACTTTCGAACATGTTTTTACGCACGCACGCTTTCATAGTCTGTAAACTTCGTGTATCGAGTGTGAGATGGCACTATTCCTACGTGTGCTGTCTTTATCGGGTGCTGTAATCGCCTGCATAAAGACAACCTATTGCCATTAATTAAGAAGTGATGAAGATTTTCTATACTTTGTCATTATTGTCATTGTATAGTACAGTCAATGACCTGTGAAATGGCTAAGTTCTAATTTGAGCTTTATCACTGTAGCAGTACAAGAAACTGGGGTGAATAGATACTTGATTGTAAGACCAGAATGAACGAAGTAGTATTACCTATTATATTAATTACTTATAATGTTAGAAAAGCATTTACTATTCAGAAGCGTGCCATCAAGACCATTTTACACATTCCACCGTGGGAATCTTGCAGGGAGTTCTTTATTAAATTTGGAGTCTGAACCGTCCCATCACTTTAATTCTGGCCTGAAACGGTACTGAGAATTCACTACAACTACATACATAATGATAGTACTAAAGTAAAAGTAATGTTGATAGTCAGTTAATGGTAATACATAATTGTAAATAATTTAAACACAATTTAATTTGCATTGAAAATATCTACTGACTACCAACCATAGGTATGTTTTGACTTTTTTAAAACATACTTAATTCTACCATGCCGACTTTTGATTTTTTTTGTTCATTGATTTCAACAAAAATTATTTTATATTTGTTAGGCATCTTCAAACTTAGCCCTTCGATTGGGTCTTTGTGCTATTAAGTTATAGTACTTATTGATACCTATGTAGAAGTCGGAGCCAAGAGTAAAAGAATAACACGAAGCTGGTTAGAAGATTACTCAAAGAACACTGGTTTATTCGGAAAATTGACTGGCTTATTTACTAATGTAGGAGCTTTGATAGAACGAGATACATAGTATGACACCTGATTTTTTAGTCTGTTATTTGACCTAAAGACATGGGTTTGTATTAAAATGCATCTCTCTGCCTCCCATCGGCTTTTACCCTATTATTTGATATTTATACATGCGTCATAGAATGTTCAGAAGAATAACACGTTGAGTTTTTATATATTTAATAAAAACGCAACATAAATATTCACAACAAAATTAAGCAATTTTTTAATAAATATAATTTTGAGCAGTTTTAAAGATTACTATAATTTTTTTAAATAGAAATTAACTAAGATGGGCAAGTTCTAACTCAAAAATTGGAGAAACAAATGAAAATTGTGAAGCAAGTTTTTTATCGATTGTATCTTCATTTTGAATCACAAATGATGGCTGTTCCGAAAATATTATTTCATCTAGTTTTAAACATAATCTAGTTTCATTTAAACTAATATGTTCGAGAATATTTAAACGTGGTCAAAACGAGGGGAGGCCTTTGCCCAGCTGTGGGATAGATCAGGCTAACAAAAAAAAATACATGTGTATGACCGATAATTTAGGTATGAGTAGATGCATACGTTTTTTAATGAAAAATCAAACCTGCATGTTTCTTTTTTTGGCAGTGTTTTTCGGATGAGGTTATTGAGTGCGCCCTTAAACATTGTCATTCGTCTACCCCGAAACATGAGTCACGAAAGATGAGGGAGGAATGTTGTAGGATTATTATAAAAAGCCTTGTTCTTTCACTATAGACAATAGTTATCCAAAAAATTAAATTAAAAATTTAAAAAACCACCCCCGCAAAAAAGTAAAGCGGACATTTAAAAAGTAAAAAATAATACCTTTCGTTGAACCATCAAATTCATTTCAGAAATACCTATATATATTTTAATTATCGAAATCGATGGATGGCACGATAGGGTTCGCTCATTAAAATGGCGCTATAATGTCGCGTCGGGGTACCGCTTTAGTGAATCAGACCCTTCATTTGATTGACTATTCACTGATTCACTAAAGCGGTACCCCGACGACGCGACATTATAGCGCCATTTTAATGAGCAAACCCTATCGTGCCATCCATCGATTTCGATAATTAAAATATATATAGGTATTTCTGAAATGAATTTGATGGCTCAACGAAAGGTATTATTTTTTACTTTTTAAGTGTCCGCTTTACTTTTTTGCGGGGGGGGTTTTTTAAATTTTTAATTTAATTTTTATTTCAAAATTTTTAAATTATTTTCAAAATAATTAAGAGTGTACTAGTGTGCTGGATATCCTGGCCGCAGCATCAGCTCACCGTGTTGCCACCATTGCATTGTATGGGATCATTCAACAATTACGTAATCACCGGAAGGGGGGGGGTCGGGTGCTTGTATATACATCGGATTATTTGGGGGGGGGGGGAAGAAGCCATGATTACGTCATCATTTTATAACTTTAATTAACGTATAGCGAAATGAATAAATAAATTATATTTAAATATTTACGTCCAATTTTGAAGTCTATTACTGGTAACACTAACTATTAGATAGATGGAACGGGATTTCCCCTGCTATAGACAAACTGTGGAACAGTGTGACCAGATTTAGTTTTTTTATACTTTTTCGGCATATTTTATCGACTTTTCCAAGCATCGGTATTGTTATAGGTCTATTGGAGGAAGTAAGTATTTTAGGTAAAAAGACCCATAGAAACATAACATAGGAGTCAGTGCTAATACAGCAAAAGTTTTAAACACGGACGGATTACGTAATCAAGGCGAGGGGGGGGGTTAAAAACAAAATATTACGCTGTGATTACATAGGGGGGGGGGGGGGTTAAAAAAACGACCAAAAATGATCACGTAATTGTTGAACGGTCCCTATGCAGAATCAAATACTGATCAAAACGAGTCCAAACACGACATATCTGCTATTATTTTTTCAAGGATGTGCTAGTGTTCTGGATATCCTGGCCGCAGCATCAGCTCACCGTGTTGCCACCATTGCATTGTATGCAGAATCAAATACTGATCAAAACGAGTCCAAACACGACATATCTGCTATTATTTTTTCAAGGATGTGCTAGTGTTCTGGATATCCTGGCCGCAGCATCAGCTCACCGTGTTGCCACCATTGCATTGTATGCAGAATCAAATACTGAACAAAACGAGTCCAAACACGACATATCTGCTATTATTTTTTTAAGAGTGTGCTAGTGTTCTGGATATCCTGGCTGCAGCATCAGACCAAGAGTTCCATAATCCTGCATAGTTATTAAGCATACATGAGTGTTTCAAGTTTTAGGTCACATGTATGTTTGAAAGTAAAGTAAATACACATTAAGAGTCTAAGAACCCTACCGCAGCTAACAAAAGAGCTGATGACCTTGAAACGGCTGAACCGATTTTGATAAAACGTATCTAAGAACCATCGCCAAAAAACCTGCTTGTAAATAAAAAAAAACTCATCCAAATCGGTTCACCCGTTTGAGAGCTACGGTGCCACAGACAGACACACAGACACACACACACACACACACACACACACACACACACACACACACACACACACACATAGCGGTCAAACTTATAACACCCCTCTTTTTGCGTCGGGGGTTAAAAATAGCTTCTAGTTAAACTATCCAGAACTTTATCGGCTGATGGTAATAAAGAGATATTGGTAATGAAATTGTTGTGTAATATTGAATGGGACTTCCAATCTAACGTCCCAAACAAGCCAGATTTCGAAATGCTTCAAAACATCGACTACATACATACGCTACGGAAGATCACCTCTTATGCTTTGAAGTGTAGATACAAGAAAGCTTTGGACTCTACAATCAGTGCCAAACCAACTGGAAAATAGTCGATTTAGGAGTACGTGACTCATTTTCGTATTGCCGACAATATTGTGGCAATGAAAGAGACCTTGCCGAACTTGGGTGTTCGACAACCAAGTTCTGCAAGGTCTCTTTTATTCGAAAAACAGTGGAAAAAGAACATCTTCTCTTTTTGTCCAAGAGTCTTTGTCGCCAGTCACGTGACTGCTAACAGTAGGTACCACGCGTCACGTAGGCTTAATTCAAAGGGTAATGAGAAATGTTCTATGATCAGCCGAGCAGATAAAACGACTGAATCGGAATATGGACTTTTGGAATGAAAAGTTTTCCGTCATGTTGCGTACACATGACGAAATTTACGTTTTTCGTGTAAATAGAGCGCAGTTACTGGAAAGACGAAATAAATAGTTCCCCTTTAGTTTATGAAATGAAGACCATTGTCAGTGTGCACGCTGGCTTGATGTTAAGGTGGCGTAGACATGCCTGTACTCGAAAAAAGTTTATACTACAGCAAAGAAGTTTATTCCAAAAAACTGTATGAATAGCTCGCCAAAACTAGATCAATTAGTGTCAGGTCAGAAAAGGACAAGGTAGTGGTAGTTCCAAAAGTTGAACATTGCCTAGTAAAGTGCCCTCGATTTTAGGTGCCGCTAGGGTAGCAGGCAGGAATAAAGGTCCTTTTGTTCAGTTTTTTTGCTAATAACTCGAAATCAGTTTACCCTAGCTACAATACTCCTAGGTATGAACCAAAGCCTATTAAATTCTCCACAACTTTGTCATACTATAAATTTCTAAAAATTACATTGTTTTTAAGTTATACCCTTGTCAACATATGTAAAATTTGCGTTACAAAAAAAAGTTTAAGGCGACTACAGCACCCGATAAAGGCAGCACACATAGGAATAGTGCCATCTCCGTCTCTCAACAGGCCTGGGCCGGCAGTGCGAACAGTGTCGATACACGAAGTTTACGGACTATGAAAGCGTGCGTGCGTAAAAACATGTTCGAAAGTTAGAAAAATGAGATTTATGGAAAGGTAACAGCTTAAATCGAAAAATGCGTTTACTACTTATCGAGAGTGTTCAATCACGAACATTTTGATAGCAAATTCAAGTTCTTGTGTGCATTTTACTATCGTTTTTACAGCTTAAAAGATACACACTATTGGTATTTAGAGGTGACTTTGTGAGCTTTTTCTATCGAACCAAAAGTGCTGAATCATGATTTCAGTAAACTACTTACCTAGTTTATGTCCAGTATTTGTTTTCTTCGATTTAATGCAATGTGTCATGCTTATCTACGCATCATAAAATCGTAATTTAGGTGCTGTAGTCGCCTTAACACGAAGTCTTCCAAAATACTTGACGTATAAATATGAAATTTATTAGGTAGGGGGGCGTCGATTTTTCGACCCCCCCACCCCCTCTGGTGAGATGTCGTGAGATTTGGCTCGACACCCCCTCTCCCCCTTTTATCTCACGTGAGTTTTATGAAAATGCTTAGTTTTAGTGTAAATACGTTAATTGGTAATTTATTTAGAAAACTTACATAATTTGCCTAATTATTTTTTAACTTTTAATAATCGAACAAAATAAACAGCTATGATTTACCAATTTAAATTTGAAAAAAAAAAGATTGTTCTAATTCAGTCCACGGGAACTCGAGTGGCTACTGGAAGAACATGGTTTAGTTGTTTTAACTTAGCTTTCCCACAATTTAACACTTTCTTTTGGGGGAAAATATTACGTGATATTTTTAGAGACCCCCCCCCCTCTCCCCCACGTGAGATTGAGTGAGATCCGGCCCGACGCCCTCCCCCCCCCAAAACGCCTCACGTAATTAATGGACGCCCCCTAGGTAGTCCTTAGCTAGGAAATATCTATCAAAAACGTGTTTTCCAAAATTACCAAGGGAACACGAGAAAATCTATAAAATATAGAAGCGAAAGACTACTCACTTATGAAACACGATATTTCAAAAACTAATTGATATATTAAGCTAAAATTTATCAGGCAGGTAGATTGTAGTTAAAAGACGTCCGCTAAAAAAATATTTGTCGAAATTCTTATGGGAACCAGAGAAATTAAGTTAGAAACATAAAAGTGAACAACAGCAAAAATTCCTAAAGCGATATCACGAAAACTACTGAACTAGTAAAGATGAGATTTAGCTGGTAGGTAGTTTGTAATAAGGAGACGACAGTCTGATAACTGGTTTTGCGACAAGGTCGAACTAGGGGGTGTTAAGGTCATTAAATGATTTGTTCGTCATTAGTCAACTTAGCAAAAAGTCAACATTTTTTTTATCAGTACTCTTCGCATACAGTCCACTTTGTAAACGGTCCACTTAGCAAACGGTCCACTTCTTAAATGGTCTACTTCTTAAACGGTCTATTTCTTAAATGGTCAACTTTGCATACGGTCCACATCGCAAACTGTCAACTTCAAAATCAAAAGAAAAGCAAAGACGAATAAAAGGTTCGAACGACTTAATCTCAGAAACTACCAATGGGATTCCATACGAGAGCCCAATTATCCAGGCTTATTATAGGCTTTAATAACCGAAGCGAAGGGGGCTGCTAGTAATAAATAATTTTTGTAGTCTAGGTAGAGAAACTTTAATTACCAGACGTAAGGTTCTAAATATTAATTGATACGTTTAAAGGTTATTAAGAACAATAATTGTCATTTTTATTAATTTATTCGTATTAAACTTAAACTCAAACTTAAAGTTAAAAGAGCTGTCTCTAGCCTTATAGAAATTACACTACATTTAATTTTTCTTTATTTTTGTAATTGATCAAAATTTATATCTCGCTTCCTTCTTCTTCTCAATATTTTGTTAATATTTTTTTAATCAATTTTCTGCATTGATATTTTGCTTCCTTCATCGCAATTTGAATAAACTAAAACAATGTTGGCTTTGGTGGATTTCTAATGGAAACCACAAAACCAATTTGTATATTGTCCGATTGCTAAGTTGACCATTTGCTACGTGAACCGACCGCGAAAGTGACCGATCAAGAAGTTGACCGATCGCGAAGTTGACAGATCATATTTTAGTGGACTTATTGATAAGTTGACTAATGACGAACAAATCCATTAAATAGCAGTAATAGCCCAGTTGGTAATGAGCCAGACTTGTAATCGGAAGGTCGCGGGTTCAAATCCTGGTGCGGGCCTGTACCACTAAATTCATCTTTTCGGATTTATGTACAGATTTCTAATTATTACATGCTTAACGATGTAGGAAAACATCGTGATGAAACTCATTTTCGATAGACGAGCGGTCCGATAGACCCGCATTAGGCCAGCGTGGTGGACTCTGGCCTGAATCCCCTTCGTGTTTCGAAGGGAATCCCGTGCCCCTCGGCGGGGACGTGTATGGGCTGGTAAAAAAAATGTCATTAAAAGTGTATATGAAACTTCTTAAAAACCGTGACAATTTTGCTGAAATATTACAGGTGATAGTTTATAAGTACAAGTAAGATAACTGAAAAGAAAATTACCAAAATTCCCATAGGAACAAAAGTTAACAAAATTTTAGCTTTCATCTATCTTTTTAGATTGCTCTATTACCGTGGGAATTTTTTGGGAATTCCTTTCTGTGATGATGTGATAATCGATTTTGCAGTGTTTAAAACTTGTTACCCCGAGGCTCCAGTTTTTTTTTTCACGTTTCCCTTGGGAATTTCTCTCTTTCAAAGGTACCTTTGTTTCTTGAGGAATGCTTGTGCAGAATTTTAAACATCTTGCTGTAAAACTTTCGGTTATAAATTTTACACATTTTCTTGGCATTTTCATTTTCCCGTGGGAATTTTAAAGTAGATGTCTCCTACTTACAGTTATCTGCCTACTAAATTTAAGCGTTATAAGTCAAGTAGTTTTTGAGATTTTGTGTATAATTAGTGACTGAACTTTCGCTTTTATATTTTCTTAGATTTTTCTGGATTTCGGGAAATTCTTTCTTGACGGCCATTTACTAACTACAGACTACCTATTTGCCAAATTTTCTCTTCATTAGTCAAGAGTTTTGATGATTTCTTGGTAAAAGTTCGTTTTTATGTAACATAAATATAACGCAAATTTACAAACTTTGGATATGGCATAACATGAAAAATTTGCATTTTATAGACATTGTTTGTATGACAAAGTTGTGAGTTTAATGAACTGTAATTAATACCTGGAAGTGGAGTCCCTAAAATTTACTGTTTTCAAGTTATGAGCAAAAAACTGAAAAAAGGGACCTGTATTCCTCCCTGCTACCCCCTAGTACTAGCGGCACCTAAAATCGATGGGACTTTACTAGACTATGATCAGACCCCCTACATAATCCTGAAACTTTTGGAATTACACGATATATTTCCTCAATTTTTCGCGGGCTAGTACAAATGGAGCTCATTCTGTGCAAAGTTTCTTAACGATGGCTAATCAACTAAGGGAGATATGAAACAAGTCTTTAATTTCAAATAGCTTGACGCTGGCTCGTTTCACATCTCCGTTAGTTGATAACCCATCATCATGAAATTTCGCAACGCAGGACAGAATCTATGCTACCTTTACGGACACCGGGTTAGGACAGAAAAGGAATATGAACCACTTGTCGGAAGGCGTAACGTATCATTGATTTTTCCACATGGGCAAACCAAGATATTAATTCCTCTCATCCTTCAATATTAATTTCTTCCAACCTTTACGTTATATTAACTTGAAATTTTCGCATTTTATTAAATTTAATGAGATTTTATTGTTTTCTGTAATGTCCTCCTTCTGAAACAACAAATTAATTTAATCTGGCAATTCTTGTTTTATACTTTTTTTGACAAATTGATTCAAAAATAGAAACAAAGTCAATCAGTTTGGAACAAAATTTCAGTAGTCAATATGTCATAGTTATATTTGACAAGAGCGAAATCAAATCAAAAGCCAAATAATACTTGCATTTTTTTATAATTGATATTTGATGTTTTGCTACTACGCTTTTCATTTTATACAATGCATGTTTAGTTTTCAAGACAGTTAGAATCCATGATGACGCGAAAATTTCAAGTGTGGAACTACTCTGAACCCTACTATCAAATGTATCCAGACACATGGGTATGCACCTATGCATTTTTAAAGACCAATAATTACACTGGATAGTTTTATCTCAGCCATGCACAACTTATATGAGCGCTGTATACCATTACTTTTGAGTAATATCAATTCGCCCATAAAGCCATATTCATTATGATGAGTAAATAAAATTGGAGATTTGAAAGCATTCGGTAATATTGGACTTTTGCCTACTAATTAAAGGCTACGATCCGATCACTAATATTGCAAACTTACAATTTCTTGTAAATGTTTTGAATAATATAAACAAGAATACAAATCTAAAAAAATGTTGGTCAAAAGGTCGTGTTAGGTTTTAGGCCACTACTTGGCGGACATGACGATGACTGTTTAGTACTTAATGATTGTTGTGATAATGTGAGCATATTTTCAGTTATTTCAGCTAGTCCAGGCACGTCTTGTAATTCAGGTTCTTAGTATCGAATAAATAAATTGTTTTTTTTTGTTTTAAGAACCTGCCCTTCTCTAAGAAAAAAATAATTTGAAAAAAATAATTCCCTTTTTATTCCAGATGACTATGGATGAGAAGTATGTGGAGAGCATATGGAGCTTGCTAAAGAATGCAATACAGGAAATACAGAAGAAAAACAATTCGGGGCTCTCTTTTGAAGAATTGTATCGCAATGCCTATACCATGGTCCTTCACAAACATGGCGAAAGGCTGTATACTGGTTTGAAGGAAGTGGTAACCCATCACCTTGAAACCAAGGTAAGAGAAGCGCCTAAGTCTTCCCGTCGCGCGCTTGTTTACGCAGCGTGCGACACAAATCCTGCACACATGGGTGTGCAAAAATCGCGTGAGGGTTTAATGTATCTCTTTTTTTTTTTGGCTTCCGACTCAAGATCACGCCATCTGTTTCCATCTTGGACTATGTGCTACAGATAACCAATCAAAACAATTCTTTATCATCAGGCAACTTGGCCCATCGATAAACACTTTACAAACTAACATAACATGTAAATTATTATCTAATCGTAACTTAAAAATACGAGCTACGCAGGGACTTTTGTTCGTGCTCGCTTAGCTGTTGCTTCTGAATAATCGTATCAACTGCATTCATTAGTTTCTTTAAATATGCGCTTGTAACTCTATGGCGCTTACTGTTTGTAAAATCGTTTGTCTCAAATTTGGGCCATTCGGCGATATATATAGAAAGTGATGACAGGGTTAGTCAAATTGGTTACTTGAGAGTAAAGAAAGAAAAAGCCTTCGACGTTGGGCCGAAAGCAAAACAATAAATTATAAGTTCATTAGTAAAACTACAATAAAACTTACACATGTGTAGTATTGTAAGACAGGCTGGTTTCCGCAAGTTTAACGTTAACATGCGCCTGTTTATCGTGATTGGTTGTTTTGGAAGGCTGTCTAGTCTAGCCAGCCCAGCTCCTCCAGGAACTGTAGAAGTCCCTGAGGGTCTTCCACCACTTCCGAGAGCGACTCGAGTGTACCCAGGGGTTTTCCCGGTAGCTGGCCAACTCCTTTCAGTCTAGAACGAAGTGGGCGGCTGTCTCTTCTCCATGCACGCTCTGCATAGAAGACTATCGGCGATCCCTAGAGTGTATAGGTGTTTGTAAACCATACCACACTGTGTTGTACAAGGTTATAAACGATCTGTTTTCTTTTATTTTTAGGTGAGAGAAGACGTCCTCCACTCTCTCCATAATGGATTCCTGCAAACTTTAAACAACGCTTGGACTGACCATCAAACCAGCATGGTTATGATTCGAGACATATTAATGTATATGGACAGGGTATATGTACAGCAAAATGAAGTGGACAATGTGTACAATCTCGGACTTATTATATTTAGAGATCAGGTAAGAGAAACTTTCTAAGTAGTATAACCAGACCCAGGTTATGCGATTGTTATTTACCGCAAGTTTAATACTTGCTATTCTATTTTATTCTTCTTCTATTTCTTTCTTTTTTATTCTACTTCTTCATATTGCGAGCAACATAAATCTATCCCTTTCTAACATAGCGTCTGCCAATGATTGCTCTTAGCACTTAAATCGTTTAGAAAAACAACTGCCTAAGCAATGGAGATAGCGCGATGTGCAGTGCTTCTATTTTATTGTGGTTCGGCCGTATTTCGAATAAGTCGGTTGATTTTCAAAAGACAAGAACGAGTTACGAGACAGACAGTGCTTGTCGAGAGACATTAGAAAAATATAAGCAATATCTGAAATATGTAATTTCCTTACAAATAAAATTATTCAAACAATAAAATCGATAAGGAAAGAAGGAAGTCTCGCTTTCGAAAGTCCGTGCGGCTTGGGCTCTTAACTGTAAACTATATTCCGACTTTGATTATACTATTGCTACTATTACATGACTGAGTCGAGTCGCCACATAAGCTTTCCTATGGAACTTTTTAATGTGTGTGTATATTATCCTTTTCTGTATAGTGATATAATTTGTTAAGGTTGTCCGTTACGGCTGCATACGCGACCACCTACGACAAACCCTGCTCGAGCTGGTGGCTCGCGAGCGACGCGGAGAGGTTGTCGACCGCCTCGCCATCCGCAACGCCTGCCAAATGCTCATGGTGCTTGGCATCAACTCGCGCGCAGTCTACGAGGAAGACTTTGAGAAGCCTTTCTTACATCAGTCTGCTGAGTTTTATAAGGTATTTACAAGGCCCTTCTTTTCACGTCGTGGTATGAATACAGAAGAAACTAGCGAATGTTACACTAGAATGCAACAGCATTAAAGCAAAACGGACACAGATCCTGCATAACCCAGGACTAAATAAATAAATTATTTTTTTTATATCCTGAACTAAATAAATAAATAAATACCTGCCAGAACATTAAAGAACGTCAAAGGGTCTTGCGTACTTATGGAAGGGTATTGACTGGTTGGAATAGCTAGCCCAAAACCTACGAGTATCATGCACGATAACTCAATCGAGAAGGTAAGTGCGGAAAACGCCTAACAAACCTAACATAATAAGATTTCTTTAACTTAGCTAAAAATAAGTTTACAAGAATTTTACTCGGACTCTTATAGCGTTGGCATTTCAGATAGCCGCAAATAAAATCAGAGATGTAATGATATCCGACGCTCCCAAATTACGGTCGCTTAAAGTTTGTTCGCTCAATTAGTGTGCATGGGTAGCTGTCAGCTGTCATCTCGAAATGTATGGCGGTACAGGGAGCAAGAAAACTGGAATGGTAATTCATATCTTCTATCTCTTTCTACTAGTTATAATACGAAAATAATAATATTTTGTGGTCTCTGTAAATATTTACATGGATTAGTATTGGTTTTTTTTGAAAGAAAAATATTCGTACCTATTTGAAAATAAAATTACTTAACTGTAAATAAATTATTGTATGTGTTCATTGACACTATCGTTAACATTTACAAAATAATAATAACGTATATTTTCAAAAAGAAGTACTTAAGGAAGTTAGTTCTGCTAACTTATAAATTACAAAGGAGGGTTCAGATAATTCGTCCTGTAGGTATTACTTGCATTACAAATACCCAGTTGCAGTAACGGTCATTAGAATAAAAGCTTTTCGGTCATTATGTGATATTCATAGATTAATTTATTTATAGATAGATATGAGTTTCGACATTTATTATTTGAATTTCTTTCAAATACTGACATTGGCAAAATCACTATGCGGAGGCCATATTTAAAAGAATAGGCATAAGTTCAATAATAAATTTTGCTATTTTATTTATTGGAGTTGAGAAAGGGCATTATTAATTATAGTTGAGAATGTTGGAGGAGACTGGCAATGACACTGCGAATAATGACAACAGCGGTGGTACGTCTCAAGACGATAACGCTCCAATTAAAAAAAGGAAGACGCTTTGTAAAAACTGCAAAGAAATAATTTTGAATGTTCATCAATACTGCGTCAACACAATGCCGCCTGATAATGATAAAGAGATGGAATTTAAAAATTATCCAATTATTGGGACAGTTTCGAAAATGGTTAATGTGCATGTCGCCAAAATTATAAAATCAGGACCAGTTTCTCCCTTAAAGAGAGGAAGTCAGACGAAAAAATTCTCAAAGATAGATGATTTTGAATGCGATTTAGTTCGACGCACAGTATATAGATTCTATACAGATAAGGAACTTCCAACACTCGATATGATATTGCAAGATTTAAAGACAAATACGGACTTCCCATATCAACGTACTACGTTGTATGAGCTTTTACGTAAACTTGGATTCAACTATAAAAAAGTGAATAAACGCAGTGTGTTGCTTGAGACGCCGCGATTCCAAGTCTGGCGTTATAAATATATAACAAAGCTCAGAGAAGCACGTCAAGAGGGGCGAAATATAATCTACCTGGACGAAACGTGGTATGACACACATGATACCGTCAAAAAAAGTTGGACTGATTGTAGTTGTCACTGCATTTCAGATTTGCCTTCCACTCGTGGGAAACGCATTATCATATTGCATGCTGGATCCAAAGACGGTTGGGTCGAAAATGGACTGCTTCTATCTGCGAAACAGATTAGCGATGCGAGCGCTGATTACCACTGCGACATGAACTCAGTGCTCTTTGAAAAGTGGTTTCAGGAGCAATTATTGCCAAACATAACACCAAATAGCCTAATAGTAATGGATAACGCTCCTTACCACTCGCGACTATCCGTCAGAATTCCAAACACCACAACCAGAAAAGGGGAGATCCTTGATTTTATGAGACAGTACAAAATTTCCATTCCAGAGCCAACCCCAACCATTCCAGTGCTGCTGGATATTGTGAAAAAGGCGGGCATAGAAAAAAGATATGTCATTGATGAAATAGCAAAAATGAATGGTTGTGAGGTGGTGCGTCTTCCACCATACCACTGCATTTTTAATCCGATAGAACAAGTGTGGTCTAAAATTAAACATGACCTTAGAGCCAACAATTGCGACCCCAAAAACAGCAGTGCAGTATGTCAATTGATCAGGCAGGTCATGTTGAACGTAACATCTGACTTGTGGGGTAAATATATTGCCCACGCAATCAAAGAAGAGAATAAGTACTTTAATGTAGACCAGCATGTTGATGTTAACGGAGACACTTTCATAATAAACACACAAAGTGATACAGATGACTCTGATTCGGAATAGCTAGATTGATTTTTTATACTTATGCTACAAAAATAGCATATATGTTTAAGTTGTAAGATGGCTATTTAATTTTTATTTTTATTAAAAAATTTGCATTTGTGGACGAGTCACATTTAAGTTAAAGAATGGTCCCAATATACCGTGCGCCTGTACTGCACACTAATTGCCCGAACGAACTTTACAGAGTAGAGCACCTGAAATGGGCCAAAACGCTAGAACAGAGAAGTGTTTTTTTTTTTCAAATTTTTACCAGCTTATTTATGTCCCCATCAGAAGCACGGGCTTCCCTTAAAACCGTCGTATTACGTCAAAACCTGACCAACCCTGGTGTCAGAGTTTCAACCGCAAAATGGGCTTTCAAAAAAAATTTCAAATCGCTTAAAGAAACTATAATTAGTGTAAATTAAGCGAAGGGGATTAATGTATATTAATTATTTAATTTTTAGATGGAATCTCAGAAGTTTCTAGCAGAGAACAGTGCCGCGGTATACATCGCTCGCGTCGAAGTCCGGATTGGGGAGGAGGCAGAGCGCGCCCGGCATTACTTGGACGAAACTACCGAGCCGAGGGTCGTATCCGTACTTGAGCATGAACTCATCGAGCGGCACATGAAGACTATTGTCGAGGTGAGACTCATTGTCAGTAACATCGTCATCAATTCATCATGTTGTAATCCACAGATAGAGAGCGTGGGCGACACTATTTTGAGGAACCACTAAGCCTAAGATCGTGTGATTTTAACGTAACATCATAATATTAGTACAATACATTGCAATGCTAAGTGTAATGTGTTGTAATTCGATGCATCAATCCCATTACAATTTTATTTATCACGCACGCACGTCGCTGCGCCGGTGTAGTCTATTCTTTATATCCGGCTTTTTAGCAATGTCGCTGGGATATTGTCAAACCCCATAACACAATTTAATCAGTAAAACTATAATTGCTCGAAAGTTTGTCAACCGCCTCCATAAAATAAGATTTAGATAGGTTTGGTTAGGTTAGTATACAATAACACGGTAAAAAATTCCGCCAAAGTGTACTTAATCTGTGTCTGTCTATGACATCGTAGATTTCGAAGCATTTTTTTATTTTATTTGAAAGCTGACGTAATCGAGATGGCTCTAAGATACATTTGATCAACATTGGTTTAGCTGTTTAAATAAAAATAATTTATTTCTGACGGAGTTCATAAAGTGTTAGTAAAAAAAATATCGAGAAACAAATTTGGTATTGTGGAGCTCCATCCACCTTTTTAAAAGGGGGGAGTCTCACCTATCCGATAATACACTCAGGTTGGGTTAGAGTCATAAACTTAACATAAAACATTAAAACACTACCTACTTAATAGACCAAGATCCCAGGGCCGCCAGACCTTACTTATTTTCTTATTAACCAAAAGTATGGGAAAGAGTAGTGCTAATATGTACTATTAATTATAAATACCAGTTAGCTTCGACCGACGGCCAATTTTCCGCTACCAAGTCTTGAAGGTACTTCCAAAAATTGCTTACGTGTCTTTAACCTGGGTGTTATAAAAGTATTGTTATAGTTCCCTGAACATCATATACAGAAATCACGGCTCAGATTGTAGGTATAATCGCATAATTTACTTGCGAACTGTAAAGCGTCTGGCAGAAATTACAGCTGACGGAGAGTGTCTGCAGGCGGTATTGATTGATCATAAATTTTTATATTCAATGAATTGTATTCTATAAGGTATCAGCAGCCAGACTTCAAGACAAGTGAGTAATTTTTGGAAGTACCTTCAGAACCTGGTAGCTAAAAATTGGCCGTCGGACCAGGTTAGCTAGTATTCATACGTTATTAGTAAGTACTAGCACTACTATTTCCCACACATTTGGTTAATAAGAAAATAATTAGAGTCTGGCGGCCCTGGGATCTCCGTCTATAAACAATGTCTAAAACCGACATATGTCATTTGACATAAGCTGGTGTTAAATATTGTAATTTTTTTTGTGGTAAAGCCCTAAATGTCGGGGTTTATAAAAAAAATGGTTTATTATTTTGGAAACGCGAACTTTTCCGAAACAATAAGACGAGCACTGTATTATTAATTAGATGGAGAACTCCGGCGTGGTGCACATGTTGCTGCACACGCGCACGGGCGAGCTGGCGTGCGTGTACAAGCTGCTGGCGCGCGTGCCCGACGGCCTGCGCACCGTGGCCGACGCCGTGTCCGCGCACCTGCGCGAGCAGGGCCGCGCGCTCGTCACCGACACGCACCACAACACCAACGCCATCGCGTTCGTGCAGGTATCTAATAGCTACAGTACGCAAGGGACAGCCTAGTTAATACTAGTCTAAGATCCCGACTTAGAATCAACCTTCACCCTTCGAGTTTCTAATGAAATTTAAATCTTGATAATATTAATAAACAAAACTTGATTTGGTCGACATCTAACGACATCAAACAAAGGTTGGCATACTACATTTAAATACTGTATGAAGCTTTAGCAATTTATTATCACAATGTACGTGCTCATCCGCCGTGGTTGTATATTGCGTACGTGCCATACTTCAAAACAATAATCTTGTGCTAGCCTTTTTATAATTTGTGTAATATGTGATCCGACTCGTTTACTATTTTTTCCAGAATTTACTAGATTTGAAAGACAGATTCGACCACTTCCTGCATAATTCATTCAACAATGACAAGATCTTCAAGCACATGATTGCGTCAGACTTCGAATACTTTCTCAATCTTAACAACAAGTCTCCCGAGTTCCTTTCGCTCTTCATAGATGGCAAACTCAAGAAAGGCGAAAAAGGCGTAAGTAAAATTTTAAACCAGTATTTTATTATTATTATTTAAGGAGTTCGAAGGGTTGGGGTCAAGCGTAATTACGCAGGCCCCCGTGTCACTGCGACCTTGATAGATCTATTGTAAAAGTACCCATCTGTAATTGTCACAGTATATCCTGGAGTCCTATGCCAACCGCGAATCTGGCTATGTCCTTAGCGGGCACATCCTTGACGTCTTGGTAGGACAGTTTGTGGCCTCCAAGGTACCGATTCCTGCTGCAGTGCAGTGCGCTGCAGTCACAGGTTACATGAAGAGACGTTTCGTCGGCTTCATGACAGAATCTACATAACTTGGTCTCGGTGACGCAAGCTCTTCCAGCTAAAGAAGACTCAACTTCGAGCGGTTACGAGCGTAATAACAGGGCATGGTATGTTCAACAAACACCTATACACTCTAGGTATCACCGACAGTCCTTTATGCAGAGCATGCATGGAGGAGGAAGAGACGGCCGCCCACGTCGTGTTGCAAGGAGGTGGCCAACTACCGGGACAAACACCTGGGCACACCCGGGTCCCTCCCGGAGGTTGTGGAGGACCCTAAGGGACTTCTGCAATTTCTGGAGGAGCTAGGGTGGCTAGACTGACAGCCATCCTAATAAATAAAAGTCACGCAAAATAGGCGCATGTTGACGTCAAGTTGCGGAAACCAGCCCGTCTTACAATTACAATTACAATTGGTCTCGGTGAGGCCCATGTTGTGTAGGTGTTTGTTTAGTTTATTATGGCCAGTTAGAATCCTAGTAAGAATTCGAACGTAGCCTTTGTTCATTAAGCGTACTGTCTTTGACGATTTCTCATCGAAGCCCTTGATGAGTAATTTAGCCTGCACCTGTCCCGGGGTCTAAGCCCAAAGCTAAAGCTTTCGCTATGCCGCCAGTGTCTAAGTGCAAGCTTGATTGCGCACGAAGGAATGCCACACGGGTTCAGGTCCCATGGTTGCACTCTCTGCGCCGGCTTTAGCCAGGCAATCGGCCGCCTCATTACCCGCGATACCACTGTGGCCCGGCACCCATCCAAGGGTGACTTGGTTGTTTGTGCCAAGCCTGTTAAGTATCGTGATGCACTCTTTTATTAATTTGGAGTTAATTATGTTTGCCTTAAGGGCTACCAGAGCGGCCTGGCTATCGGAGAAGATGAAAATTCTCCTACCAGAGTACGCTCTCTCTATGTTTTCGTAAGCACAGCCGATGATTGCGAAAATCTCGGTTTGAAACACGGTGGAATATGGCCCAAGATTAGCAAATTTCTTGGCCATGGGGCGTATTTTATTATGTTCATGAGCATTTTTACACGTTCCCATAAGAGCGTTTAGCGGCTTATTATATTTCAAGCAATTTTTTAAATTATGGACATAAGCTAGTCTGTCAAAACCTTAAAAGATGGCTGACCGATTTTCATTTAAATAATTTTCATCAATCATGCCTTGTTTTGTCCACTTGCTGATAAAGTTTCAATTTATGCGAAGTTTTCTTTCAAATAACCGTAGGTTAAATCGCAAGATTATTAGATTGTTTAAAGAGACTTCAGTAAGTGTGCCCAGCAGGGTAATTCTATTAAAAACTGCTCCTGCACTGCAGCGCGACGTGTTAAATTGAGCAACTCGTTGACATTGAATAACCTATATTTCAGAATGACCAGGTTTTTTATGGGATAAATCCACTGACATAAAGTGTATGGACTGGCAGTCCTCTATAAATTACAGCATTTCTCTTTAGGACGCATTGAAAGCTTCGATCAACTATAGAAAACTAGATACACAGTCCCATACAAAATGAAATTTAAAAGTGTCCTAACTACAATACGTACTTAGATAGTTGTATACCACTTCATGTATTATGAAAAAGTTCTAAAGTGTCAAACATTTTAATCTAATTTAAACCTTAACGTAATATTATAAGGTCGAAAATAAAATCTGTTTAATTTGTAAAATACCACTTTGGGTTTTGAACAAAGGATAACGTAAGACAATTTGATGACACTGGCTGTCACGTAGAACATGGGAGGAGTGGAGTTGCCTTTGTTAATTTTAAAAATAAATTAGTTGGGTCGATTTCACATATAAAATCTTCGTACAAACTTTTTAACAAATTCAAAATGCTACGAAATGGTGTGGTTTTCTTTTTAACCCCTGATTGTGTTGTGTATGTATAGGAGCATCATAGCTCTTAAACTGATGATGTTAACGGTGCAGTTTATTTTATTCGAAAGCTTCTTCTTGCGCTGGATTTCAGATATGATTTATCAAAATTGGTTCAGCCGTTTACTTTTATGTTAGTTTTTATGGTCTTTTATTATTAAAAAAATCACATTCATTTCAAATTAACCGACGATTAATATACATTACAATTGATAATCACAGCCGCCGCCATTCTTCTTAATTATTGCTTATAAACCTAATATTCTATGCTTATTTTTTTATGAAATATGAAATAACTTATAAAAAAAGAAAAGAATTGTGTCTTTCCCGATTACACATATATTATGTTTTGCTTATTTAAAACTTAGTATAATTTTTTGAACAGAAATGACCTATTGAGATTTAAGAGAGGAAATTAGCTATGAAACTGAATAGATATTTAAGTACAAGTAATAATTTATTTAAAAAAAGCAACTAACTCAAAAAAAAAACATTTGTCTTCTTCGCTGTCATCATCTTTGTCCTGAAGATGAAACATATTTTTTTTATTTTATTCAATACAAGAAACTCCAAATCAAAAGTGATAAAAAGGTACATACTATTTGAGGTGCAGCTGTTTTGTGTAACCTTTTGACTCCTTTTGTAATGACATACGAGTCACTTTCTAAAAAATGCTTGGAGCAAAAGACACTACTTTGCGACGGCTAGAAAAAATCTTCACATCTTTGACGTGCGACCACGTATGTCCACTGTCCACATCGCACAGGATCTCTAGGAAAACTAAAAATCCAATAAAACTTTGTTTGTAAACGTCACGCACGTTAAATTTTTTATTAATTCAATTTTATATGATTAATGGTTTTGCCATAATACCTTTAATGTAAGTATAGAAAACAGAATTAATATATATACTCTTTACACTTAAATTTTATAATACAGATGAAAATGAAAAAAAAAATAATATAAAAAAAGCGTCTCTATTTGTTTTAGAACAGAGTCACTGCATAACCCGAACAAATGATGTTGAAATACAACGGTATGGATTTGTAAGTTCCGCTAGTGTCTATTCAATTTAAAGGGTTATACTCTCGCCGAATGTTATTAAATTAAACTAAAAAAATGTTTTATAACCTTTTCTTGGCCAAATACCAAGATAATTTCAATTCACATATAATAATTACAAAACTACTTATTTAAAAAATGTCATTCCATATTCTTTTAATGTTCTGGAGGTGTGATTTTTACAATTTTTCACTGCGCACTGAGGCATGCTTACTTTCGGAACGAACGAATGCTACTAAACGAAAAGACAACCCAAAACGTCAAGTGGGTGATCATTTAGTGAGGGAACTTTTTTGTTGTGGATTGTATATCTAGTTCTTTATAGTTGATCGAAGATTGAAAGTGACAAATTGAACGGAACTTGACGCAGTAAATTGTAAACAATTTGAAATATATGAAAATTTTGTTAAAATTTTAAAGACTAAGTGAATTTTTGTATAAAGTTTTATTAATATTCAATTTTGTGACCATGAGAATATGCTTGGTTTGTAAATATAAACAGATAAAAGGAGATAATCGGTCAATGTACAAGTATGTTTTTTTACAAACTGTTTTATTGAAAAATGTTGTTTTAAAACGTCTTAATTCTACTTTAAATGATTAGAAATTGTCGGGAAGACATTCCTCTTTTTCTAAGTATATATATAGTAATGTTAAAATGACTATAAAAGATAAAATTTTCGCATTTTCAATTTCGCTTGATTTGCCTGCTTTATTTCACTAGTGCTTCCAAAGACAGTCGATAAAAACAATGTCGATAGAAACATGTTATAGGTATATTAGTGTAAAATATTACTTAATGTTACGTACAATGGCAAACAAAACCGTTTTTATTTTGTTGAGTACCCATGATTACTTTTTAGGGGTATGTAGTAGACTACAAAGTTATAGTTTCGCCATATCCGTCTACTCGCAATTTTCTAAGAGACCCTTGATACTACAAAACTGTAATCACACCGTAGTACCTAAGCTTTTCAAGAGAACAAGTCATGTTTGATTAATTTGATCGTCGCTCGACACGCTCTTGAATGATTTTAGATAAATATTTAAGAGTTTACTAATCTTACCTAACCAACTAAATTTCTTACAACAGATTTCCAACCGACGAAATTGTTAAAATTTGGTAGTGTTCCTACAATATTTGAAGAAAATGTTCAAGGTAAAGGTTATACAAAAGGGTTACTAGAAACATGTCACGATCCCCGCTAAGGGATAGTAGTAGGCTTTATGAACTATTGAATAATATTTCAAAACTGAAAAAAAGAGTACCAGTTTTGAAAAATTACATACTTTAACTTTTTATAAAGTAACACAGCTTTAAATATTATTGTTTTTGAAACTAACGCAAAAGATAAAGCTTATTTCTTTAGTTTGAGTCATGCTAATGTGAGAAAATGGTTTTATTGTTTACGCAAAATTGACGCTCTGCTGTAAGAAAAACAGATCATCTATACTTACATACGTTTGGGGGAAAAAGAAAAAAATAAGCTCTACATTCCGCTAGAGAACAAGCCAAGGCAAAGTACTAAGCACTAAGGCAAAGTACAACTTGAGCTGATTGCCTGCCTACCCCGCTGGGAATACATCGACTAATCGACTTTTGGCCTCACTACGTCGAGTTCGGTTTTCTGCCGCTGCCGCCTACAGCGCCAAAATGGCGAAAATCAAGTGGTCTCGTTTTTGATTTGACAACAGCCAGTCTAGTGGTATTTAACTTATTTCTATGTCTATGGATAAATCACTAAACCACGTTCTTCCTACCTTTTAAAAATAGATCAATGTCACATCAAAAATGACAGCGCAAGTACCCTATTATAATTTTTAAAATCATAAAAACGTTCAGATGAGCGAGCAAGAAATCGAAGCGGTGCTGGACAAGACGATGGTGCTGTTCCGTTTCCTGCAGGAGAAGGACGTGTTCGAGCGCTACTACAAGCAGCACCTCGCCAAGCGGCTGCTGCTCAACAAGTCCGTCTCGGACGACAGCGAGAAAAACATGATCTCCAAACTTAAGGCATGTATACTTAAAATTTGTTGTTTCTTGATGGAACTCCATATTATTACCAATTAAAGGCATTATTTTTACATTAGTTATGCGACCGGTTTCGATTGCATCATTTTCAGTAAAAAATTTACTTAAAACTAACAACAATTAAACAGATTGTTAAACTATATAAAACCGAGGAGGGCTATGGAGAAAATTAGATTGTAACAGTTAAGACATGTATCTCATAAATATATTTTAAACTATAGTCACCCAATAGGTCCCCCTTCCCCTTCCGGTTGCACGACCTAACCATATTGATGATTCTGAACAGTAAGCCCTACTGGACTAAAGGTTCGATGTAAACGTATCTTATAAACACTGAAAACTTTGCAGTAGAATTTTACCTATTCAACCTATAAATCTGTAATATCTATGTACAGTTCAACCTATAAATCTGTAATATCTATGTACAGTTACTCTAAAATCGCGCGAAACAGCCGTTGCTTTTCTCGATTTATTTGTTTAATAATAAGACATTCACAATAACACAGAAAATCTTCCTTGTCCCATTCCTTCCTACCTTTTTTATAACCAAGAAAGTGGCAAATCTGAGTTTTAAAGCCGCCAAATCATCTCTTGACTTAGTTGAACGACTATAGTTAACCGAGGGTCAACCTGTAACGCGGCGAAACACGGAAATGCTCGTGATCAATGGCCACTTTGGTCATGGTCACCCTGGAACTCACTGAATGATTCTGACAAGGTCTTCAACATAAAAGTGTCACAAAATAACCTGCATATTCAGTCCATACATCTGCTAAACTTAAGCAAATTCAACGAAAACTCTGCCCCCACTTTATAGAAAATGAAGTTAGAAAAATCCTATTGAACGCGTCATAGAAAATCCAAAGCAACAAGCTGACTGGTGTTCATGTTTTCCCCAGAGAGAAGGACTGTTGAAAGACGTGGATGCACGAGATTTTCATTGTATAATCGGTGACGTCGCGCAGATCGAAACCATTACAGACTAATGTCCGTCCTCCCTCCCCTCCCGTCCTATGTTCTGCAAAATTCTTTACTGTAACCTGTGGACATTATCTTGTGAGTGTCCCATTAACTTTATAGACAAAATCTTGCTTAAAGTCTTGGGATTTCCTTCCTCTATCACACTCTATTTAACCTAAATTTTAAAAAAGGTAATTGCGTAGGAATAAGTAAAGAATTTTGCAGAGAAACGAGACTTTAAGCATGATTTATGTAGTTCGAAGTAGACTTGCATAGTTGTAGTAAAAGCTGAGACATATGTTGATCTCTCTTAAACTTATAGAGTCTCGCTGTTTGTGGTTAATTTTAATGAAAAATAAAATTTAGTCCAATTGCCTGTTTATATTTTTACCTTAATTTCAAGCTATAGAAAGTATAATTTTCAAGTCCACCAGGGAAATCACAAATTGTAATCTATCAGTGTATCATTTACATAAGCACTGCTGCCTTAAGCACCATGACATAATTTCGTCACAGTTATCTCATTGCGCCCCCCCTCCCCCCTGTACTATTATAGCATCAGTACGGAACAGGTAGAATGAGAAAATTGCCAAGTGTTTATGTAAGCCCTGCTGGACATAATGACAGATGATAAATACTTGGCTAATATTTTAAGGGTTGTAATTTCTTGCCAAACTGAGTATAACTCCGTGCTATTGTGTTTTCAGACTGAGTGTGGTTGTCAGTTCACGTCGAAGCTGGAGGGTATGTTCAAAGACATGACCGTCTCCAACACTATCATGGAAGAATTCAAGGAGCACGTGCTTTCTTCTGGGGTGATTGTTTTAATTATTTTCTATATTACCGTCGGCAACAAAGGTAAAAACATTATATATATGCGAATTTAGACCCGTTTTTGTATTAAATTATTTTCTCTAGTTTTAGGCATGTAGCGATATACTCCTAAACTTTAAAAGCTGTAGCTGCTTTAAGTCATGATCCAAGAAAACTAAGTTCCTGAAGCTGCGGTCTGCTTACGTCATCTTTCTCGCCCGCACTCACTCATCGTCTTATTTGGTCTCTTTCAAATAGCCTAAAGAAACAAAGTGACATAGTATTTAATAAAATACAAATATAAAAAAAACTAAAAAATAATACTATGAATATAATAATATAAATACTATATGATATAATAATATCATGTTTTATTCTCACTTGGACTGCTGATATGATTTTCAAAGCTCAGAAAAGAAAAAATAAGGCAAATTTCATTTAGTAGATCAAACTACCCAAAACGGAATAGGCTAGAAAAAATATAGTTATCTTGGTAATATTTATACTGTATACAAAATAAAACAGCTCTAGTAATGTGTTAAATCTTTAGAGCCATACATAGGCCACATCAGACATATTCCAGAGCACACTTGAGTACATACACATACATACGGTCACGCCTATAATCCCTAACGAGGTAGGCAGAGCATCAATGGTTCTAGAACCACTAGATACAAATTTTGGCACAAATTGTGAAGGTTATCAGATGAAACAAGCTGTATAATGGTGAGAGGTGGTTAGCCTTTCGCCCATTATACAGCAAAACCCTCGAATCCCTCTTACAGACACTGTATACCTGGGAAGAGTAGCTTTTGCTCTTGACCAAAATCTAACTAAGGGAGGACGATGTGGTCAAAGATGTAACAAGCTCACCCAGAAGATGCCTTTTCACTCGCACTTAAAACATATTTGGGTTGTATGAGTCTGGAATACACTTGAGTTTAGCCGATCTAAAGTGTTTGTATTGTGTGTGTGCAGACGAATCTCCACGGCGTAGACCTGTCGGTGCGGGTGCTGACGACCGGGTTCTGGCCCACTCAGAGCGCCACCCCCAAGTGCAACATACCCACTGCGCCACGAAACGCCTTCGAGGTCTTCCGAAGGTGAGATATAAACCACTTAGAACGTCTGGGACTTTGTTCTCGAATAAATTGTAGGAAACCCTACCTCATTTCTTTTCTACTTAATAAAGATTCTCTGTGATAAATTTTAAGTTATGCACAAAAGAGTGAGCTGGATGTTGATGGGTCGGATAGTGAGTTGGGATTTACGACAATATCGTACAGAAGTCAGAGCATCAGGTTAGCTAATTTTTTGTTCAAGGCTACTGTTATCTTAATGTGGTAGACTACACTACACGTTTACACATATTATGCATTTGTGTGGAGAGTCGATATTTTGTGTCATATTCCGAGATTTGAGGAAAACTGTTGGAAGATCTGAGTACTGATCAAAGCTCTTAATATTCGCTGGCTAATTTAAAATCACTAATAATATTATAAACGCGAAAGTTTGTATTTATGGATATATGTTGGTTACTCTTTCACGTTCCAACGGCTGGACCAATTTTGATGAAATTTGGTATGGAGGCAGTTGACAACCTGGATTAACACGTATGCTACATAATTTTCCCAAATTCCCAGGGGAACGAAGTCCCGGGCAGATATAACATTATTTATGCAAAAGGCGGACAAGGGTATCTCTTCCTAGCTTTATTAGAGCTGCAATAAATCACATGCCAACGCTCCGTTTCCGCCCTTAGTTTCTACCTAGCGAAGCACAGCGGTCGGCAGCTCTCCCTCCAGCCGCAGCTCGGCAGCGCGGACCTGCACGCAGTGTTCCGCTCGGCCACGGCGCCCGGCTCCCCGCCCCGCTCGCCGCCCGCGCCCGCGCCCGCGCCCGCGCCCGCGTCCGCCCGCAAGCACATCATACAGGTCTCCACCTTCCAGATGTGCGTGCTGCTGCTGTTTAATAAGCGAGAGCGGCTAACTTACGAGGTGAGCAATTTTACTGTTGTACGGGTTTGCGATGTGAGTAATTTATTCGTTTCTTGTGACGATCATAACATGAGCTGAAGTTACTAATTTATTTAATTTGACATTGTATGCTTTGTTGTGAAATAAATATAATAGGTCTTTACCTATTAAATTGCCGTTTTTCATACAATATTTTTGGAAATCTGAATTTTCCATACTAACGTTTTTGGATTTTTCTCTGGAATGCGAAATCCAAATTTAGCACAATTTTGTGGGAAGGTTTGGACAACATTAGGTTATTTTTCATCATACTTACTTTATTGAAAGTTGTAACTGTAACAACGGTACAGCAAAAATAAGCGATGAAACGGGCAACGGATAAAACGAGCTATATTTGAGCTTCTTTTTCAGCAAATAAATCTAAAGTAAATATGTATTAATTTGACTCAATATCTCCGTTATATGGCCAAGGTTTTAAATAAAAAACAATTTTAGTAATAGCTGTTCAATCAAATAAATTATAAATAAAATAAAGCTTGAGAAAAAATCGGCAATTTCATAGGTAAAGACCTATTATCTAATCTAATCTCATGTTTTAAGTCTGTTAATAGCAAGCTGTTAAAAAAGGAAAATTCACATTTAGACTTCTTAGGGTGACATCTGCTGCCCTAGCATACGCAATGGGCCTTACCTCTCACTATAGACTTCCGAATCAACACAAGGAAGACAGACCCCATTTAGATTTGAAGTTTTCATTTCTCTTGCGTGTTATACAGACGTCCTTTTAACGATTCAAATATCATGTGTCAACGTCGATTGAATGCAAAAAAAGCAACCTTTTCATGTTTAAGGTTATGTTTTTCTTGGCAATCATGAAATAGAGGTCTTATTGCTTTAAATGCTAGGACAGCTGGACAAGGGCTGAATCAGAGGCCATTTTGCGGTTAGTCAGGTTAGCCAATTGGCACATTCTAATTTTTTCTTTCACTCCTACTGCAGCATGGAAGTATGTCAAAATCAAAATCAGTGGTCGTTGTATAAACTGAAAAAAAATGTACGAGTACGTCCGTTAACATTTGTTATAATTACACACGTCAGGAAATTCTGAACGAGACTGACATCCCCGAGAAAGACTTGGTACGTGCTCTACAATCGCTGGCGATGGGCAAACCGACGCAACGGGTGCTCATCAAACACCCCAAGACCAAGGAGATCGAGCCCTCACACCAGTTCTATGTCAACGATGCTTTCACGTCCAAACTGCACAGGTGACTTTAACCATAGAAACCATAGAAATAACCTAAAAAAAACAAACAGGGCAAGATAAATAAAACCGTTTAAAAACATGATCGCTGTAATAGAGGTCGTAGCTCCCAAATGTCTGACTAAAACTAGATGGCGTTGCATTTTCATCTATTTTAAATACATATCTCAGTTTTAGAATTAACCAAGCAAAGACATCCAATAAAGCGTTTGTTTCGATTATTTTGTCTAGATGGTGTCGTTCTTCGAAGAAATTGTAAGAAGTTAGCGTAAAATGGAACTATTATCGAAAAGTTCACAATATGCGACATCTATCGTGTGATTATGGAACTACAAAATGAGTTACGATGTTTAGTACGGCGATTATCAGTTCTCTTGAAGTAGTGACGTCATCGTCACTCGCGATGTTAAGTCTACGCAGCGGGTGCTCATCAAGCACCCCAAGACTGAGGAAATCAGTTCTACGTCAACGGTGCTTTCACGTACAAACTGCACAGGTGATTTTAACCTAAGAAGCAACCTCAAGAGGACTGACGAGCACTATACTAAAGATTGTAACTCCCAAACTTCTGACTAATACTAGCTGGCTTTGCGTTTTGAGCTATTTCAAATACATATCTCAGTTTTAGAATAAACCAAACAAAGACATCAAGCTTTTGTTCAAACTTCGTATCTCTTAAATTTCTGAATAAAACTAGATGGCGTTGCTTTTTGAGCTATTTTAAGCCCCCGACAAAAAAGAGGAATGTTATAAATTTGACGTGTGTATCTGTGTGTATGTCTGTGGCATCTTAGCTCCTAAAAGAATGGACCGATTTCGATACAGTTTTTTGTCTGAAAGCTGACGTAATCGAAATGTTTCTTAGCTATAAGTATTTAATCAAAATTTAGTTCAGTCGTTCAAAAATTATAAGCAATCTAATATCGGGGGTGATACATTTTTTTTAAATTTGAGAGTTGTTTTTATGGTCAAAAATTAAGTTTTATGAAAAAAAATAATTTCTAGTTAGACGTTAAATTTACTGTTTTATTTCAGAGTGAAAATCCAAACAGTGGCGGCGAAGGGCGAATCGGAGCCGGAGCGGCGCGAGACTCGCAACAAAGTAGATGAGGACCGCAAGCACGAGATCGAGGCAGCCATCGTGCGCATCATGAAGGCTAGGAAGAAGATGGCGGTATGTACTATTATAGACCTTAATTCTAAAAGAATAAAGTTCAGTTTCGCTTGGAGACCGCAAGCTTGAGATCGAGGTTGCCATCGTCCGCATCGTGAAGGCTGGGACGAAGATGGCGATATGTACTATAAGAGACCTTAATGCTAAGAGAATAAAGTTCATTTTCGCTTGGAGACCGCAAGTTTGAGATCGAGGCTGTCATCGTACGCATCATGAAGGCTAGGAAGAAGATGGCGTGTACTATTGTGGACCTTAATGCCACAACAATAAGGTTTAGTTTGGGGACCGCAAGCACGAGATCGAAGTAGCTAGTACGCCTCAAGAAGGCTAACAAAATGGTGGTTTGTACTATTGTGGACCTTAATCCTAAAAAAAAAGGTTTATTTTCGCTTGAAGACTGCAAGCACGAGATAGAGGCAGCCATCGTGCGCATCAACAAGTTTGAATTAGTTTAAAAACATAATTTGGAAGCAATAAAATATCAAAGGCTTGTCTTCTTCTTATCGTGTAGGTATAGTCAAGTGTGCGGAGAACTTGGCTAACCCTGGTGTCAAGAGTTTTCAAACCGCACAATGGCCTCTGACTTGGTTTTAACGACTGTAGTCAATCGACAACAGCCGGGGCTGACAGCTTAACGTGCCCTCCGAAGCACGGAAACGCTCGTGATAAATTGCCACTTTGGTCACCCATCAGGTTCCCTGCCTCTGTGTACGTTGCTTAACCTCACTGATCGGTTGAGATCGGCGAGAGCCACTGGGCTACGAGCGCTTGTAACAGATGGTTATCTTAACTTGTATCTTTTTCTATAAGTGAAGTCGCATTCTGTAATTTATTTTTTATTTTATTTATTTAGAAAACCAACAGCTACATACTTAAATAATCCAGGAATATTAGGGGTTTCACCTCGGAATGAGAGATAGTCAGCTAAAAAAGTTGTATAATTATTTATTTTAACACCCTAAAGCTTGTCTTGAAACCTACATAACGTAGGGTGTCCGCTTCTACATAACCTAACCTAACCTAACATTGTTTTTTTAATACCTATTCAATGATACTCCACTTGACATAGTTCGTCATTTTCATGTATGTATGTATGTATGTATGTGGGTTTGTAACTTGGTGGCACTGTTTAATTTTAGACCGAACGCGTAGACCGATTTTGATAAATGATACGTCGTTTGATTTGTCATGATGGCGCAAATGTCATACAAAGCATGAAAATTTGGAAAAATCAATATGGCCGACTTTGGACGCCATATTGTGAAAAAGAAAAAAATGAAAATCGACGAACTATGTCAAGTAGGGTATCGTTGAATAGGTATAAAAAAAAAATTGTTAGGTTTTTCATACCGTTTTTCAATCAGAATTACCGTTTAGGATCTATAGCGATTTAAACACTGCACGCGCTCTGCCCTCTCTCTCTCGAAAATGGTTCAAGATATTAAAAAAATGTTTGAACAAAAGTTGTAGAGAATTTAATCTTCTACAATATTTGTAGTAAGTACAAATAGCATCAAACCCATAGGAAACGAGATATTTGCGAAAAATGAATAAAAAAATCGATTTTTTGACCTTTGACCTTGGAATTTCTGTGGACGTGGACACCCACCGGTATGTAGGTTTTGAGACAAGCTTTGGGGTGTTAAAATAAAGGTTTATAAAACTTTTTTAGCTAACTATCTCTCATTCTGAGGTTCTCACCTTCATTTGACTAATTTTCCTGGATAATAAGACAGAATTACATTGAGAATTAAGCCCTAGATTAAAAATCCATACATATTCAAAATACATGTTGAAAAAGAACCTCCTAGCTTTATTAAAAATCCTGAACCAGTATCACTTACTGAACACTTTTATTTTTTTTGTTTTTTATAATTTATATTTGGGGGGGGGGGATTTTTTTTTTCTAAACGTAGACACCACTCGGGCGCACCCCCCGAGCGCTACCCGCACCCCTCGCGTGCCTTGTGTAGGAGTAATGTCTACGTTTAGGTAAAAAATGAACTATTCCCATTGAAAACATTTTTTTTTTCATAAATGTGTTCAGGATTTTGAATATAGCTAGGAGGTTCTTTTTCACCCAGTATATTGTGTGTAGCACCCGCTGCTGGTAGCGGAGGTGACGGAGCAGCTGCGCGCGCGCTTCCTGCCGTCGCCCGTCGTCATCAAGAAGCGCATCGAGGGACTCATCGAGCGGGAGTACCTGGCGCGCTCGCCCGACGACCGGAAAGTATACACCTACGTCGCATAGGTCCGTACCTACCCTACCCTCATCTTATCTTACCGTCTATATACCCCATTGGCGTACACTAGTGGGGTCTTTCTCAAATTAACTCTAATTTCTTTGGCGCACATTTTTTTAACTAATACAATTTCAGCGTTTTGAGAAACAACATAGAAATATTTAAAAAAAAATGATTGTGAACAAATTATTAAAGTATTTTTTAAAATGTTGTTTTTGTAATGATAAATAAGAATAAGCGATGCCAAAGAAAAAAGAACTGAGAAAGACCTAGTGCCACTTTTAAGATACGCCGATGTACCTGTGCAGAAGTCTTATTTTAGTTCTTTTTTTTTGTCATCAAGTGTCAAAAGTATTGTGAGCCAGATGACACGAGCCTCTAGTTCTTGTGTTTTAAATCTTAACGTAAAGGAATAAGGTCTGTATTTAATTGGTACTCACGTCCGGTTTTGGTCGGTTTGGGTGCGAACTAATAAAAGTAGTACACTTGTAGCTACGGCGTTAATCTCTTACATACTATAGCTGGATTGATTAACACCAACAAAAAAGCGTGTGCCAGCCGCGAGTAAAGGACGGAAGATCGGCATTGTACCGACGTCTATAACAAAAGTAAAAGAAAAGCAACATCAGGAATCCTCTTATGGGGCCGTCCACATATTACGTCACGCAAAATTTCGACTTTTTGAACCCCTCCCCCTATGTCACGCTTTTTTGGTATCCCTTTGACATGTACTGTCACGTTTGGTTAGACCCCCCCCTCCCCCATACGCTGTGATGTAATATATAGATGACCCCCTATTCCGTCATACAGAGTGGGTGTAGTAAGAGGCGGAAAAGTCTGTCTCAGCTAGCACGCGCTCTACTGAAGGTTAAGCGATCCAGCATTATAGAGATAAAGCAACGGCCGCGCCCAAACTGATTCATGTTGTTGGAATAGAATTCTCTGCCTAATTCTCTATTTCGAAGTGGTTCATTTAACCCAGATCTCTTAAGTCCCAGTGAATATGTTTATTTTGGTTGCCCCTCGCTCGATTGTGTTTTATGTTTTAAAAAACACCGCCCCGAACACCCTCTAATTAATCGGTACATCTGTAATAGCTTTAACTGGACGACTCTTTACTGTACTGGGCCAACAAATATTTTTAATATTATGAATTTTAACACAAATATTGCAATCTAGCTGGCCCCTAAATCTATGTAATGTAAAATTTTATGATTCATTCAAAAAGACAAATTCCTAAAGTGAAAACTTATTAAAACATTTGCTTCTTTTCGTGTCGGTAATAAATGTGGTAAAACATATCTTTTTTGTGTATATTTTTTTACGGAGAGCACAAGAATGCAATTTCATGAGTAAAAATTGAAAAGTTTTAGCAAGTAACGGGATGGGTAGTCTTTTATGAATAGAGACAGTTCTCCAAATGCGTTTTCATATCTTTAATTTGCTTGTCTTCCTCTTTTTGGGAACTTGTCCTTTTGAAACTAAAGTTCTTGTGAATATGAGCTTGGGTTGGACCAGTTGGTCTATAAAGCATAATACTAGCTAACGCCAGTGCCAGCAATACGAGTAATACTAAATCCTGCTTCACCTGTACCAACTAAATTGTTATTAAATTTTTATTTAAATACGTACTTACTGTGAATGGAGATGGCATAGCATAGAGGAACGCCGGATGGATATAGCTGTCGTTTCTAGCAGTTACTGGGAATTTAGGGATACCAGTCTAATATAATGATAGAGAGAGAGAGAGATTGATTATTAAATATGGCCCAATATGTGTTGCTACAATTCCGCCAAAAATTACTCGCTGTTAAGTTGTCAACCATTTTTTTTTTCTAAAATTGAGCTTTAAAGTAGGGTCAAAAAGATTTACATATCTGTGGTACAGACAGCGTCATAGAAACCGATACCAGCTTATTCCTAGTAAAGAGGCGCCGACCGGTGGTATCGGTTACTATGACGCTGTCTGTACCTCTGAATTATACGAGAAAACTTCAATGGCATCTCCATTTACACAAAAAAAGATAGCCCTATGCTCATTAATACTTAGAAAATTGGCGCGACTCACGAATTCGTTACTCTGTAACTGAATAAAATCTAGGTTTAGACAAACGATTGATTTAAAAATTGATCACTTATTCTTAATGTAAAAAAATAATGTAAATAGTGTTAGTTTGACTCATAAAAAAGTGTACTATGATAGTGTTCCTCATTTCCTGAATACAGATATATTAAATCCTCTTTATAAATCGAATGTTTCATTATAATAGCATCTTAAAAGCTTTAATTTTATCAGAGGCAGATGTGATAGTCTAAACTGGGTTTTATTTTCAGGCCATCACAGACTCAACTTCTTTAAGGGTGGATGCCAAGTTAGAAGTAACAAAAGTATTTAAATTATTTCAAAAATAAAATTATTAGTTATTACCAAAAGTTATTTTATTTCATGAATTATTTGAAATTAACAACACAGAGGGAAATAATCAAATGCATTGAAACTGTAAAAGTATGTGCGTAATTGGAAGGAAAAGGGAAGAAAAAATCTCTTGGCAAGTGTATATTCAAATGCGGTGATCCTGCGTACTCGTACACACTAGGTTTCGTTTCGTCGAGAAATATTGCATCAATAGTTACTACCGTGGACACGTCCTCTATATCAAACGTGACGTTGACAAGGTTCACACCAACACTTGCACTTAAAAGTTTATTTAAGCTCAGATTTATTTGATCACTGACATCTGCATAAGTAAATACTAACGAGAATCTATTGACTAAATTATAACAGGTTATCTTAGTCTTTTGCTTGTTTATTTCACCATACAACAAGAGTTCGGATGTGTCTACCGTCATTTGGAGCCAGTCTTCATCTTTTAGTCCATACGGATTGCCAAGTGGCGATACAGCAGTTCTGTTCCCAACACCAAGCAAACTTGTCACATTCTTCTGAATACTTTTACAAATGTCACTTGCATTGCGGTATGGTGCACTAAGAGCATGGTAGTAACGACATTTTATTTGTTTGTTGATACCAAATAAATCAAAATTATTTGCCATGTTAGATCGCACGCATTGGCCTTTTCTGTTTTCTGGGTGCAACAAGTATTTCTTCCTCTTGTCGGTGTTATTGAAGAAGTCATCAGTATAGTTGCTTTGAGCGTACGAAGCTATTAGAGGTCTTCCTGAAATATATCCTGGATTACCGCTAAATTCAATGATGTTATCGATGGATTTATTTGCTACAATAAACCTTACATTCACTTCTTCTGTAAAATGTGTTGCGAGAGGTACTTTTTCAGTGTAAAATTTGATGGTGGCATTCATGATCTTGTTTTCGTAATAATGAAAAATGTAATCTACTCTTAGCGCTATGTTTGTGCAAACGTTCTCTGTGCATAAAGGAGCATGCAAACTTCTGTTGAATGCTGAGCAATTGGCTTCATTGCATAGAATTATATTCCATTTAGTGCAGTGGAGAGTTGAGCAATTCTGCAAACATTAAAAGTTTAGAGTAATATGTGTCTCGCAAAAGGATTGAAATTTAATTTAACAAATGCTGTACCAAAATGGAAGTATTCGCAGTTTTCTCTGACACACTGACAATAAAGGTCTCTTCAGAAACGCTTAGTATTTGAAATGTTTCAAGATCAGACAAATTCACATTGCAAGTTATTGATTCATCTTTCAAAAACATGACTGGTCTTCTATCATTGCAGTAATTATTCACGACTGTAGATGGAAAATCTGTGAAACAAAATATAGTTTTACTAAATTCTACTTAATACTCAAAAAGTCGTTTAAAACCAATTTGTATAATAATATGCCATAATCAGTCTCGTAGGTCGACATTGCTACAAGGCAATTGGGCGATTAACATTACATATAACATTAACAATAACAAGGATCATTAAACATATGAAAACCCTCACATTCTTTGTTACACTATATATTTTTGTCATAATGAGAAACTCACCCATAAAGTAGATGACGTTATTTCGAAGGAGCCATATTGGGTCACCATATTTATAAGGCTCCTTTTTAAACTCCTGTACATCACTCATTGTCCTAGACGTGTGCCACTTAAAAGACTTGGCTGTTGCATCTGGATCATGCTGTAAAATCAAAAAGAAACAATTTACTTAAATAGGGATGTTGACTGTTTTTTTTTATTGTTTATCTTAAAAAGGAACTGAATCCAAAACACAAAACCGAAATAATTTTTGAAAACTATTGAGAAATAAAAAAGTTACAAGCTATTAAATTTCAATAGAGGGGGAAACTGTCAAACAACGAAAAAGAGATGCACTTACAGACACGTGACGTCACCGCCATTTGTTTGCGTAGGTTAAAACGAGATAGCTAGCTCTCCCCACAAAACGAGATAGCTAGTACTTACTTTAATATAAATGCTAATAACTTGTTTATTTATAAACTAATTTTAATGCTGTTTTCGGATATTAATATATTTCTAGCATTATTTTTTGTTTCACATACAATAATTCACAAAATCAAACTCTGTCAACATCCCTATTAGTGAATTATTTTATGCTGAACTGGGAGTAGAATGTGCAAGCTACCTACTCTTCCTAGGTATACAGTAAACGTCTGTAAGTTGGATGCAAGGGTTTTGCTGTATAATGGGCGAAAGGTTAACCACCTCTCAGCCTCTCACCATTATACAACTTGTTGTTCCATCTGATAACCCCTCACAATTTGTGTCAAACGAGGCATCAAGTAGTTCGCTAGAACTACTGATGCTCTTCCTAACTCGTTAACGGTTATAGACGTGAGCGTATTATGTATGTATGAATTCTACATTCTGGAATTTTATCGGCTTAACTGCCAAGCTAGTCACACTGCATAAAAGATAAAGACGAGTAATAAATTCGGTGAATATAACACTGCCGTGGAATTCAAGGAACTGTCTATAGTGTAAGGTGAATGCCCTGGACCACTTCATTTCATAATTGGGCAGCAATGGACACTCAATGGGCGTCTGGAGTTCAGCAGCACCATGCGCTAAAGAGATGACCTATCGAAAGGCATTTTTTTGTAGTTTCTCTCTTGCGCTATTCAAGATGTCCAACCGCCTGATGCTCCAAATACAAAGGATACCAACCCTGGATGAAATTTTGCTTTAAATTAGATAAAAGTGGATCTAATAAGATAATTAAATAATTACCTTAGTGTTTTGATTGATTTTTCGCTTTTCAGGCAAATTGTTTTTTACAATACACAATAGGCTGTCAACATTGGATCCCATTAGATAAGTATTGTATATCAATTGTGAATGGCAATAGCCTTCCTCTTTGTTTACCACATTTTCATTACAAAGAAACATCTTACGCTCAGCATCTGTGCAGCCACTATCACAGCAACAGTTGATGTCACATATGTTATACTGTAAAACAAAATATGAAATTACTTAACCAGAAAAAATTAAAGGTGTGAGACTGTGTAAAAATCACATCGAAATCCATAATGAAAAACAAATAGGGAAGACAATATATCTAACTAGAGGAATACTTACCATCATATCGCAACTACAGTCTTTGTTCAACTTCTTTGGTGTGTTCTTTGGTATTACTTCGGTAGTATTCTTCTTACCAAATATAGAAATGTCAGTAATATTCTCATATTCAGAAGTGCTAGAGTAAAGAGATTCAGTCACAGTTGTAAATGAATCTTCTGTGA
Organism: Aproaerema taeniolella; assembly: GCA_949987775.1. Taxonomy (NCBI): domain Eukaryota; kingdom Metazoa; phylum Arthropoda; class Insecta; order Lepidoptera; family Gelechiidae; genus Aproaerema; species Aproaerema taeniolella. Next base: position 12,130,527 of record OX465246.1, read on the forward strand.
CAGTAGTAGTGGTGTTATCATCGTACAGTAAATCTAGTATTGTACTCGAAATTTCAGTGGTAAAAGCAGTTTCTATTATGGAAGCATTTGTGAATATTTTAGCTGAGGAATCTTTATCATTGTAGCTGGCTGCTCCACGGTAATATAAAGCATGTTTATTATTCACAGTATATTGTTGTAATACCTCACTAAATCTTTTCTTTGGACTAGTAGCATTGAGATTTACTTTATCACTTAGTTTGTCATCATCAATCTCCACTTTTTCTTGTATTAAATCCATAAATACAAACTGAATTACTATGGATAGTAAAGTGAAAGCAAAATAGGTTACAATCTTCATTTTTACTTATACTCTACACCAAATTGACTAAAATTCTTTAAAATTATATCTACTTGTAGCTTGATATTCCCTTTTGATTGGGTGTTTAATTTAAATCTGAAAAGTTAAAGTACTTTAGTTAATTAGGAACAAACTTAGATTTGAATACAATCAGGTAACATGTTCATACTAATGGTGAATAATTTACCTATCTGTGCCTAAATTAACTATGTCAGTTTGTATCAGTTGGTGAGAGCCACCAAGGAAGTACTGACGGACTTTATCTGTCAAGGTGTTTGCTGCAGGAGCCCAACAAGGCGTTTCTATAACATGCAACCCAGGAACGGCGGGTAGGCTGCAACAGCAATATCCTACAATCCACGACCTTGCTAGAGAGTCAAGACAGCTTATTTGTAAGACTAGTTTCGGCCAACCTGAAATAATCAATAATGTTGACAATATGTGCAGAATTGACACAAAACCTAGGAAGTCATACGTATATTAGATACTTACCTTGAATTCCCTTTGTTACGTAGTGGATATCAATCGGATGAGCCCATATAACGTTATTATCTGAGTCTGGTTTACAGGCTATGGTTTGACCCTCGGGGCTTCCCGATACAATAGTCCAGTTAGGACCTTTAAAATATACACAGTGAATTATGAAGAAAACCTCTACAATTAGTACTTAACAATTATATTACATTGACTTCACAGAAATAAAATAAATACTCACCGGACTGAAACGAAAAACGACAGAAAAGAGAAGATGATTCCTGAAAGTGAGAAACACCTCGCAACTGACCCAATATATGCAATTCTGCCATTGATTTCAAAGCCAGCACTTTTAATTGACGTAGTTCCCATTTCCAAGCATCGTTTAGAAATTCCTATTAAAGTGTAACCCACATTTGACTAAAACAGGAAATAAGTTTTGTTTACAATTGGTTGTCATGGTTACCGAAAATGACAAACTTGACATTTCAAAATCGATATTGCTAGTTGAAAAAAATATGTTGACACTTCAAAAAAACATGTTGACACGCGTGTTACATATCGGTAGAATGCATGGATCTAAAAAGAGAAAGTACTAAGTCCATGGTAGAATGTGTCATTGAACCCATGTTGAACCCTGACCGGCGTCAGCCCCACGAGGCTCGAGTCAGCACAAGAAGTGGAACATAGCATCAGCGCCTCGTGCCCAGCCGCGATCTGCTTAAACATCGATTACGCCATCTAATCGTAACCTCGTTAAACCCAAAATGTCTGTGAGCGCCACCGGGAGCCGGTCGATGTCATTTTTTGCCCTGTCTGTGGCACCGACCGGCTCCCGGTGGCGGCAGAAGCGTTTTTTGTTGCGCCTTTTTTATCACCGGTTTTTGCTGTATCACTTTCAAAGCTATATAAAAAGGTTACGTAATCGGCAGGACGACAAAACAGTCACACGTGTCGTCTATGCGCAGTACAAAAAACGTGATTAATCACCACTTGAAATTAGAGTCGCGCGCGGCTCGAGTGTATGGTGTCGGGTTACAATTATTGCGTAAACAAGTGGTTTGAATGTATGGGCATGTTTGATATCGTTGTTTTGTTTAACCGAACAGTCTAATTAAAAAAAATAGAGCATTATATACGATTTAGAGATTTTTTTTCTATAAGAAAAATTAAAATAGGGTTATTATCGTGAAGGTTATTTTTTTATAACCTCATTGTTTAGCTGTATTTGAATATAATACCGAAAAAAAATGATAAAAACATATATAATAGTTAGTTCTGTTTAATATTATAATCACTTATATGCATAATTCTAATTAAAATCAAAGTAATTCCAATTTGAATGAAAATTCCAATCAGAATACCCCTGTCTGCAGAGCGACCGGCTCCCGGTTGCCACAGATGACGGGGGGGGGAGGGCTTAATGACATCACAGAAAAGAGTAAATTATCTTAAAACAAATCAATGTAGTTCTGACATTTAGGTCTTTATAATGAAACTTTAAATATAAATTTCGTCCTAAGTGACTTTAGTTTCTCTTTTGCACCCTCTGTCTGCGGCAAAAACGTAATTCGCGCTTTCAGAGTTTAGGGTCGGCGGTTACGTTAATCCTAAACAAATACTACATACTCAAAGGTTAATCCTAAATTCGTCATACATTGATTTTTACTAGAAGTTACATTTAAAAAAAAGCAATGTATAACCATTGCATGACGATGATTTCCAACTTCGTCATAGAGAATAGGCCGCAGGCGCATAATGACGATGGCTAACTTTTCTTATGAATTCGGTTGTATGTAAGGAATTTCACCGCAGCAACTTCGTTGCAGTTTTTGTGCTTTTTTACGAAGGGCCGCACATCAGGTTGTTGTTGCACTCTGGTTGTTGTTGTTATAGGTAATAATATCGGTTTTGCAATGAAACGGAGTAACCTAATGCGCTGGCCTCTGTACTTTCAATACAAATAAGTAACTTTAATTAACGAAAATTAAGGATCTGAATCAATCCACGAAACTGAACAACTTTCACCAAGGAACATAACCGACTTCAAAAAGGAGGAGGTTCTAAGTATTTCTTTGTTTACGTGTGCAATAAAGAATTTTTTCATTTATTTGACTGTATGTATCTTTTTTTTTATGTATGTTCACCGACTTATTCGCCATTTATGGACCGATTTTCAAAATTATTTTTTTGTTCGAAAGAGTATAATATATTAAAGAGTCAGGATCTGACCATGGAATTCCAGGGAAAGCGAAAGTCTCGAATTTAATATACACATTGTTTCTCACATACCTACTTTCTATTAATTACCCTAAAAATAGAAAAATAAACTTTTTATTTAAGTAAAACCGGCAGCAGGTTTTTTTAAAGCTTATTTACAGTGCCACTTGCACGTACTTACCTATTAAAAGTGCGCTAGCAAGCAGTTTACACGCGGATTAATGACTTAAAAATACTCAGTATCATCAAGTAGCTTACAACCAATACTTAGGTGTTGAAAAAAAAGAGACAAGTAGAAAATTAAATCAACATTTATTTCTCTTAATCATAGCATCACAAGTTATAATCACGATTGAATAACGTAGTCCGACAAAAAATTAAATTATAAGTATTCATAAAAAATAAAAATCACATATTATCAAAGCTTTAATGTTATGAAAATTAGATTTATTTTTTGCCAGAATCCTTTATGGCACTGGTTACAAGAAAGGTTGCCAGCCAGGGAAGAGACGGCTTAGATTCGCGGTGTCCATGGCGCAATGGATAAGCCGCGCCACTTGGCCTTGCACAGCTACGCCCCCTGCCACCCCTCCTTCAGTCCCGCTCAGCTTGCTACTCACAGACAACAACGCTCGCTTCGCAAGGCTGTCATCTGAACCAGAGGATTCTGAAAGAAACACACGGATAAATCGTGTAATTTTAATAGTGCTAGTTTAAGAATCTTGGGCTATAACCAAGGCTATAACTATAACCTTGTTTGCCACACTAAAAATTTTAAGGGGCGTATGAAATCGAGAGGGAAGACACATTACGACTGATTAGATCACTCTCACTAGGCTGCACGGCCTTGATTGCGGACGACGCTTAAGTCTTAGGCATTAACTCAGCCATCATATTCAGTGACAGTGTATTTTTTAGGACAATTCACACATCGCCTCAACTTAGCGAGGCTTGGACTGCTACTACAAACTACTCTCACGCCCATAAATCCTTTTTGGGGTAGGCAAAATATCATGTGGTTCTGGAACTTTACATTATATAAGGTCCTAATTTATTAGTCACTTACCTTCTAAGGCGTTATTGTATAGGTTGATAGTATTCCAAAAAACAACATAAAAATTAATTATCTGAAAATTAAATTTTGTAAAAAAAATAAAAATCCATTTAAAGATAAAGGAATGGCTCTCTTTCAATTATAGCCGTCCACTCCCCGCTCGCCTACTCTACTACTGCCATTGTTATTTACGTTTGAATGGATGGGTTTATTCAATATAGTAATGAAAAAATATCATAACAAAATTTTTCAAGACCTTTTAAATTTAATATTACCTATGCTTTTGTTTTTTGACTCAAATGATATATTTTGACCTACACAATAACGTGTTAAAAGGAAAGTGACTAATAAATTAGGACCTTATATAATACAGGGTGTAAGTGACAGCTTAGCAAAAATTGAAACTCTGAATTCAGACCATCATCTGTACTAATATTATAAAGAGGAAAGATTTGATTGTTTGTTTCTGTAAATAATTGAATTCAAAAACCAAAAATATAAAAAAAAATTGAAAAAAATTCCACTGGAAAATTATTCAAAACTAGCATTTGGCCCGGGACTTCGTTTCCGTGGGAATTTGGGAAAATTATGTAGCTTATGTCATTCAGGGACAATGTAGCATTCTAATGTTGAAAGAATTTTTTGAATCGGTCCAGTAGTTTCGGAGCCTATTAAATGCAAACAAACAAAACTATCCTTCTTTATAATATTAGTGTAGATTACACCATCCAGCGTTACAACTAGGGAATCCAATCCTGCATCAAAATGGTGATACCGCAGACTTATAATTTTTTTTTGTTTTGAGCCCATGTTTCCATACTTCACTTAAACTTTTTAACTCTATAAAAACTAAAATCACGCTCGTTTTTAATCATAACCCAAGAAATTTTTCACTCGTTTAACTTACTATGAAAACTTTTACAAAAAAAAATTGTACCTTTGTATCGTAACTTCTCACATAACAATTAAGACACAAATGATGCATTAACTTTCTTTGACAGTTGCATGTATTTTTTTATATATTTTAATTATTATTTTATTAATATTTTTATTGGGTTGACTGGAAGAAATCCCCTTGTGGGATAAGTCCATCACTGTGCTGTTTTTCTTAAACTGTGTCTTGTATAACTTATACTCATGGTACAATAAAGAATAAAAAAATAACTTGAAGACATCGCTAAATAATCGTTAAAAAATATCTACGATGCAAAGTAATTATAAGTACATTTTTTTTTTTCGTAGCTAACTGAAACGAGAACTTTAAACAGCCACCCTTTTGGCACGCTTAGCATGACAGTTCACGACTATTGCGTGATTTTTGGTTTAATTTTACTGTTTTTAATATATTTACTAATTCATCGTGGAACAACATTCTTCATGTATAGGACGGTCTAAAAAACCAATATACAAGTATTAATTCATTTGAGTATTTTTGTTGTCATTAACTTTAATTGACGTCATATTCGCTCTAAACCGTTAACCGTTATGACCACACCCATCACATTACTTTTTAATATTAATGGTAAGCTCGTTTCTTATAGCAAATTCAGTCAATTTTAGGAGTAATTTTGAACAATTTTAACCTTAAAATTCTGACTCGGCAGCAAGTCGATTTTTGTATTTCATCAAGCCGCCATCGCCATCACGTAAATCTTGCCCTAGGGGTCCGCGTACCCCACTTTGAGAAACCCTGCTCTAACCAATAGCAACGCGTTTCGGATATTTAAATTTTCCGTAGTTTTTTGCACTTTTGAAATATTAATTTCTGACTCAAAATAAATTATAATCAAAAATATTCAAAAAGGCACGATTGTTAAGTATTTTTTTTTAAATTGACCTATATTTGAATTACATGCATATTGTTCGATTTTTACATTCCAATACCTACAGGATTTACACAACACAAAATATAAATTCAAATAATATTTAATTGTAAATTAAAAACTGAAAACTTAACTATTTTCAAAACAAACTCCATAGAAAAGTCACATATTCCATAGGAAAAGTTGTCTAATAAATAATCAGAGCGTCGTCTGAGACCATTTTACAAGCTTTTAGTTCTTAATATTTTATTTTCATCCCGAACGCGGGATCCCGCATGACTAATCCCGCACTTTTTTATCCGGCATAAAGGTGCGGGATTGGATTCTCTAGTGACATGCAACCAGCGTTAGCGTTTTTAGCGAGGTGAGCGTTGCTAAACGCAGTGAGCATTATTAAGCGTGGTGAACGATGCTTAAGCATGATGGACGTTACTAAGCACATGGTAAGGATTGCTAAGCACATGGTAAGTGTTACTAAGCACGGTGTGAGCGTTACTAAGCGTGGTGAACGTTGCTCAGCGTGGTCAGCGTTACTAAGCAAGGTGAGCGTTACCAAGCCTGGTAAGCGCTACTAAGCGTGGTGAGTATTACTCAGCGAAGCGTGCTGCATCGTTTAGCGTAAAGAGCGTGACTATGCATACTATACATTTATGTTTTTAAACATGGTGAGCAATGTCAAGCTAGAAGCATAGCGGCGAGGTTGGATGTTGTGTTGAGAGCATTGTTAAGCGAAATAGACGTAGTTAGGAGTATGATGACCATATCAAGAGTTACAAAGCATAATGAGCATCGATTTTAGTGTCGTAAGAGCGTTTTTGGAAAGCAAATTCATATGATTAAGTAGTATTCGGCGTATTTTAGTGATAATTGGTGCATTAACCGTAGTGAGCGCAAAATTAACACAATGAGCATTTCAAGAAAAATTATACATAAAACATAATTAAAGAGATTAATTAAAGTGTAGTGAGAGTTGTATTGTTGGAAAAAACAGAACGAAAAACGGAAGCCCCTGTTTCTTATTCGTTGTTTTCGTGATCTAAACATTACATAATTTTATAAGATATGAAATGAAGTACTAAACCTGTGCACTAGCGTAACGAATTAGTGACATGAACCACATGAAGCCTGCCTGTAAAAATTGTCTCAATCAACAGCCCTGGGTATTTTACCTGTCAACTATTTGACGTGCTTCTGAGTGTAAACAAGGTATCAAGTTTGCATTTTAAAAAGCGTCACTATTCATTACAAACTAAGTAAAAATGACATCGGGGATATGTATAGCTTGACGTGCTATCGTGTGTTCTTCAAACTTACGATGATCTCTGGTCTTAGTTGAAACGTTCTGTTGTTTAGAAGTGACAGTCCAGGTGTAGAAGGGGTCACAGAGTAGAACCTCCAATATCGTCATCAATGTCTCTTGATTGTTCCGGAGCAATTCCATCGTTTTCTCGCAAGACCTAGAAATTGAGTAATATTTAATTTTAATGTTAACATTACTATCCTTGAAGGTGGTGAACCAGACCGTAAAACCGCATTGCCCAAGGAACACACATTAAAATATGAAAAAAATGCATTCCTAAAAATAATGTGATCAGCTGTAGCCATAGTACACAGCTTCTTTTGACAGTATAATGAGATCATGAGTCTAGGCGGCCGCCATTTCGTCTACCGGTCCATTCTCAGTCACAAGTAAAGATTGTATAACAAAATCGCGGCTGTTACAGCCGGTGAACTCTCAAAAGTGGCAGGTCTTGTATGTAGTATTTCTTTTTAGTTACACAAACAGGTCTTAGGTAAAGGTCATCAGAAAAACGACTTATTATCATCATGCATGTCAGTCTGGAAAATCACACTGACAGGAAAAGCAGGGCTTGGGAGAAAGTATCGGCGCAGCTGCCCGACTTTCGCGCTTAATTTAATTGTAGTTGCAAATGATTAAATTAATTAATCCGTTCGTACCTCCTAAATATTCCTTCAACGCCACTGGATCCGAATCCAGCGACCATGTCTTGGGTGAGACGAAACGGTATCGTCTCCGGGGTAGGCAACGTCCGTCCTTGGTCGAACGCGATACCTTAAAAAGTAATTAAATGTTAGTTAATAAATAATCAAAGACGGGTGAATAGCAAAATTCTGTAACATGTTACTAAATCTGAGTTACATTTGATATGTAGCTAATGTTCCACGTTAAAAAAAACGTATGAGTCACCGACTTCAATCCCAACAACAGTTTGCACAAAGTAGATACTAGTATTTTTTGCAGACTACAATGCCTATTAGCAGATAACCACAAACGAAAAGTCACTCATTTATTTAGATGATTTTCTGGTTTGTAGTATTTTTTGTTTGTGTTGATTTTTTTAAAAGTGCTGAATCATTTTCGATAAAATTTATATGGGACCACTCCTGGAGTAAGTACTCTTTCGAACAAGAAAATAATCTTGAAAATAGATCCATAATTGGCGGAGAAATCGGTAAAAATACATACAGTCGAACATAGAACCTCCTACTGTTTTGAAGTCGGTTATCAAACGGAAAATCGATTAAACTAATAGTGAATGACTTACCAAAATCGATATGAATGACCTCTGCAGTTTTCTTGTCAATGAGTATATTTTGCACGTGCCTGTCGCCCAGTCCCAGGATATATCCTACCATGGAGGAGGAAGCAACACTGCAAAAAATTATCATTTATTCTTTACATACAGGTAGCAAACACTACCCCAAGGTAAAAGCAGATTCTAATTTCAACCTTATCTCGAGCAGACGTGACACTATCATATTACAATAAATGGGGTATAATTTTGGCATACTTTTGGCCGCCATTGCTTTATTTAATAGTTGTAATTTCTGAATTTGAAAATAAAAACAAATTTCGACCGGCATTTGGCTTCAAACTAAAACCTTGGAACAACTCTGATTAGTTATCATTTTCAAAAAATCATAAAAAATACCTTTTCGTATAAGCCAATCGTCGTTCATACCACGTGACGGGGTCGAGGTAATGTTCGGTGAAGAAATAATGGAAAACTGGTCTGAAATTTTTAAGTATGCGGAGGAAAGCAGTCAGCTTGTCTTGGTTAGACCGCCTTAGCTGATGCAGATCTGTCAACTTTGCCCGGGCCGCACTCGGCGATATGTCCTAATTAGAAAAATATTAAAAAAAAACTAAATAAAACAATTCTTTTTATGTTTCTTTCTTGTGAAGAATCAAGTTTATTTTCATTTCCTAAATATAAACAGACAAATCCTTATACTGACTAATATTATAATTCCTTGATAAAATTATAAAAGTTATTTGTATGTTCTTCCTTCACGTGGAAACAGCGACGTATCGACAACGAAACAGTTGCACAGTGACATAGGCTACTTTTCGACGCGAATAAAATCGCGGACGGAGAGTAAGTAAATCATAAATTATGAGTGTGTTATTTTTAAGTCGTTTTCCATATTAAGCCTCTTGTTTGGGCCAGTAAGTCTGATATAATTCAGCCAATTGCTTTTTTTAATAGAGATTAGGTTCGCTCTTTAACACAATCTAGCCCCGGGCCGTAGATGTGGTCGAGGATGTAGCAAGCTAACCCAGAAGACATAAACATCTAAATTACCTGCGGCCGGTATCGTTGGTGGGCGCCTGCGGTGCCCGTGAGGTAGCTTCCGATCGGCATGGTCCCCTCGCACCATTCCAATACTCCCGATCGACGGGACATTGGTACCACCTGGTAACAAAAAAAAATAATTTATTGAAAAAAATCTAAATAAAAGCACGTCCACATCCATGCGACTTCGCGAGAGCGAAACATTTGTCTCGAAATCCAATCGCAGTCTGTCTACCTTCCCTCTCGGTTGATTTTAAAGTTTTTAATTTATTTTTCTTTTAATACTACTGGATACAAATCTTGTTAGTTGCCAACTGCAAAATTATTGATCCAAGATGGAATACTAAGTCCAAGATTAAGCATCATAACAAAATATATTAGGTGATCTGTGCGTAAATGAAATGACTTTTAATGAAATTAGCTAGCGTAAGGCGACATTTCATATTAAGGCACTCAGCTAATTGCTAAAATTGAATGGCGGCAAAATAATTTGCAGAAAGTTGTTCAGTTTAGTGGGCTAATTCAAATCCTTAATTCCCGTTAACTGATTTAAAGGCACCAAATATGTAAGTCTGATGTTCGTGACTTACCTTATAAGTGCGAATCAACAATTTGCTTCGACTTGTAGTAGGGTCTTTTTCCAGTAGAGTGTTTACTATGTTGAACACTTGCTGCATCACAGCGTCTTGCCTTAGGTCGTCTTCACCCTACAAAGAAAAAAAGGTAGTTTGGGGCCAGCTATTAGCTAATATAGACGAGTGACATAATTTTGTTGTATGCATCTCAGTCTATCACATAGCATCAGTACGGAACACGCAGAACGACCGACGTCGACATGACAAAACTATATCACGTGTCTATATTAGCCCGGCAGTTCACCCGCCTGCTTTGAACCCAGCTAAATGGTAGCCCATGGGCATCTTAATACAATATTTTACCATAACGAGATTTAACATTTTAAATCGCAGTGGAAAGTAAATCAACTAGGTACGAACTTACTTTTATCAGTAAAATTCTAGCTCTGCCATCAGAACTCGTGCAATTAATCTTCTTCGGACAATTTATGCCTCCGACTAGCTCAAAATAATTATCGAAGGAATGCAATGCTGAAAGAAAATGAAATAAAATTATTTTTATTCTATTTCATCTTTATCCCTTACTCATAATGTTTATTTTTCTCAACTTTTATTATTGAAATTGAAGTAAAAAAATTGCCACTCATCCAAGGGTTCGACAATACAGAATGTTCGATTGTATGGGGTTATTTTTTTTTAGATGTATTTTTTAAACAATTTTTGTTTTTTTAATCCCCGACAAAAAAAGAGGGGTGTTATAGGAATGTCTTCTCTACATCTATGTGTCTGTCTGTGGCATCGTAGCTCCTTAACGGATGGACCCGATTTTTGTGCGGTTTTTTTTTGTTTAAAGGTGACGTGTACGACATTGTTCTTAGCTATATTTAATCAAAATTGGTTCAATCGTTTAAAATTATATAATAACTGTCGGGGGTGATAGTTTTTTTTTTTTCACGGCTAAGGAATGGAATTCTCTGCCTGCTTCTATATTTCCTAGCTCACACAAACCGAAACTCCTTTCAATTTCGAGTGTGGGTGAGCTTGCAACATTCTTGATCACTTCTTGCCCGTATGGTAGATGTTCGCTCCTAAGCGAACCCATTTTTTATTATAATAAAAAGTACTTACTTGGCAAATCGGAATAATCGCAATTAACGCTAACAGGTATAGTACAGATCGGAATGGGAATGGCTTCCAAATGGCCGAGCTTGTGAATCTGCTCAGCGGCTGGTATTTTCTGTCGAACTACTTTGTCTTTAGGCACATGATTGGCCAAACTTATGATTGCTGTAAAATAATTAGAAAATATTGAATGGTACCCAGAAAGTTTTTCCGTCTGCTTATCGCCTATATCCTATTCTAACACTTCTCGATTGGTTTATTACCTTTTTATTGTGTTGACGTAAATACCCTATTACATTCCTATCAGAATAAACCCTAGGAGGCCACACTTTGGTTGGGTAAATTAGTTTATGACAGAATTATACATAAACTAGCTTTCAGCCCGCGACTTCCAACTCCTTTAACTATATCAATATACAAAATATTGCGATAAGACGTTTAACAAGTAATTAAGTAAATAATCAAACGCTCTTTTACATTTATGACATTGGTAAGGAAGTAAGAATAAAAGATTATTTGTATCACATTTTCAGAAAATAAACTAATGTCGTTGACTAACGGACTCATCAACGCCCAAACCATACGATTTTGCTGGAATTTCGCACAGCAGCTTTTATGGCAAAACAAAGGAATAAGGCTTATCTTTTTAAATTCCAGCGAGCATGAATACACGGGCATCCTGTATAGTCAATAATTAATAGCAACAGAACTGACCGTCACACATTTTATCCATTTGCGATATAATGACAGCAAGGACTGCGTCTTCATCAGCAAGTTGACTGATCATATCTGCAGCAGCAATAATCCGAGGTTCCTGTGAACTGAGCCGTTGCGTCGAGCGGCCTACGGTCCCGCCAGCGTTCAGTATCATCCTGTCCTTGTCAGAGTTCTTCAGACTGAACAGAATGGGTAGAGTGTGGTGAGGATGCTCTTTTGCACACCGTTCTGAGAAGCGTTTGATAAAATTATAGACCATTACACTGAAGAATTGAACACGCGATTTGGAAGTTTGATAGTAACACAAAAAAAAAATTGGTTGTTTGTAAAGTAGGTTTACGATCGAGATGTTTACGTGATAACGTCTTATTGGTGAGAGAGACGGAAGATCGGTCCACTCACTCGAACGCTATGCCAGCCTCCGCTCGTGAGGATTCCGCGTGACAAGTTTCACGGAATGACTGGCAGCGCTCGAGATGAGACGGGAGATCGGTCCGTCTCTCTCTCGTTATACCTGCGATCGCGCTCGTGAGGTTTTGGTGTGACACAAGTTTCTGAACATGTCACCCGACTAAAACGATTTTAAAGACGTTATCACGTCAAAATATATGAATAGTTAGCAGCGTTAAAATTGCTCCACTATTCGTTTTTTCCTGATCTGCGAGATCCTGGTTTATAGTAAAGCGTAACCCGAATTTAAAACTGGACAAAGCACTAGGAAGAATATTCATGAACTTTGTATTGAAGAGTTCACATTTTAAGACCAAACAAACGTTTGTTATTTTTGACAGATATTTTTCCCCTTCGTGTTTCGAAGGGAGGCCCGTGCCCCTCGGTGGGGACGTACATGGGCTGGTAAAAAAAAATAAAAAAATGTTGAACATACAAATAAACTTCCCATAAAAGTTCCCAAACCGTCTATCATGTCAAAGAAAACCTGACTTCCTTTATTATTCGTTCCAAGAATTCCCTTTATTAGATAAGAATTCCTAAGCCGACAAGATTATTTATTTAGCATGCCAGTTACAGACAGCTTAGCTCCTTTTTTATTAGCTAGTGCTATTCCACTAAAAGGCAAAGGCCTCCCTTCGTAACCACGACACTGTCGCAAGTGCGACCTGCGACGGCCTAAGGCGACGGGTGGCAAAAAGAAATGTACCTATCAAGCTCCTACTAGCATGCCACGACATAGCGCGGAGCGGCGGGCTTGGGCTTCGTTTGTGGCGGAAATGTACGAGCGACGGCAACGGGCGACGGCGGCGGGCGGGCGGGGGAAACAAATGTACTAGCTCACTACGCGGCGGCCGTAGCTCCCAAGTCGTGAGCGTCGAACGGTGCGACCGGCGCGGGCTGAGGACGAATTTAGTTTCACGAGTCCGGAATAATTTATTTTGATTTTTCCGCTCCATAAGAAGAATTTTGCAATGGACACGGAACTTTCATAAGAGAATTTATAACTTTTTATATTAATTGAATGTGTTTTCTTTGTATAACTAAAAAAAAATCGGCGTATTTCCTGTATTCTTAGTACCTACTATACATTTTTTTTTTATTATAAGATGGGTTAACTCTTGACCTCAATCTTGACCATAAGGTCAAAGATGAGGTCGACGATGGAGCGAGTTAACCCAGAAAATGCCTATAAAGGCACTGGTACTCCCACGCACCGACGGAACACAGCAGGCTGTTTGACGTCGGACTTCGGTAGGAGGGTGGTCGCGAACCAGACGGCCCTTTACAGAGCCTACCAAACCGCATGAGACCATAGGACGACACCTCAGATTCAGAAAAAAATGAAGTGTCGTTGCCTGGGATGGATTACTAGGAGGCAGGTCTCATTTGTGTTTCCTTAGTCGCCTCTTACGATACCCACGGAAAGAGATGGGGTGGTGTTATTCTCAACCGATCACCACATGGTTAAAATTAACATAATTAACATAATTATAGGAATTTGAATTTTGAAGATTCTTTTTTTCTTATCAGTTGCTTTACGAAAACGGTCACTATTACGAGCGCAGTAAGGGCGAGCTCAAGGTCAAAGTGGGGTAATCTGATATGCTGCTGTGTGTACATCCGCCGTCAAATAATTGAGTTGGTACGTTGGTCAATATAAAATATATTATATCTTTATTTTTAATTTTTTGAAGTCAGTTTAATTTTTTTATGTATTAACGGGATGTAGTCCTTGTCTTGACTTTATCTTCAACGAAAAAGAAATTTGATTCCAAGCAGGACCGTGCCACTTTCGATAAAGACATTCTGAATCTACTTGCGTGTCGTGGCATACCCAAGTTAGACCAAAGACCGTTCGCGTCACCCGTCGCTCAAGCCCGTCGCACAAACCAATGTCGTGGCTGAGGCGTAAAAGTGTGTCATATAACTGTAACCACAGAGAAAAAACAGCAATGCAGTGAAAAACAAAATCTTACTTAAAACGTTCCTCAAGTTGTCATCAAAGAGAGTGCTATCATTAGTAAGCCGCGGTGCGAGCTGGGGCAACACAGTGATGAACTTTCTAGAAGGTATAGCTTGCAATAGGTCTTGGAAGTCACCGCCTCCGTCCATATCAGAGAGATTTACGTCAGGGTTATCCAGCCAAAGTGATATCACTCGGAACACTGACAGATTGTTCATCTCGCATTGTTTCAGTGAAAGCAAGTAGTATCTGAAATGTGGGCATTTAAAAAAATATTAATTGGCTCTGCAAAGTCAAAGTCAAAAATAGCTTTATTTCATAGAACATTCAGAACGTTACTTAAAAAGTCAAAATAGTGAATTACATTAGCATTTTTAACTTTGCGCCTATTCGCAAAGGTGCAGTATTACAGACAAATGATATAGTAGCTTAGTTTATTAAAGGTTTACAATTGACACAGGATCTTTGAGATGTCGTTCAGTTTGAAGAAATTCTTTACATTTTACGGCTATAGTCTTCGATCAACTATAAAGAACTAGATACACAATCCACAACAAAAAAGTTCCCTCACTAAATGATCACCCACTTGACGTTTTGGGTTGTCTTTTCGTTTAGTAGCATTCGTTCGTTCCGAAAGTAAGCATGCCTCAGTGCGCAGTGAAAAATTGTAAAAATCACACCTCCAGAACATTAAAAGAATATGGAATGACATTTTTTAAATAAGTAGTTTTGTAATTATTATATGTGAATTGAAATTATCTTGGTATTTGGCCAAGAAAAGGTTATAAAACATTTTTTTAGTTTAATTTAATAACATTCGGCGAGAGTATAACCCTTTAAATTGAATAGACACTAGCGGAACTTACAAATCCATACCGTTGTATTTCAACATCATTTGTTCGGGTTATGCAGTGACTCTGTTCTAAAACAAATAGAGACGCTTTTTTTTATATTGTTTTTTTTTTCATTTTCATCTGTGTTATAAAATTTAAGTGTAAAGAGTATATATATATTAATTCTGTTTTCTATACTTACATTAAAGGTATTATGGCAAAACCATTAATCATATAAAATTGAATTAATAAAAAATTTAACGTGCGTGACGTTTAAAAACATAAAGTTTTATTGGATTTTTAGTTTTCCTAGAGATCCTGTGCGATGTGGACAGTGGACATACGTGGTCGCACGTCAAAGATGTGAAGATTTTTTCTAGCCGTCGCAAAGTAGAGTCTTTTGCTCCAAGCATTTTTTAGAAAGTGACTCGTATGTCATTACAAAAGGAGTCAAAAGGTTACACAAAACAGCTGCACCTCAAATAGTATGTACCTTTTTATCACTTTTGATTTGGAGTTTCTTGTATTGAATAAAATAAAAAAAATATATTTCATCTTCAGGACAAAGATGATGACAGCGAAGAAGACAAATGTTTTTTTTTTTGAGTTAGTTGCTTTTTTTTAATAAATTATTACTTGTACTTAAATATCTATCCAGTTTCATAGCTAATTTCCTCTCTTAAATCTCAATAGGTCATTTCTGTTCAAAAAATTATACTAAGTTTTAAATAAGCAAAACATAATATATGTGTAATCGGGAAAGACACAGTTCTTTTCTTTTTTTATAAGTTATTTCATATTTCATAAAAAATAAGCATAGAATATTAGGTTTATAAGCAATAATTAAGAAGAATGGCGGCGGCTGTGATTATCAATTGTAATGTATATTAATCGTCGGTTAATTTGAAATGAATGTGATTTTTTTAATAATAAAAGACCATAAAAACTAACATAAAAGTAAACGGCTGAACCAATTTTGATAAATCATATCTGAAATCCAGCGCAAGAAGAAGCTTTCGAATAAAATAAACTGCACCATTAACATCATCAGTTTAAGAGCTATGATGCTCCTATACATACACAACACAATCAGGGGTTAAAAAGAAAACCACACCATTTCGTAGCATTTTGAATTTGTTAAAAAGTTTGTACGAAGATTTTATATGTGAAATCGACCCAACTAATATATTTTTAAAATTAACAAAGGCAACTCCACTCCTCCCATGTTCTACGTGACAGCCAGTGTCATCAAATTGTCTTACGTTATCCTTTGTTCAAAACCCAAAGTGGTATTTTACAAATTAAACAGATTTTATTTTCGACCTTATAATATTACGTTAAGGTTTAAATTAGATTAAAATGTTTGACACTTTAGAACTTTTTCATAATACATGAAGTGGTATACAACTATCTAAGTACGTATTGTAGTTAGGACACTTTTAAATTTCATTTTGTATGGGACTGTGTATCTAGTTTTCTATAGTTGATCGAAGGCTATATATAGTACTTGCGTATATTCCAACACGCCCGTTTTGACAATCAACTTCAAGACTACTGTCACCTGAAATTGAGTAGCTCTAAAAAGATGTGTACTGAACATCCCAACTGACGCTCAAGTAGCAAATGAATGTCTTACAAAGGTGTTGCAGGTTGCAGATACCTTACGAGTTTCAGCTGTCTAGGCAATAACGATGACGTTGCTCAAGATAACCCTCAGAAAAACTTCAAAACACGGTTTAATAAATTTAAGAAACAGTGAAGACTGCCTTTCAAACCTAAATTGTGCCTTAATATAAAACATTTTTAAGAACATTCAATTCGATTTTTGATACTTTTAACTTGTTGGCGGTAGTCTAAGACTAAGTAGTGTTGCAGACAAAAATGTTAATAAAAGCCTTTTTAAATTTATAAAATTCAAGTTTAGATGAAGTAAAGTTTGATTTAATCACTATTCTTGTTTGCAGCTTGGGCGGTATCGGATTAAGTGATAATACGACTCCTTATGTAGATACTAAGCAGATTCAGCTAAAGAAAGACAACAATGTTTTTTCTAACAAGCACAATAATTTTCACCCACACGTCTTGGTTCATCGAAACGCTCTTTAACGACCTTAAACCACCGTTTTCCTCACCTCATGGCTAGATGTAGAAAAGTCTTCTTTTCAGCTTCAGTACTGGCCACTTCCTCTTGGTCAATGTCTCCGAAGCGGGCATTGACGGTCAAAGCCTTCTTTTCATCGCGACTAAGCTGCTGCGTGGATCGTAGGAGATTCGCAGTACCTTTCATACTCTCTATGCATTGCTTCTTCTTTTCGAATATCGATGATTTCATGTATGCGTCCACCTGACATGATGAACATTTAATAAGAATATGTTATACCTACTCAGTATATCTGGTAAAGCAATCAAATACGAAATATTAAATAATATTTAATTGGCAACACCAGTAAGAAACAAGATGGCGGGCGGCTCCACCACTCGGCACCAAAGTGCTGATATTAGCTAGTTTTATTTCAGTAACCTGTTTATATTCTGCATCTGCAAACTTTGCGATATCGTAGTAGACTTTGAGCCTGGTCTCCTCGTGGTCGTTTCCTTTTAAGACTTCCAAACTTTTCTTCAAATACTTGTCAATAATATCCCTTGCGTTGTCGCGTTTGGATTCAGCCATCCATATACCGTATTGCCTGATAAACAAGTATAAATGTAAAAACATTATTAAACAAAATATTCAATAATAAATAAAAACGATAATGCGATACCCGTGTGGCAAATATGGCTATGGCTAACAAAAGAAAGTTCACAAAGTTTGTTGTTCACTGAAAATCCATACCTGAGCGAAACTGCGTTAAGCTTTACATCTGGCGAGGGATTGGCCACGATGTTTCGAAGGAGTGAGAGGGCGATATCTTTATGCCCTTTCACCCACGACACTTGACTTTCTGCCAAGGCTACTTCATCTGACACATGTATCTTCTTTACTACTGCAAGAAGTCGCTGAGCCATTTGGATCCTCTCGTTTGATAAACTCAGTTCTGAAAAGATGCAACACGAAAACTTTACTGAACTTCCCTTTAGGGAACATACATAGATATCTATTTCAAACAATTGAAATTCTTGTGGAATTTTTAATCTTCGTTCTAGCGTTAGGTCATAGTCAAACGTACTTCGTATGTTTACAATCGGAAATGGTCCAGAATTTGGCTGATCAGGTATTTACACCTATGTGTAATTCTCAATAAATAAAAAGTCTCGGTTCCCCCGCCCCGCTGACTCATCAATGCCCACCCCAACCCAAGCCATTGGATATAGAAAAAAAATACTTTTGTAGAATAATATTGTCATAATAAAGCTGAATTTTTCGAAACTCTGGAGCGTTTGTCTGCGAGGGGGTACTACTAGGTGGAAAGTTAAAAATTAAAAGCAGCATTCACCATACATAGAGAGAGTACTATTTTCTCACCAGCATACTGCAACTGCAAGTTGACAATATCCTTCAAAGACTCGTGGTACGTCTTCGCAGCGTGTTCCAGCATCAAACTACGCTGAGCGATTAACGTTTCAAGATTCTTAAAGTCATTGAAAGCGGGTAGATTCCTCACTTGCCACTCATCAAGAAGCGGTTTCACGGGAAGCTTATTGCATCTCACAGAAAAGTAATCCTCGATGTCGCTAAATAGATGCAGTTTAGACAGGACTTTGTACACATTCTGGCAATTCTCCATATTCAAATTCTGGCATAGTTCTGCGACTGCTCTTTTCGCGCGATTTAGAGGTAGAGTCAGTTTCGTTTCAAAATCAGACGTCGGTTGGAGATTTAAACAGTCTTTTAAACAAGAGTACCGATAGGCTTTTATTGTGGAATCTGGATTGTAGTATTTTTTTGATTTTTTATCTTCCAATTCTCTCGTATCTACAAAGTCTGACCAATCACCTAGAAATTAAAATTTCAATAAACAAATATTTATAAGGGATCCCCAATGCTTTACAAATATTTATAAGGGCCTTTACATCAATGGCGTTATAACCTAATCATACCTAGATAACAAAACTGAATGTAACTCACCTAAAAACGACAGACACTCGTATTTTATGTCATTCAAATCATCGTTTTCCGGTAATGACTTGATATACTGGAGTGCCAAATGATGCATGCCAGATTTATGAAGGGATTTAACCACCCCATACTGTAAACGAGGGTCGACTTGGCCGCCACATGACAACGCAATGTCGTGTAACAGAAGAGCATCGCTATATTGATTTGTGTTTATAAGGTGCTTGCGCTTTTCGCCTTCGCTGGTCAAGTGGGCAGTACCACAACCATCTATAGCATCCATTTCTCCAATGGACACGTAACACTAAAAATAATGAAATCTTACTTAGTAGCATAGTTGATTAAGTAATGTCGCTGAAAATGCAAAGCCAGCTGTATAATAATTTTCTAAAAAAAATATGTAAATATTTGTAGGTTGTGTATTACTGTAAGTATATTTGTATAATCTGTGTGTTGTAATGCTCTGCCAATAAACGCGTTTGGTTATTTTTAGTACCTATTAATTATATTTCTAAAATAAAGATGATCAGAGAAACGAAAGATGTTGAAGTTTGGATAGGGAGGTAAACTTTTACCGTCTATCTCGATATAGGTCTGTGCGCCAGTCTGGACCGAATATTTTCAAAATCTTGACACTTACTTTTCTAAATATTTTTTGTACGTTTTCGCCACCAGTAATAAGTGTAGTGGCATCGGGCGAGGCGGGGGGCACTCCGTCGTTCTGTGCCGCGGCCCAGAGCTCTCCGTAGTAAATAGCGGCCACGTTCTGGTCGGCTAACGTCGCCACCCAAGACACCTTCTCATAGTCTATGCGCAAATAATTCAAACTTTCTACTGAAGCCCCTGGTCTGTAAATTAACAAGCGAATAGTCTTAACAGTGACGTGAAGTGATAAAAAAAACAAAGGGTTACACTCCGGGTTACTTCCTTGCGGTCTACTCTACCTCCGTCTTACGAATTTTCGATCAGGTCACGTGTCCTGACGCGAGTTTAACATTTTTTACCCATCCCAAAAAATAACGCCGCTAAAAAAGTTTTCACTTCAAAAAGTTCTTTAGTGTTTGGATATCTCTATACATCGAACTGAGGCCAGTACATCAAATCACTACAAAATATACTCTATGCTATGACGTTGACGATAAAGATTGTTTTGCATTATTTTAACAAATTGGATACGTAAAACATTGACAATCAGGCGCTACATTGCTCGATTATTCGACTTCAAAATTCAACAAGATCTCTCATTGTCTTCTGTACCACGCAAGAAAGAGATGGAGCCTTTATGGGATTCTGTATGGTTTTTAACCTTTTCACCGCCAAAGTCTGATATATCAGACGTTTAAGTTTCGTGCCCTCGCCGCCAAAGTCTGATATATCAGCCAATTTTTTTTTATTACTTATAATCGTTCACCAAGCGTTCACCCATACGCCACGACATTAATTTTTTTTTTAAATTTTGACGAAAACTCTTGGCGCTAAAAGGGTTAAATATCTTGTATCCAGCTCACCTAGTTCTGTACTGACTTTTCTGTAGTCTGATAAAGTGAACAATATGCAGCATATACTGAGCTATAATTTTCTGGTCTAAATCAAGAGTCTCATTGATGTTCCTTCCACTATCCTCGCTATTTTCCCCACTACGCTCAAAACTCAAGTCCCACATGTGTCTGAAGAACTGGTTGACTTGTTGAGAAAGCACATTGATATGACTTTCAGAAGAGCAAGTGAGCAACAGTCCCATCAATGGAGACAGGATTTTCTCGCATACCTTTGGCTGAAAAGTAAAATTATTATTGGTAAAACTGTTAAAAACAATAAAATATTAAAAATAATTTGATTTTTTTTCCTTTTAATTTCTTGTAAACAGAACTTTTTGTAAGACGTGATCAATATGAATACCTAGGCTTCATCTAGGTTCGACCACATCTTTGCTCGTGAGTTTTTTGTTTTACGTGAACTCTGAAAAAGTCGCTATTTTTTGTTATCAGTACTGAATCAAAAAAAGTGAATAATCATTACCTTTAAGTTACAAACCCCTTGCAACAAACTCAAATAATTCGCTGGTCCAACGAGAACATCCAAATAAGCGGTGGTGATTCTTAGAAGCCACTGAGAATGGCTCTCTTTGCTTTTTGGTACCCAAAGATCTCGAAGGCAAAGAGCTTTGAATTTCCCATCGTTTATTATGAAATCAGCGTAGCTTTCACTGTTGGAGGACAGTAGGGGTACCAATATATCTTTGTCGACGTTTTCCAAATCTGAAATGAATTAGTCTTTGCAAAATATGTAAGTATAAAAAATTATCCAAAAAATAAATGTATTTAACTTTACCTAAGGCTATTTTGCCCTCTCTATATTGTAATAAGCGTTTCAATGTTTTCGATACGGCGTTAGTAACCACAGGATTCTCGTCAAATAAGATCTCTTTCAATGAACTGAGAGAGGCCATGGCAAAATATTGCTTGGGATCAAAGTTGACAACGCGCTCCGTGTTTGCCGGTGCCAGAGTGACCAAGGTTTTCAAGTCGTAATTTCCGACTTCCATCATACAATTGCAAGCTTCAATTATTGTCTGTAATTTGCGTAAAAATGTGATTCAATAAATAAAAAATAATTTATCAACTATCATGCCAGATACAAAGGATAATCACGCATTCAGTAACAAAAAGTGTTATAAAATGTTCGTGCATGCACCGTAACTAACAACCACACCGGATCTTCATTTCTACTTTTATTACCTTATCGTCGGATGCCGATTTTAAACTGTTGCCTAGTGAGTAAATGGTTTGATGAATTATACTAGTTCCGCATTCGTCAGAAAACCCTTTGGGGTTTAGTTCTTCGCAAAATTTTCTCACATAATGTTTGTTTATTTTCAAAAACTGACGCATGTTGCTCAAGGTCTCGTGGCTATAAAACATAAAATGCGTGAACAACAAAACAGGAAGACAAAAAAACGTATCCTTAAAATAAATTTAATTTAAAAAGTGTTTGTTTGGCCTTAGACGTGATATTTCCACAAGTGTAGTAGTTAGCAGGCTGGAAAGTGACATAGGACAAATAAAATGAGAAATAAATTTGAAATATGACGAATATGCATATAAGGTAGACAGATATGACGGATTGATTGATTGATTGTAGTAAGTATTTTTTTTATTTATTATAAGATGGGTTAACTCTTGACCTCAATCTTGATCATAAAGGTCAAAGATGAGGTCGATGATGGAGCGAGTTAACCCAGAAAATGCCTATAAAGGCACTGGTACTCCCACGCACCGACGGAACACAGCAGGCTGTTTGACGTCGGACTTCGGTAGGAGGGTGGTCGCGAACCAGACGGCCCTTTACAGAGCCTACCACACCGCATGAGACCATAGGACGACACCTCAGATTCAGAAAAAAAATGAAGTGTCGTTGCCTGGGACGGATTACTAGGAGGCAGGTCTCATTTGTGTTTCCTTAGTCGCCTCTTACGACACCCACGGAAAGAGATGGGGTGGTGTTATTCTCAACCGATCACCACACGGCACAGTATAATGAGTTGAAGAATAAGAATCAACACCTAGTGTGTTTTTTAAAAGCTTAAGAACAAGATTCTTCCATTAGGAGTTCATTACAATAGAACACCATTCAAAGTTGAGCGTACACTTACCTCGGGCACGACAAACTATTTTTATAATTTTTCAGTCTGTCTTCGAATTCTACTGCACTTGCACATTTCGACATTGTGTTGGAACTTTGTGACAGCGAACTTATGAAATCAATAACATCTTCACTCTCTTTCAAACATTCCTTCATGTCGCAAGTTAAATAGTCCAATAGCGGGGCACACTCAGACCCAAATCCCTCTTCTTTCTTGACCATTAGAATAGACAGGGTTCGTGTAATTGGTTTACGTAATATTTCAGCTTTACTTGGCAACAATAGCTCCAAAATCGTTCTAAGGACTTTCACAAAGACCTTGAGATCTTTTTTATTACGAGAAGCCTCTATAGCGTGAGTCACACTGTTACAAGCGAAGTTACAGACGAATGCATCTGAAGGATACCCCAATGGAATGCTCTCCAAAAATACTACGTAAGAGTGTAGGTTTGACACTTTATATTCAAAGACTTTTTCATTAAGAACGTTTGTCCATAGTCGAAACAGAGCTTTGAATATAACTAGAGCATGATTTTCACATAGGTAGGTCAATAAGTTTTCTTCTATTAAGATCTGAAAAAAATTCATAAAAATTAAAGTTTATAGCAAATATGAATACTGAAGAGTCACCGCTTTGAAACATTATGAATTCAGTAGACTTACCCCCATATATGACAAGATCGCGTCGAATATTTTTTTGGGATAATGATAGTTATCAACATCGAGAGGAATGTCAAGATTGTATTGGCGCTTAGCCTCGACGGGGTCGCTCAAATGTGACGCCAATAGGACCACTAATTCGCTCATATTCTCCACAAATAAAGTGCTCCACTTTTCAGGGCCCAAGATCTCCCTGGTTGATGAGAACATTTTCTCCGCATAAATTGTCAGTTCTCGCCTTCCTTGCAACGTGGTATTGGATCTATCTTTCGCCGCAACAATATAGGGTAAGCACAGCACTATTATGTTGCAAATGCATGCCTGTAAAAAGTTTGGGATAAGGTCAGAATTATGAAGTTCTAAAACAATGTAATTGTGTATTGATTAAAAGGCGCTTTCGCAACTTTTGCAACTTTTAATGACTTTAAAACTTAGATTGTAGAACGCCTTTTTAGTATGTGATGTTTCTTTTCTAACTAATAGCAAATATACTAAAACACTACCTCAATAATATTGACCATAGATTTTCCCGATTTATTCTGCAACATTTTTAAAACGTCGCTGTTCTTTACAACCCCTTCTTTCCGCCATAAAATATCAGCTGGAATGAGCCACTTCAGATGCCTCTCTATGAAACCATCCAAATTTTCAAAACCAAATAATTGCACAGGTATATCGTCCAGGCTATTTCCTTTGGAAAATACGAAGTTTATGATGGAGAGCGCACTGTCATTGAAATACTTTTCAATGTTGTTTGTGTTAGTTACCATTGATATCATTTTGGTCAACACTTTCTTCACCAAAGGTTTGTCCAGGTTTTTTTCTTTTTGAATTTGTATCACTTGAGTTACAATGCTCTTCAGCAAAGATGGTTTAGTTTGTACGAGAGCTAAGACACTGTGAAGTATAGTCAAAGTTCGATTGGCTGATTCATCTTTCAATATAGTATCGCTTTGTTCTGTCATCTGAAATGATACAATCATGGCTTACATTTGAGAAGCGAAATAATCAAATAAAACTTTATAATGAAATAATCGAAATAGAAGATTGGTGTTTGTCAAAGCATACTTTTTATTTAAAAAATCTGCTGTATTAAGATATCATTCAGATTTCTCACCTGAACCACAAATATATCCAACAAACTTTCTAAGTAACTCGCGATTTCATGATCAGAGAGGTGTCCAACAACAAGTGTCAGCAAATAACAGTTATAGAGGCGCAAAGTATGTGTCTCTCCTTTGATTTTATTCTTTATAGCTTCTATAAATAATCCATCGGGCTCGTCATTTTGCTGTAAGTCGAGAACTACTATTCTCGCAGCACATTCATATATTAAAGCAGCTACGTGTACAGGATAATATTTTTTCTCACACCGTTGTAAATATCCTCTAACTAAGATGCAACAGTTACGTTTGCCATTATCGAGATGCCAAACTTTGTCCAAAATCTTCAAAAAGACTCTCAGCAGCTTCAGAGTTGCAGCCGAGTTTTTGAACAGCTCTTTGCACATTCCTTGTACGAGAATGAAAATTGATGCTGTAAAAAAAAAGTACCGATTCTAAATTCATGGGGCTAATTGCAAAGAATAGGCAACTAGGCACATTTAACATAGGCATTAAGGCATTTAAGGCGTTTTCAAATCCTTTCCTATGAAGACTATTATTTTGAATGCTTTAAGAAAAGAAAAAAAATTGAAAAAAATATAGTTTACTATCAACCTGAAAATATGGACTTGAAGATAAAATAAAATTAAAAAGGAATAGTGAAGGAATCAATTTAAGTTACTTACTAAGGGGTATGTCCTCTACTTCGGGGTCGGAGAGTATTTCAATGCATTCCAATGCGCAGTCCACATCCTGAGTGATGGAAAAGTTATATATGTCTGGGTCCAGAATAAAATTTAAGATTTCATTTCGCCCCAATGCTTGTTCTCTACAATACACGGCGAGTGCACAAACACAAGCATGCCTCAGAGCTTGAGGGTCCGACATTGTTTCATCCTCTTCATATACTACAGCGTCATCAGGGTGAATCTTTCTATTTACAATTACATTAATAATTTCAAAGAACTCTGCTGGAATTCTACGAGTTTCACGGCTCAGTAGCGTATCATAATCACATAAAAACTCTGTAACTCGGCGTAGCATCGATACTTGTTCTTGTATACGTACGCTGCTTTTTAGGTTGACTGTAAGAAGATTATACGTTTCCAGTAAAGCAATCTTTAGACATCGAAATATCTTTCCCTTTTCAATTTCATCACGTTTAGCAAAATTGTTCTTTAACATAATGTTCAAATATTCAAGAACAATATGTAGAAATTGTATGTAGTCAAAAAGAGATATATCCTTGTCTTTTAGTTTCTGAGTGAGTTCAGCTAACTTATTTTCGAAATATTCTTTGATTACGTCGTTCATTGCGGTGTTTAATTCAAACCGCTCGACCTTGCGTTGATGTGTATCTTTGTGCTCCGATACGTCTATATCAAATTCGCTTAGCAAAATGGACTTTTCCACTGAATCGAACAATACATCGTATTTATTTTCAATCTTGTCAGTAACACGAGAGGTCTGCACTTCAGGATTTTCCATAGCTAAAAGTCTTAGCAGAAATTCTCTAACATTTACAACGTCAAGTGTGTTAACTGATCCTTGTACCAGCCAAGAAAACCACTTAACTCGTTCATCAAAATTACTGCATTTGCTGAAGAATTTGTGAAAAACTTTGTTTAACGTCTTCAAACTATGATTGGTCACTGGCATGCCCTTTTCGTGGTACAGTTTAAGTAACGGCTGAACATTTTGATGCTTTAATATTTCCAAGCTAAGTAGCAGTTGCATAATAGAATGCAAGGGCTTGTGTGCTGTGTTTACTAGGGTTGAAGTTCTGAAATCGATAACGAAATTATTAAAACTGTTCAACCAAAGTGAAATATGCGGAAACATATAGTAGCTGGATGCTAAAAATGTAGAAAAATTGAACCCACCTGACACATGAATTCCAAATAGACATTAGAACAGTGTAGTCCTCATTCATATTTAAACCTGAATTCTGTGAATTCTTGATACTCTTGCAAATAGTGTCCTCAAATATGTCCCAGTTAAGGCTACTGTTATTTGCAACTAAAGTCTCAAGGGCAGAGAGCAGAAGTTGATAGTCGACAGCAAGTATACTCTGACCGAACTTTTGTATATAGACGTGTATAATCGCAAGCCTAAAAAGAACTTCTGTTAAAAAGAAAATAACAAATTTTACGCCAAGTTAACACAGACTACTAATGGAAAAAGTTGTTCTTACCACGGCACGGGATTCTGTTGTAATTCTCTTATCAGATCAGAAAAAGAGTGATTTTTATTAAAAGCAACTCTTTGTCTTTTTGGGGTGTTTTCGCCGTCTTCTTGTTCTCTCTTTACGGATAAATTAAATACCTACAACATAAACATAATCATGACAAAATGAGCAAATTACTCTATGACTACTTCTAAATGATAAAATATGCGAAATTGCTGAAATGAAAATTCTCACTTGAAAGTAGACTGAAGCAGCAACATCATAAAACTCGTTGCAATATTTCGACAAATTGTCTTGCTTTCTCTGTTTCTGCCAAAAGTTTACTTCCAAGCAAACAATTTCTAGAATGTTATTCAGATGCCTGTTCCAAACGTCCCAGTCCTTTGCTAAACTGCCACTTTCGCTCTGCGTCTTGCCAAGGGGATGATGTACAGCTAATATCACTCTCAATAACTTGAAAAGTGATGACTGTGAAAAGGGGAAATTATGCATTATTAAGGGTTTTTATTTTACAGAATTAACTTTGATCAATTGTTTTGCCAAAAGTAATTTATTCAAAGCTATGTTAATGGAAATAAATGACACAAAAAACTTACTTTTTTCTTCTGGTCTAAATTTTGATCGTAAAATTTGGTAATCAAAGTCATAAATTCTTCAGTAAGTTCACACATGGTCAGCCGACTCTCAACCGATAACTGTAGAACAGAAAATATATAATTATTTTCGCAAAAGAAATTACATTGGAGTGTTATCTCATAAAAAATCTCATAAGTATTGCAAAAGGCCACTCAAGAGATTTCACAGCAAAAAATTGGCAAAAGATGAATTTTAGTAGGTATTGTATGTAAGTATATACTTTTGACATATGATAAAAACTTAATGTATATTGCAGCAGTGTGTCTTATTTTCCACATGCTTTCCAAATGTTGTTTTTTAAAAGCAGAGCTCATTAGACTGCAGTGTGGGATAACACAATACATACCGTTTCTACCACAGCGGTCAAAATTTCAATGACTATTTCTTGGATTTTCTTGTCCGCACTGACAGTATGGATGCACTTCCTTAATTTTCCAACAGAATCTCTCAGTATAGTTACAAATTGACAGCAGTTTCTGCCATTTCTAATTACGAGTAGAAGTAGTCTCAACTTTGTGAAGTTATCCAATTTGGAATTCTTGAAAGTGCAGGCTGAGAGACAGACATCAAGCAATTCTGAAATGAGGAGAATAATAAATTAGTATTTTTTTTTATTAGTTTGAAATAATAATTTACTATGGCTTCAGACCAACCTATTTAAACTTTCTGTCTGATAGTAGTAGAGTCATTAAGCAGATTCACATTTTTCTACTGGATTAAAGCAAGCCACTTGGTATGATTGTTCCTTAGGTTAAAATAAGCCGATAAAGATCGGTAGCCCTCGAAAATATCCCCTCTGAACCGGGAGGGGGAGGGTCAAAGAGGTGCTCCGCCCGGCGTTGCTTCAAAAAATATTACCACTCATTTGTAGCTACCAGGTTAAGTTTGGTATGGTTTTCGTATAAATCAATAACGAGGAATTCATTTCTGGTATTTATTTTCCACATATGTGCAATAGTTTTTTAAATAATCGCAAAAATATAAAATTGTAATCACAAAAAAAAAACCTTTCGCAGCCTATATTTTTTTATTTAAGAGACATATAAGTGTTAAAAAAATATCCAATTGTAGCCTGTTTAATGAAAATTTATAAAAATATAACTTAAGTAGGGGTTTTCATATAGAATTATGACACGAAAAAATGTAGAATCCGACGCGGCGGACGGATTATTTGAAAGAAGGAAACTTTTTTTATTTGAATCATATAATAATTTTATGATCTGGTCCTTTTTATGATACCGAAGCGTTTATTTGCTTTTTAATATATTTTTTAATCTTGATATTTTGTGTTTCTTTAAATTTTTTTCAGTGGGTAAAACATACGATTTTTAAAGATTTCCACGCAAAATCAAAACTATTGAAGCATTGCACATATGTGAAAATCTGATTTTTTACCTACCGAAAAAAATCTTCTTTTGGATTGGGAATTCCTCAATACCAGATAAAAATCAGATGGGCAAAATTTGAGGGTTAAACTTTTTTATTTATACCTCAAACAATGTAATAAAAAATGTTTTACGAAAACCCTTTCAGTAAAACCGGTTTCCGAGGCTTTGACATTTTTTGGTCTTACGGCACTTCACTACTGGTCTTTGACATTGGAAAAACCCAAAAAAATAAAATTAATCAATAGATTATAAAGCAAGTAAACGTTTCGATATCATAAAAAGGACCAGATTATAAAATTATTATATGATTCAAATAAAAAAAGGTTACTTCTCTCAAATAATCCGTCCGCCGCGTCGGATCCTAATTTTTTTTGTGTCATAATTCTATATGAAAACCCCTACTTAAGTTATATTTTTATAAATTTTCATTAAACAGGCTACATTTGGATATTTTTTTAACACTTATATGTCTCTTAAATAAAAAAATATAGGCTGCGAAAGGTTTTTTTGTGATTACAATTTTATATTTTTGCGATTATTTAAAAAATCATTGCACATATGTGTAAAATAAATGCCAGAAATGAATTCCTCGTTATTAATTTATACGAAAACCATACCAAACTCAACCTGGTAGCTACAAATGAGTGGTAATATTTTTTGAAGTAACGCCGGGCGGAGCACCTCTTTGACCCTCCCCCTCCCGGTTCAGAGGGGATATTTTCGAGGGCTACCGATCTTTATCGGCTTATTTTAACCTAAGGAACAATCATACCAAGTGGTTTGCTTTAATCCAATTTCAGAAAGTCAACTCATTTTTTCCTGATTACTGACTCTACTATAGCCATCATACTTATATCAAAACATGATTTTTAGAATATTTTGTTAAACAAATATATTTTTAGTAAATTTTATGACTTTAATGCATCAGACAGAGTAAATCTTCTTGATTTCTTGTAACAAAGCTTCAATGATTTATGCCAATTTTAGCCAAAAATGTCTATAATTCTGACCTACAATAAAATAAGTCATAAATAAATAAAAATATAATGTAAAAAAATTTTTTACATTACCTTCCCATGCAGTTGGAGTAATGTTATTAAGGAAATTATCACATCCAAGAACATATTTATACAACAAATTCAAGTATGAATCTCCTATTGCCTTGGTTAATCTTTTGTCTCTCAAAATGAATAGGCAAGCATCCATCAGTTTGTCACATTTTATATAAGCTTTACCTGAAAATGAATGTATACAATTATTCCCTGTAATAAATGTGGCAAGTTTAATATATACAGATAAATGCAACGTTTCCTAGCCAGCGGAACTCAATATGTATTTTTATTTATTAAAATTCCTTATTAAATGTTTACAAACCTTCTGCATATTATAAAAAATAAATTAGATTTCTGAAATAACTAGTATGTATGTAAACTCTTTATCTCTGAACCACCAATTTAAAGGTATGAAACAGAATTAATTCAACAGTTTGTGTCCGCTAAAGGTAAATACAGCAATATGTACTGATACTACTAATTCTGATTCAAAAGGAGCACAAATGAGCCTTAAGAGGGCTCTACTACTACATAAACTCACCCTTTATGGATCCGGAAACACATAAATGCAATAAATTGGAACACAAAGGTGCTGTAACTGTTTCAAAGGTCTTTGAAGATTCAAATTTTTCAGTTTCCTGCAAATAAACACATAAGATTCTATGGAATGTAAAAAACAAGGTAATTGTTCTGTAAAAGATTTTAAAGTTACAAATCTGATTAATTAGCAGAAACCACAGATTTTTTGTCTAGAAAGATAAGGAAAAGATTAAGTATTAGTTAAAACAGACAATAATATAAATAGTACCAGAGAAAATTTTTAATTGCTTCAGTAAGACAATTTAAACATGTGCAGTGCATGTGGTACAAGTGATCTTTTCAGAAAGTTGTTCCAATCTTTATGCAAAAGTGGGAGTATTTAGTAAATAATTACCGAAATATTATGGTGGTAGCAAAAAATTTGATGAAATTGAACTGAAAAAGTTACAGTCAGTTTATTTGATCACTTAATCTGCTCGTCTGAAGAATACCTCATAATGTGTATCTCAGATTATACTGTATACTTAATATTATTTTATTTTGAGTTCCAAAATTTGTGAAGAATTTTCCAAAATGTCTAACCACAACTGTTTTTTTCTTTTATACGTTTCGACACATCTATAACCATTTGTTTAGATCCCTCAACCTGCATACGCGCGGTATAAGTGATCTTCAAAATCATAACCTTTGACAAATAAATAAATAATATTCTTGTTGCATTTAATAATTAAATACTACGGTGAATTTGCCAAACAATTATCATGACAAAAAAGTTCTTCTTCTTATCGTGTATAGTCAACTTAACTAACCCTGGTGGCTGAGTTTTCAATCCGCACAATGGCCTCTGACTTAGTTTTAACGACTGACGTCAATTGACCACAGCCGGGACCGACAGCTTAACCCTCCGAAGCATGGAAACGCTCGTGATGAATTGCCACTTTGGTCATCACCCATGAAACCCATCAGGTTCCCTGCCTCTGTTACGTTACTTTACCTCACTGATCAGTTGAGATCAGTGAGTGCCACTGGGCTACGAGCGCTTCAAATCCCTCTGTTACCTGCCTATTTCTGTCCACTAGAGCAGTCAATCTTTTAATAAATGCCTTTTAACTAGATATTGATATAAAGTGATCACGTCACTAGCAAAATAGTGGCTTGCATTCGTCATAAATATATGGCGTATTAATGATCATAAAATTAATGAAAAATAACTGACAACTTAAATCTATTTAATAAAATAGGTGTTGAGACAGATATACAGAGTTACCTATCAATCAGTTGGTATATACTAGAGTTACCTATCTTTATCTGAACATTGGAAACCAGATTGTTTAATCAGCTCTACTAAAGAATTTATTTGATACCTACTAACCTTAATAATCAGTTCACCAATATCATCAAATAGATCGTTCCATGTATAGCCTTTATTTTGAAGAGTATTCTCAGACAAAAGTTCAGGTACTGAATTTCCCATCAAAAAGTTCTTTAGGATTTCTCCATTCTTTTTGCGATCAGTAGCACGCACAGATGTTAGAGCAGCACCACATTCTCTTACAGAGGACTCCATCATTCTCCTAAAGAACAATTCCGCAATTAGTACATTGTCAAATTATCCTCGGAATTTTAATATTTTAAATTATTCTTTATTGCAAAAAATAAAACTACTGCAAAGTGATTATCTCGGACGGCGGCAGTTGGCGGCAGCTGTTTAGCGGAAAAATATTTATCGTTCTCAACAATGTAAAAGTCACTTCATTAAGAGCTTGAGCTTGCGATAAAACGCAGTAAATGGACCTATACTCCTTGAGGTGCGTGGTGCACTGAATTGTATTGATTGTAATCACTGGCGTACATACTTATTTAAAAGTTTTGATGTTAATATTGTGTAAGTATACTCAACTGACGATGACGGCCTTTACATGTTACAGGTCCCGTTTAATTCCCTCGATCACTTCTTTTATATTAAAATGTGTTCCCAGGTCCACCTAACCACAACAATTGACAACAACAACTTAAAACAAACAAAAAACCTAAAAAAGTTTGCTTTCGTCTCCTTCTCATTTCCAGTTTTTTTTTTACCTTCCTCACCTCACCTCATCACATCACCTTCTTTGCTTGCAGTCGGTTCAGTGTTGCCACATGAAGTAGACATGAAATCTGTATTTTCATTACAAAAATCCGTATAAAATCCGTATTTCTGTTTTTATTGGAATTCCGTATAACTATCCCGTATTATGATTGAAATTCCATATTAATTCCATATAAAAATTAAACGTAACATTTTTGAGTCAAGATTTAAATCAAAAGAGGATGATTTTCCTAAAAGTTGTTTAGTAGTAGCGGGTCCGTTATCGTTGAAGTACAGTTAACAGCACATAATTATTTCTTGATACATTATTCTTGGTGGTCCTGTACATAATTTATTTCTTGGTTTCGTCTTCATTGAAGAAACTGTACTGCCGCACTACAGTGGAGCAAACTCACCAGCGTGGTGACGAAATTGGTCAAAATTAGGTAAAGAACGCTCGAAAACGGGGATCTTTAGAAGCTAATTCTGTGTTTAGAGTAAATCCGTATAAAAATCCGTAATCTTGATTCATCCGTATTGAACTTGCAAAATCCGTACAAATACGGACAAATCCGTATATATGGCAACACTGAGTCGGTTAAAAAACCAAAGGGGTTGCCAACTATTTTTAAATATCTTACCACAACTTTATAAAGCACCATCCACATTAAAGGTCGTGTGTCTTAGCAATAATGTGGTAGAATATGCGATTGTCCTCTGAAAATCTGGGAGAATTCGTGAGTAGGTAATACATTTTTGTTTTTTTAGACTAATTTAACTCTGCTGAACATGAATGTGCCAGTGCCAGGTGCTACCGCGATTTTCCCCTCTTTCACCCCACCTCCCCCCGAAAATATGTCCTAAATCGCAGTTTTTTCCTTTTCTTTAAAGAAACAGTTACAGATATGAATTTGAAAAGAGTAACTGCCATATAACATAATACACCAAGTGAATTGCCTAACCATCTTAACAACGCACTAGATATTAATAGCCACTTATCTCTGCCAGGGGGGCTACCACCTAAGCGAAGTTGATGCTGATTGAACGAATGGAATGATGTACATTGCTGTGTTTGGTTCATATCACTAGTCAAGGTCTCCTTATAAAGAAGCAATCGACAATATTCCATTCGTTCACCCAGCGTCAACTTCGCTTAGGTGGTAGGCCCCCTGGGCTTAACAATGTAAATTCAGTTAATCTAAAATTCTTCTCATTCAATTTTGGTACAGCACATCAGGTTACCACAAACTGTCAAATTTCCCCAATGGATAGTAAACTCTAATGCTTCGAC
Organism: Aproaerema taeniolella; assembly: GCA_949987775.1. NCBI lineage: Eukaryota > Metazoa > Arthropoda > Insecta > Lepidoptera > Gelechiidae > Aproaerema > Aproaerema taeniolella. The sequence goes on from OX465246.1 coordinate 12,164,322, forward strand.
ATAAAATTGAAAATCGAATGACGAAATTTGACAGTTTTGGATAGCATGATGTGCACTTATTTTTTCTTTGTCTATGATGATGTGCCGTTGCCATCTTCATTCCATTTGCAGTGCGTTCGCAGTAAGCTTATCCGACGACGGTAGGTATATCGTTAGACATGACCAATATGACTACTACCCCTGTATACTCTATTCTACTATCGTGATATTAATAACTTATTTTTCTATGTGTATGTATTTAACTTATTTTTTCTATGTATATGTCGTAAACTCACTAACTTATTTTTTTTATATCTATGCATAGACATAGAAAAAATAAGTAGGTATCTATGCGTAAACTGCCCAATTTCCACATGCACATTTCCTGACTCTTGGTTCATCCTCTTCCAAAAAAATATTATCCTACTTCATAATTTAAAGATCTCAGACCTATAAATATAATGCCCTGTCTAAAGTATTAGAAAAAATTGTCTATCTGCAACTCTGTACTAGGAATTATCTTGAATCGAACGAGATTTCACCTAACTTGCAGTCCGGATTCCGAAGCGGAAGAGGGACCGTTAAAGCATGAATACATACATAACGCTTGTTTGGGTAGTTTACAAATCGTATTCAAATGGTGGAGACTGTGGATTCGAATGGTAGTAAAAATGTTTCTTTGCCAACTGTCACCATAAGAGGCGTACCTCAAGGGTCTATTTTGGGGCCTCTCATGTTCATTCTTTATAGTACAGATCTTACGACATTCATAAAAAAAACTGTAAATTTCAGATGTACGCCTATTGTAAATAAAACTAAAAAGGAGATGACTAACAGAGTACGCAGTATATTTGGATTTAAATAAATGATCACAAATATTACACCTGAATGTTTGATTTTAAAATCTAACATTTTAAATTAGATGCTTGATCTGTGGTCTGTGGTCACATAAAATCTCTTCAACAACGCCGCTGATTAACAATTATATGACATACATAATGCAGTCGCGAAAGTTAATGAGGGGCCATTCAATTATTTTCTTTGCTTGACTTATTTTTGATGAAATGGGGGGGGGGGGGGTGGATAGTGATTACGTCGCAGTATTTTTTTTACACAAATGGCAACCTACACATAGTTTATGCTTGAAAACGAAAAGCATTTTAGGCATTTAAACAAATACTACATACTCAAAGGGATTCCCACAAAAATTGATAAGTTTTAGGGAAATTCCAGCGCACTGGAGACGTATTTTTGAAACTGTAGAAATGAATCTTGAATTCGTACGCGAAAGTAATTCGTCTACAAAATGAAATTCTACTTCTCTTGTTAGCATTTTTGAATCACTCGAATTTGGTGTTGCCATAAAGTTAGAAAACTTAAAAAGGTTTCGTTCCACGCAGAAAAATAAAAAACCGGTAATCAATTATACGAATTGGTAACGCCTTTTTTGAAGAAAGGAACGTTTTAAAAAAAAGTATATCTACTCAATATTTTTTCACAATACACAAGAGGTTTATAGAGGACGGGAGGAGCTTGTGCAGGGAAAATACATTGAAGACTTGGCAGTATGTCTTCATAAATTCCTTTGCCTCCCCGGAAAGAGATGAATTTATGAATTTAACATTTAAAAAAAAACGTGTGTAACTATCAATGTGACTTTGCAGGGGCCTGATTTTTGAAACAATAGAATTCCAATTCGCATACGAATTGACAAGATTTGAATAAGATTCTCATGCGAATCTTGTCAATTCGTATGCGAATTGGAATTCTATCGTTTCAAAAATATGCCTCCAGTACTTTGCACGCTTTCTACTAGTAGAAAATACAAAACGAGTGGTCGGTCCCACTCGTTGCAGAATTCACGGAATGAATTTTCAAAAATAGTAATTTAACGGATTCGCATGCGCATCTTACCAATTCGTATGCGAATTGGAATTCTCTTGTTTCAAAAATACGTCTCCTGGTCACTTGTCTAAGTTTGGTTAAATAAATATTATGTCATTATTATGTGCGTTAAAGTCTTATATTCTAACCCTATAAAGCAAAACACATTATAAGAAAAATACTTAAACCAATGTTTACGTAAGCATCAGGGTAAGAGCTTTGCTTACTTTTGCTGACAAGGGGGATGGGAGGTAAATAATTGCAATAATTCTGCTTACGTAATACTTGAATAGTCCAGAAAAGTCCGAATTTTTGGTATCGGGTTCTTGTAATCAGGTTAAAAATATTTCAGCTAAGAGTCCCAAAATTATGATACGGGGAAGTCAAGTAAAGAATATTCAGGAATGTCGTAAGTTAGGTTTAATATTTGCTTCAGAATTCATAAAAATAAACTCCAAAGTAGCATCGGCGTATATAGGGGAGGGGCCGTGCCCACCCCAGTATGGTCTAGTAGACATACATACGCCCAGCCTATAAGAACAATTCATCCCTATCGAGTACCGAACATCAATTGTTCTAAAACCACCGTGTGGTGATCGGTTTAGAATAACACCACCCCATTTCTTTCCGTGGGTGTCGTGAGAGGCGACTAAGGAAACAAATGAGACCTGCCTCCTACTAATCCATCTCAGGCAACAACACTTCATTTTTTTCTGAATCTGAGGTGTCGTCCTATGGTCTCATGCGGTGTGGTAGGCTCTGTAAAGGGCCGTCTGTTTCGCGACCACCCTCCTGCCGAAGTTTGACGCCAAACAGATTGCTGTGTTCCGTTGGTGCGTAGGAGTATCAGTGCTTTATAGGCATTTTCTGGGTTAACTCGCTCCATAGTCGACCTCATCTATGACCTTGGTCAAGAGTTAACAACCCATCTTATAATAAAAAAAATACTAATTTGACAAACTGATTTTAGATACCTAGCATAAAATTATTGTAGCCTATGTCCATCTGGGATAATGTAGCTTTCTAATAGTGAAAGAATTTTTCAAATCGGTCCAGTAGCCCATTCAATGCAAACAAACAAACAAACAATCAAATCTTTCCTCTTTATATATAGTATATATAGATAAATAGTTGATGAGATCATTTTGACTCATAGGATGCTACTAACAGTTTGAACACTGTTACTGTGCAAGTGTTAGTGGTTTTTATAAGTTAGTCCAATGGGAAACGGTGTCAAAAACATAAATGTGAAATGAGAGCCAATTTCATAATATAAGCTTTGGTTGTCTACTTCAACTAAATGGGTGCCAAATTCAATGGTCAGTCCTTAAATTTATTTATAACAACTTTAAAATATGTTTTTTTCTTATAACTTAGGATAATATATTATAGCCTAAGGTCTGACTTGGCTGGTTCTCATATACGAATTATAATAAAATGATAAAAAATTACTAGTTTCTGATTTATTCCTTTGTATTCCTACCTATTTGGATGCCAAATTTGAACTTTATAGGTCAAAAGTGGCTCCAAATGGTTCGTGTAAAATTACACACGGTGCGGCTCGCCAGTTTCTTTAACTTGGCTTTGACACGCTACTGCGAGTCTAAATTTATTTGAATATAAGGCGTGTTCTGACATATCTGCTGCTTACTGTACATTGAGTGCCGACTCTGCTTCAACACATCGCTACTGCCTGCGTCGTTCTTCCGAGCTCATATACTTAACCCAAATCTCTTAAATTTCGAGTGAACAGCATCTTCTGGGTAAGCTTGCTACATCATTGACCACATTTTCGCCCCAGTGCTAGATTGTGGTCAAGAGCGAACCCATCTACATCTACACTAATATTATAAAGAGGAAAGATTTGTACCTATTTTTGTATGTTTGTAATGAATAGGCTCAAAAAGTACTGGGCCGATTTAAAAAATTCTTTCACCATTAGGATGCTACATTATCCCTAAGTAACATAGGCTACATAATTTTTCCGAATTCTCACGGGAACGAAGTCCCGAGCGGGATGCTAGTTCTCTATAAAATAAAAAGCCTTGCGTGTATCCCCACTAACTAACCTCCAGTGAAACTTGATTAAACAGAAGCCAAGTAAGACGAATTTGAATAGTTTAATTTGTGCTGATTTGAACAAATTTGAATTTTTTTGTTTAATTCGGGCTGATTTGGACGAATTTTAATTTTAATTTGGGCCGATTTTCATAGTGTACATAAGTACATGTACAGAGGCCAGCGCATCAGGTTACTCCATTTCCATTGCAAACCCACTCTTATCACAACAGAACAGAGTGCACGCTTGTGGTAACCTGATATGCCGCCGTCCGTACATGTACTTATGTATGAAAATCAGCCCAAACCGCAAGGCAGACATAGCAAACACAATCATTTTAAAAGAAAATCACATTTTAGGAAATCAACATTTAATGAAATAGGATTTTGTGTTTCAATATGCCTAAGAGGTACCTATTTCATTTTAATCCAAAAGCCCCGTTTTGGTAGTTTCTATATGATGGATTAACAATTTGGAACTAGTATTAGCAGCAAATGAGTAACCTGATGTGCTACTGTCTGTGCAATAGTACTTAATACAGTGGTGATGGACTTCCACAGCGTAACCTGGATAATTTAGATGGAAGTCAAAAAGCACGGAATGTTTTTTGGCTCCTTCTCTCTTACTGATTACCTCGCTGTGAGTCTAAATGCTTCGGCAATTGTCGCAATGTATGGAAGATTCTATAGATTTCTAGCGAATCGCTTTGTTACAATCAATGCCGCTTTGTTTTTCATACAAGTTGTATGGAATTTCTCGGCACCTTACTATAGGGCCACCATACAAATCAGTACGATTTTTGCCTACCTCTATAGCGTTCGGAGGATTTGTCTGATTTTTTTTTAATATCATAGAGCCTGATAGTGATAGTATATCCTCAACGAATGTATAGAGATTTCCATACATTGCCTTCACCATAAATGGCGTTCTGATTCGCAAGATCCTACTATAAGGCTGATGCTGTAAGGAAAACTGGTGTAATTTCTATACTGACGTCAGAATGTTAGTACGATTCGCTAGAACTCTATTGAATCTTCGATATATTGCGACGACTTCCGACTATCCACACCAAGTACAATTTGTATAGGAATCACATAATTTTAACATCATGCGATTTTCCATACAAAAGATACTGAGCGTGGAATGTAGAGACAGGCAAAAATCGTACTGATTGTACTCCCGAAGGAATTTGTATAGGAATTCGGCCAATATCTACAACCCGTCGCACGCTTGTTTACGGCGCATGCGATATTAATCCTACACACACGGGTGTGCAAGAATCGCGCGAGGGTTTAATTTTTTTTATATAATGGAAAAAAAATCACATTCTATTGTTGCGACTTTATTCGCTCCCTAAATACACAGTTAACTCACAGTTAATCTGCGTTTAGTAGATAATTAGACAAAACGTCAAAAAATATCTAAGAAAGACTTTTTAAAATCTCAGTTTATTTGCCAACCGAGTGTTAGATTATAATTAATTGATAAACATTGCCCTAAGGGCCCTTTTCACTAGAAATTGTTATAACATCTCAGACAACTTTACAGGAAGCTTGCTAAAAAGATCAACTTGCTCGTCAACGAAAATAAAGAACCCAAAAAAGTGGATCTAGTGGACGAAGCCTTCCAGGCTTTAGCCAGGTATAATGGCTGTAAGCTTTTTAGTGTGTGGTGCGAGCCGAGGTGAAACTAGTTCCGTTTTACAAGTGTAGTAGAAACAGTCGCAGGTAGCTCTTAGTCTATTACTACAGTATCACGTGCACTAGCAAATAAAAGCCTAACCGAATCGCAATAACCAACACCTCTCCGTGAACTTGTTACTACGACATAAGGGTCACCTGCGCGTAAAATTCGTTTTGCTTTGCAATAGTCCAAAGCTGCGCGTATTCTAGCTTCTGCTTCTTCGCTCCAAGAATTCTTGGGAATTTCAAAATAGTGCATTGCACGCACTCCTCTCCAGAATCTCAACTGTCTTGCAGTATGGCAAGTTCTCGTAACAGCGATAATGGGACATAGTGGCCTGGCATGAGATATTATAGTTGCAGTGCGTCCAGAATTTGTCAAAACAATGATACAAGCGGAACGAGACCGCATAGAAAGTTCTACAGCACTAACACAGACAGCTTTAGTCGGTTCATCCAATGCAGTTTGCATTAACTCTACATTACCGTAAATTTCTGGTTCCCAAATTATATTTTCAGCATTTCTGCATATAACTGCAGCAGCAGCTAAACAATGCTCTGCCATGCGTACAGCATCGTAAGAAGGGGCAAATTTCTTTAAGGGTGAATCGTAGTGTAACTCCAAAGACAAAACGCTTGCACCGTCAAGTACTAGATTTGCAATATCTGTAACGCACAGCGTAGGAATTTGTTCGTTAATAACAGCTTTGCAAATGCAAGGTTTTCCAGCGGCGTTACATTTTGCTAGTATTATCTTTTGAGCCATGAATATTTTTTCAACAGGTAAATCAGTGCTCAGAACGGTACGATCTAAATAAATTCCATCAGCTATTCCTAAAATTTCATCAATACTCTCAAATCCACGCGTTGTGTCTATACATCCGAAAACTAGAATATGTTTTCCTTTTTCCCCGAGTACGTCTTTAACTGATCTAATATCATTTGTATTTTGAGTATTTGGAACTAGCACTCCATCGACATCCGAAGCAATAGCCCAAGCTATTTGATTTTCCATGTGTTCGAAAGGATCATGAAGACTGCTGGAGCATGAAATTAAGTCGGCATTATCACCACCGCCTTCTGCTTCTTTTACGTCCTTAGGCACATGAGTGATTCTCACAGTCATTTTTGCACCTATGGTACCCCCAGCAGCTACAGTACACTCTACCGAATTATCACCAACATCAGCAACTACCAATTTAATCTTACCAGGAGACAAACTGTCTATATATATCAAATCGTTTTGATGTAATTCCGTTAATTGATCATATCCTACATAAAGACAGTCTGCGGTCCCACTCAAACGCCATGATATGTCCGTTGTGAGACGAATAATGCTATTTTCAATTATTTCTACTGTGGCTTTTGGGCCTGCTTTAAGGTCACCAGTTACAATATCTGGCCCTTTCACGTCAACTATGAGTGCCAAAGGATACACGTATTCCAATTCTGCGCTGTAGTTATACACAGCTTGTCGTATGCTTTGAACCAGCTGTCCACAAGACTCAGGTTCTAAATCTCTTAAATTTAGACGGGCCACAGTCATGCCAGAAGCAATCAAACGTTGTATTGTGGCAGGCTCTCTGTTACTAGCACCGATGTCGCACATAAGTCCTGTTTGAAGTTCTTCACAAGGAATATCATCAATATTTAAATTACAATAATGTTTTAATAGAGTGGGTTGTGGTGGAATTGGTTTTCCTCTTAAGGATGGCACTGCTTCCAATGGAATGTGCCACGGTAAAGCCATTTTTTAAATGTCTTGCCGTATAAAGTTATTAAACAATTATAACAAAACACAAGTAACGAAAAAGATAAATGGATGAATGTGTAACGTCAAACAATTCAATTCATTTTTTTGTCAATGAACGTCAAACAATGGAACGTTTTCGAAAACGTCATTTAAAGGAGTTGGACTCATTTTCCAAGGAGGGCGGGAGTCTGTTTCCGACAGAAAGTTCAATTATACCAGTTCGTAATATATATTTTTTGTGATATAATGCGAGTGATGAATATTAAAAAAAAACCTCCATTATTTTTTAAATGATTTTTAAAAAATGGTGTGTTACAATTTAAAATCTTGTGCTTGCAACACTTAGATATTTTATTTGCTATACAAATGGCAACTCTAGTAGAAAATGTGGAATAGTAGGGATTCCAAAAGACAATACTAGCTAATACCGGTGATTTCTAAGATAAATTACCGAGAAGCATTGTTATTTTCTAATTATTTCACATTATCGAAAATGCTAAAAAAAATAAAACAAATAAATAAATAATTTTAAATGAAATAATAATAATATTATTGGCTTACATAATAAATAGTTATTGACTAATACTTTAGTCAAAGTAAGATTGTTCTAATTGTCTTTTTAAATTAATAATATCTGCTTTTTATACTATAAGATAGATTTTAAAATGATTTAGGCCACTTTGAAAAACAAGCAGAATTTTCTAACATCTGAGAAATTGCGTTGTTTCTTCAACCTCTCTGACGTGGATTATGTATATATATCTCTCTCTCTTTCTTTTTATGTCTCGTTCTTTTAGTGGTAACGGTGTAGGAAATGCTCAGAATCGGCTTGTCCTCAGACGTGCTTCCGACTTTGTCGCGTTCGCTACGTTGTGTTCAGTGTTTTGGTGTTCCCTTGTGTTTAGTGCTTTATTTTTACGACCTGGCTATGAACATTGACTTTGATCCCGCTTTTCTTACTGACCTGTGCATCGAACTTTGGACACCGAAGCTTCTGATTTGGATTACTGTGAACCCGGAGATCTTCTCATTATTATTTTTGCAATGTAAGTTTTAATAGCTTTTTTGTATTGTTTTAAATAATACTCACAGATATTCATTTGAGTAATAGTAGATTAGTATAAAATATCTTTAAAATATTTACGTTTCAGTTCTGTTATGATATCGTTTTGATTGTTAAAATAATAAGAAATTATTTTTTTCAGTCATCATGGCTGTTTGTATGAATTGTCACATACTGTTACGACCAAGCGTGCAATTACATCAGTACCTCGCTGTTGATCTGAGCCAGGAGCTTGTCTCTGTTATTGAAGAGTGGTGCGGTCGTGAGGTAAGTAACCCTAATACTTTCCTATTTTATGTTGCAAGCGTGAATCGTGACTAGAAACCAGTGAAATATTTTATCTGAATGAAAGG